>CM053581.1:158590781-158639673 GCA_028627135.1 Pseudochirops cupreus
GAACACAAGTGAGATTTTACAAAGTGAGGTTACAACAAAGCATCCCAGATCTTATCATTTCCCCCTTAACAGAGAAGGCACAAATTCATTTAGGGCAAGGAACAAAGGTCTCAGCTTCCCAAGTTGCTTCATGCTGAAAAAGGTCACAGCGCTGTCCTTGTCCAAACAAGGGGGTGGGGGGTGGGGAGCACTAGTCAAGGGGCAGGGGCTGCAGTCACTGTCTGGAACTCAGCAGACACCAGATCCAAAGGTGTTTGGCCTAAAATATACAAATCTAGCAAAGTGAGTAGACAAACAAGAACCTAAAAGAAGTAGGAAAATGACCAGAAGTAGAATGAGTATGGCCTAGTACAATCCATTACTCAGACTTATTTAACTGTCCTTAATATCTCCACCTGCTACATAGACTAGGTTCGTCATAAAATATTCTTCACTAACATAATTGCAAACCTTAAACAAAAGAGGTTTCTGAGTTAAACTTCACAACTGAACAGCAAACATACATCCTTGTTTCACAAAGCTTGTCTATCCTCTAATTGGAAGAAAGATACTTCAGAAATTGAATCTTTTACAGAAACACTCAGTTACAAATGTTAACTTTTGCTTAGTTCATGGAATAGCCACAAATCCATATTGCAGCAGCATACACTGTTCTGCTTTACAACTTATTACATCAATTTAACAATACTCAATTGAAAACTTTATAAACCTTCAGAAATTGTCACATAAGATTTTCTAACAGTAAGGGAGATCAAGGTAACACAATGAGAATAACACAAAGCAATAAATTAAAGCTGTAACAGTTCTGGCGCAGGCCTGGATTCCTGGAGAGGCTGTCCACATCGTCCTTTCCAGGTCCCTTGGCTCAGTCGTTCACTCAGGAGCAAAGGCACAATCAGACCGGAGAGGGCCCACAGAGACATGATCCAACATCACAGACACATATAAATGGTTCAGCTTTCTAGCCACACATGCTAGGTAGATAACAATAGAGTTTCACAACAGTTACAACACTGCATCAAAAAATCCAAACTTTTAATTTTATTACCAAACATGCTCAAGGTTTGAGTTTCCATGATAGAGAAATTTTGAAAGCCAGTCTTATACACCTATATAGCTCTTAGAAGAATCAATCTGATCCTGTTGCTTTCCCCAGAATTTTAGAATCAACTTAGAAATCTTTCTGCTTTCTAAAAATACTTCCTCACACACTCTCAGCATACTTAAACCTTTCTGAAACTGATTATCAATTATTTAGAGACAGGAGGGGCTTGGATAAATCCTCATTTGTCCCAAACCTTCCTGTCTTTCACATTTCCCATCAAAACTATTATTTCGTCTATTCAGCTACCCTGTACATTTGCCAACCTCAAAACAAGATGGTTCATATCTTTTACTGACTACTTGCTCTGATCATAGAAACTCGCTATAGAAGGGATAAGCAGGGACATATGACATTCCAAATATGACAGGATAACCATCCTTGGTTCTGTTTAAATTCAGGTAAGGTCACAGATATCCATCCGGTATTAGGTACCACCTCACAGCTAGACTCGGGAATAGGTGGACACATTCCCGTTTCAAAGGAATTTCATGGGCAATTTGCCAGAGGGGTCCTATCGAAGCTCAGACTGCAATTGCCCCTTCGGCCTTTACCAAATGTAGACTTCCACCTGTTATCAGCATAGGATCACACTCCCTCCGAGTAGCTTGTGGGGCATTTGATGCAGGCACTGACTTATGCAGACCACCATACTGGATTCAAACTCCAAAAAAAATTTAGTTATGGTCCCAAATGCCTTTTTTCCTCTCCTCAAACAGCAAGTCTCATTAATCACAGCTTAGAGCCAGTTCTCTTGTTTATTCATTTTCATTATGGCCCTAAGGCCAAAGGCTCTATATACTTTAGCAAATGAGAGGACCACACTACATCACAGGGGGAACAGGCCACATATTCTGGGGCTCTCCTCTTTGCAAAATAATAAACCTCTAAAAATCCTAAAAACTCAGTCCTGAGTTTTGATCTTGATGGACAAGACAAATTCCGACCCTTTGCCACCCCCAAGTCTGGTTTTATGACTTCTAATTCACGGTTAGACTAGATTCCTGTGGTCCTAAAACCAGAAAAGCCCTCATATTTGCCAAGTAAAATACTTTCATTTTGCTGTGTATTAAACTCCAAGCCAGGACCCCAAGGCTTATGAAAGGCTTGGATTCAAATCCTATCTCATTCACTAGCTGTATTGTTCTTAACAAGTAACTTAACCCCCCCTAAGCTTCAGTTTCTTCATTTGTGATGGGGGATGAGGCAAATAATATCAGCTGACAGGGTTACAGTGAAGATAAAATGAAACTGTAGACCATTTTGTAAGTAACTTAACCCCCTAAGTTTCAGTTTCTTCATTTGTGATGGGGGATGAGGCAAATAGTATCAGCTGACCGGGTTACAGTGAAGATAAAATGAAACTGTAGACCATTTTGTAAACTGGGTAGCACTCTTTTCTTGTAGAGACCAGTGTTTTCATTGCTTTAGGGAAAAGAGGTAGAAGGTGATACAATGAGGATCTTCTAAGCTTAAAGTGCCCCAGCTTAAAACTTAAGGGTTGTCTGAGGGGCTGAGAGGTACAGTCAGGTCACAGTTGTCAACATGCCTGGAGGAATATCAGCTATGCCAGGATGTGGATAGTTTACTCTTAAGTTCATTCTAGATGCTATATTTATTACACAGTATTTACATTTGTTTACATATATGTAAGTTATAGACTGTAAGTAATATTTACTACATACTTAAAGCATTATCTTTATCTATTACTAGAATGTACAGTTCATTTTAAAAACATATGTGGGGGCTCTACATGAGATACCTTAAAGGAGCTTTCCAATTTTGGATCATAGATTTAGAAATGTGGAAGTATATCCTAGAGAACAATTTCATTTATTCCCCATTTTATAGAGGCACTCAGCCACCTAAAACAGGAAAATCACTTGCCATGGTCACACTCGAAAAAAAAGTAGCAGATCTGGAGTAATTTACTAGGCCTGCCTCTAAATCAAACACAGTATTTAAAAAAAAAAACAGGAAGAAGATGACAGTTTCATAAACAAGGTCATTTTACCGAGTAGAAACTTCCGCTGTTGCTGGGCAGAGGCTGATCTGTTAGGCAGATTATCAACCCCAACATTACTGATAGATTGAAGGGAAGGAAGAGATTGGTTAGCAGGTCTAGTCCTTAGGAGGATGCATATTTTTAAAAACATATACTGAAATTAACCACTTCAGTTCATGAGACTTCCCTAGAACTTGGTTTGCAATTTCTCTCTCTTTTTAAATGATTCTGTCTGAACATTAAAAAATTGATGCCTATTTTTAGACATTCTCAGTGTAGCAAAATCAGGCCCCAGGTCCTGTTCTATTGGAACAGTCTTGAATGAAGGGCAGACCAGAAGTTAGCTAAATACTGTTACTCACTAAAGATGTACTAGACAAAATGATCAATGACCATTGTCCCCTCCCCATCTGACTTGACTACCCACTCCTCAGCTGGCCTCTTACTATAGCAACCAATGCCATTAACTGCGGCAGGTGGGTTTTCTAATCTTTCAGATGAAGTCAGTGAATCAGGACTGAAAACGTAGAGCTGGTAGTGACTTCAAAACCCTGCTGCTTCATTTCCCTGGCCTTTGTCATCTTGGGCTGTCACTTAACCTCGCTCAGATTTAAATTGTCACATTTGTTAAATGGAACTAGGGACATATTAGACAACCTGCTGAGAGACATTTTAGCTTTAAATCTTTGATCCTATGACCTGGGAAAGCCTCATGAGAAAAGGCAGATAGATTGACAGAGCAGCAGTCTACCTCTGAATTCTGTCAAGTCTCTCCTAGGAAGAGGACTCAGTCTCAGTTGTCCCCAGGTAAACATCCAAGCATCCCTCCCCAACTCAATTCCATTGGGGACTTACCTGATGCCTGGTGTGGCTGCCCATACTGTCTTTCAGAGCCTCTAGGCTCCCAGCCATAGTCATAGTACGTTGGATTGTGTTTCCAGCTCATCTCCAATCTCTCCAAAAGCTTACTGAAAAAACAAAATGAGTCTGACCTTTAGAGACGTGAACTGGCAGGCTGCAAACCCAGCAGTTTTAAGTCAAGAAAAGAGGTGGGTGGGGCTCCAAACTACTGCCCAGACTCCACCTCTTTCCCCCCTTTAATCTTGAAGTGTTTTTTGTGAAATCTTAGACTGACCCAGTTTTCACTTTCTTACAGTTTCTCTTCCCCCGCCCACCCCACCCCACCCCACCCCACCCCACCCCCTTTTTCAGTAAGAAGCCCTAGTTCCTCTCCTTCACATCTTTTATCTTTTCATATTCATTTGTTTTCCATTAATCTTTATTAAAACTACTTGGTGCTAGTAATGAATACAAAGGTACCGATAGGAAACAGTTCCTTTCCTCCAGGTGTTCACGAACTAGTTAGAAGTCCTTCTGTAGGTAATCAGCGCCAGGCTGGGGGCACAGCCAGCAAGTGCCAACATACACTTCTGGATAGGGTGATCTCTGAAGGCGGAGTGGAGGAGGTGAGACTTTGGAGTTGCTTTTGGGAGTAGGGTGTGTAAAAATTTAATTAACTAAAAAGGAGAGGAAGGCTTTGCAAGGAAAGCAAAAGAACAAGAGATTGGCTAAGTGGTAGGAACTTGTCTATAACCTAGCAATCACCTGTTTGGAACAAATAGAGAACACCTGAACAGTTCCTGTACTCAAAAAACTTACATTATACTGGGGGAAACATAATGTATACAAATAAAAGATGTGACTCGTAAGTCCACTTTAAGAAATAGTAGGAATGAGAAAAAAGATGAAAAGGTAAGATGTCTGAAACTACAGTCCCTGATTACTTTATTTCCCCGCATGTGAGGGGTCCTGCTGTCCAGCAGCAGGACAAGAAAGAATTGCTTACCCAGATGCTGATGGAGAGCCCACAAAAGAGACTCCAAGAGTGGTGGACTTTATTATCGCAAGCAGAAGCTTTTATAGAGCAAAGCCACAAATCTCCTTCAGCTGCAATACCTTGTTTGTTCCCTCCCCCCCCCAACAGTGCGCACCTCCCCTTTCCCAGGTGGGGGTGTATACCACTCATCACGAGGACATAATGCCTTGGAGGTGGGGAACCAATCTAGGCCTGGTAGCAGGCTTTTCAGCTGAGAGGGCTTATTCAGCCATCAGGGTCAGAGTCCCACTGGCCTGTGGTCCTCTACACCTACCCATAGTAGGTTTTACTCTATAAGAACCCCTAGCCTCTTCTGGCTAGGGGGCCTTCTCCTTAAGTGGAGGGTGTCCCCCTTAAATGGGGTGGTATTCTGCTTACTCAACTCCCCTCAAGCTGCCACCTGCCCTTAAGCTGCATCTATCTTAAGGGACTAGAGTTGCTTGGTGTGTTGTGTTGTGTGTTATCCTCAATAAATGCCTTTACTTAATTTGGAAACTGCCAGAGTGAATTCTTTCCAGACAACCTTGTGAAGGGGTGTTTGGGTGCCTGTGCTTGAACCCCAGTGAGTGTGAGAAAAAAGTGAAAACTCCTCAGCACCTGATAACAGTGTCAGAAGCCCAGGCTTAAGTTTCCATTTACCAGAAACCACTTGATCTACTGGAATAGGAAACCAGAAATTACTGGAAAATTGCCCCCTTTCCTGTTATTGCTGTCCTAAATTGAGAATTTGTCAAATAAGCATATACTGTTTTCAGTATTTCCTTGTTCTTTGTCCCTAGGGTAGATTTTCAAGGTAGAATGTGTGCCTGAACTCCCGACCTGTGGGAGTAAAGATGAGTGATGGGAGGAGGAGGTTTTTGCCTTAGGGTATATAGTCAAGCTTTGTTTTCTGTCCCTTGCCTCCCCCTGCTAGCTGTTCCTAGCAGTTGTGACTCCCCATTCTCGCTAGAGAGTAATAAAATCTTTTCTGTTTCTACCTCTGAGTTATTTATTTTATTTGGGTAAGGGTCACTGTCCCACACACCAATTTCAAAATCACATTTTTCCTTAGCCTCAAAACACTACTCCTGGTAGTACAGTAACAAGCTGTACCTGTAAGAATTCCACTGGATATCTATACTCTACCTCATTATTTACATCTTGGACTCCTCATTATGTTTACCTGAGGCATTATATGTATACTCCCTACATCTATCTTGTCAAATGAGACACTGATGGGTGGCATACTAGGCATTCCTCAATCAGCCCTGATTTAGAGACTGTGGTAGACCTAAAAACCACACCTCCCGATGGCACTCCCCTGGGCTCTTTCAGGTGAACTCTGGGTTAACGCTGCGAAGTAGACACAAAAAGTGCATTGTCCTTTAAGAACTGACCACTCCTTAACCACTCCCTAATCCTGCCCTGAAACACCTAGTTAGCATATTCGGCTATAGATTATCCTAAGTGAACTTTAACTGTACCCCTTTAAGGTCAAAAGTTCTTTATAAACTTTTGCTCGCTGAAAAGCTTAACAATACACTTTTGCCAACTTGACTTAAAAATTGCTTCAGTCCCTGAATTCATTCCAGACGATCTTGTCCAGTACTCTGATCCTTGAAGGGTTCCTCAACCCCCTCCCTCAAACTGCATCACTTGGGGTGCCTCTGAACCTCATCATATCCACACCTCCTCTGCTACTTTATAGGCTTGGATTGTCCAGGGTCATATCACCCACACCTGTCAGAGTCAGGACTTAAACTCAGGTTCTCCTGATTACAAGCTTAGCTGCCAATCCATTAAAACACAGGACCTCTGCGATAATCATTTAATATCATATTTTGGCTAAAGTTTGAATTAATCAAAGAGGCTGTTCTGCCTCATTTTACAAAAAAAGCTCTCTTTATATCTCAGCCACTCCAGAGACCAGAGAAGGCTGGGAGTAGGATTTAACACAGGCATCCAGAGATCATAAATTTCTAATTCAGACCTAGCTTTGTCTTGCTTCTCTGAGTTCGGAGAATACCCCTTATTATGTCAACAAACCAGAAGAGGCCTACTTTATGCCCTTCAGGATGAGACCCTCAATTCAAGGCATTAACTTGAATAACGGGACTTTTTCTTATCTTAAGATTTTCTGAACATACACCTTATTATGAAATGTTAATGGTAAAGGAAACACAGATGTTCTGAATCGTAATTTCAACTGACACTTTGTCAGCTCTCGTTTTTCTGTATTTGTCATTTATCCAATTAAGAAATTCCTTTTCTCATACAATGATTAAACCATTATGGGGATCATAAATTTGTGTAACTCAGCCACCCCTAATTGGGATGGTCCTAAAATGTACTTAAGCTCTCTCATTCTCTTGTTTGTCAGTCAGGACTCTAGTCCTGCACTCCATGTATAAGTAGTAAAGCTAGCCTTAGGGGAATAATGAATAAATGTTGTAATTTTATATTACTAATTTTTTGTCTCCTTTTGTAAGACCCCCAAGTCACAAGCTCCGACCACGACCCGCCCCACCGAAACGAGGAGGCCAGTTGATGTAACAACAAGAGGTTTTATTCAGTTCTGATGCCTCGGGGCCGCACTCGTAACCCTAACGGGCCAGAGGAGTCCGACCCCCAGAGATAACTTTGCAGGGTTTATAAAGGCGAAAACCACAGAATCATTTGCGTCATGGAAACTTTTTCTAGTTCTGCAGGTGCTGGGGGATTTACGCAAGCGAGGAGGGGGAGGTTAGGGGGTGTCCGCATGGGACCCCTTGTGGTTTTTCTTGGAACCGAGCTCCAACTGCTAGCACAGGGTGTGTCTTTGAAAGCTAAGGGGCTCAGTAATGAAGGAACTTCCTGTTCGGGATTAATGGGGCTTTTCACTTTAACCAAACCTTTGAAACAGGTCGACACTCTCATCTAACACCACAAGAAATAAGAAGGAATGACACTCTATGCCCCCCTCTCCCAGTAATTACTATGTGATCAGTTCCTACTCTGAACTGATAATATTCATCTTTCCTATGGAGTCTCTCTGGCAATAAAAGTACCTCCTTTGGTTTGAATGAAGGCATGTGTTGATTAACAACTCTAATATCCTCTGAGCACAAGGTCCTGTGAGAGACAAGTGTCTTCCCCTTGCAAAGCTCAGCAAAGATAATGCTATCTGCCTTACTTCAAATATGATGGATCTGTGATCTCATCTATACCTTCTCATCCTGTACAACCCCTGCATGCCCATGTACAGGGGACCTTCCTCTGCTCTCACCTTCATCTTCTATGTGGTGATCACTCAATGGTCTGAGGTATTTTCCTCCAGGTTGCTTGACATTAATGTAGGTGCATGCCCCTGGGGCACATAGGCTGTCTATATTCTCAATACATATGAACCTGATGGGGTGGTTGGACCCCAGCCCAAAGACCAAATCTCTGGCAATAACTTATGAGTGGGCCCCAGTGAAGCAAACCTTCTGTCTCTATTACCAGAGCAAGATGATCTGTAGAATTTCCCTTGTATAAACAGAACTATCTCCTACTGACTCCCTCAGTCACCGTATACATCCCGGAAGTCGAGATATATGTCCACTCCCCGATCTATTTTGTCAAATCAAGACACTAACTGGTAACAGACATGGTAACCACGACTGTCCGTGGACTCACTGACCTTGCAGACCTAAAAACACATCCCTTAGTTCCTCCCCTCAACTGTGGGGTTCTCATAGTGTACCCTGGGTAAAATGAATGTCTCCCCCCCCCCAAAAAAAAAGCCCCTGTCCATAAAAACCTAATGTGACAGCTCATTGTGATATGGAGAGGACTCCTGAATTCTTTAAATTCCAGTGTAGTGTTCTCCATGTGTCATATCTGTTGCCAGATAGAACACTGGATCTGAAGCCAGGAAAATTTAGGTGGGTAACCCTGGGTAAATCACTTGATCTCTCTTAGTCTCAGTTTCCCCCCTTATAAAATGGAGATAACAATGCCTGTAACACTTCTTACAATTTTTTGAGGTTCAAGTTCAATAGAGAATGTAGGTAAAGTGTTTTGCAAACCTTAAGTTACCACGTGACTATCAATTATGCTTCCATTTGTGTCAAATTATTAAAATGTATTAACTCAAACATCTTTAAGATTGCTTCCAGCTTAACAATTTAGCACCTATTCTATTCCAGATACTGTGCTAATCGGTGGGAATACAATGGCAAAATTGAAATAATCCTTGACCTCAAAAGAGTTCACAATTCTCACCTGGGAGATAACATCCAAGCAAATAGGTCATTTTCTCAACGCCTCGGCTTGATCTGGCTCTCTAAAACTGAACTGAATTGTTCTTATTGCAGAGCGTCTGCATCTGTCATCTTTGCTTCTGGCTCTGATGCTACATTTCCTTCCGGGTCCCAGACCTTCACTTTTGGTATTAGGTGATGAGGTGCAGGTCTGGGAGCCCCCTTGAGCTCTCCTGGAATCTTCCCAGGTAAGACCATGCCCTCAGGCAAATGCCTTTATGTAGGAAGATTCCAGGAGAGCTCAAGGGGGCTCCGAGGGCCTGCACCTCATCTTTAGGCGCCCTCTGGCCCCTGCAAAACGACGACTTACTAAGGTAGAAGGGCGTTTCCCCTCTCTTTTACCACTTTCATTAGATGGTAGCCCACATATCTCATTCTAGACCTAGGTCTTTTTACAGTATCTTCACCTCTTTGCCAGCGGCTGCCAATTTCATCTCAGCTAGCAGGGTACTTTACCCTTGTGCTTTCTTGGGGCATCTCCTCTCCGCATCCCTAGGTGGCCCACATTAATCTATGAAGACACCAGCGCCCATAATTCTCTGGACTCTTATCAGTGAGTTTCCCTGTATTTTCCTCCCTTCCCTAGCCCATTTCCTAGGAATCTACAAGGGATACCTGAAGTGCCTTATTTATAATCCACTTTGTGATGCTAGAATTGCGAATGATTCTAGAAGCACTCAAAGCCAGGGTGATCAGCCCAAACTTTTTTAGGGGATTATACTCACCGGAGACCACTTCAGTGAGACTTCGCTTTAGTTTGTGCGGAATCTTTGTCCTTAGAACATTGATGTGCATGAGAGAAACTCTTAACGAGGAACTGAGTTGAGACATGTTCACTATTCCAAAAAGTGTAGCCAAAGTAAACAGAATGTGAAAACGCTAGCCAAGATTATTATATAAGGTGCCTGGTGGCTCTTAACTGTGACAAGGATCCATTTAACCCACATCGCAGGAAACAATGCAGTCACAAAAGAAAATTTAATTAAATGCTCTAAGTTTGCAAGAGTTTTTTCCTGGTGACCTATTGCTTACATCGTCCAGAGAAGACTCCATTGTTTTTATTTCACCATTTATGTTCATAGGGCTTTTTTACTTTTGTAATAACTGTTTAACTTTGTATAGTCATTGAATTTACTTATCTATATGTATATAATCTATTCTCTCAATAGAATGAAAACTTTGAGGGTAGAGACTGTTTGCCTTTGCCTTTTTTTCTTTTTTGGCAGGGGATAGGGTAGGAGGGTGGGGGTTGAGGTGGGGGGGGGGGTGAGAATGAGATGGAAGGGGGAAATCTCTATCGGTCTATCCCTCAGTAGCCTGAGTGATGGAATCTTAATAAAGCTGCCCCCAAACCCAAGATTCAAATTTCATTGCAGGCCTGCCCCTAGTGAACAGCAGGCCCACTGTTCTTACCTACCCCCCCACCCCCTCACCAATATCCTAACTTCTTTGTATATGCCTCACTGCTCACTGGAACTACAGGTGTATCCCTGAACTCAGTTCCCACAGAAACAGTAGGTGTGTCCATATGATGGGAATCCAGCTATTACTCTACCTGGTCACTGCCCCCAGACCCATTCCCACAGAAACAGGTGAGTTCTTGTATTCAATCACAATTACATCATCCATAGGCTAAGACAGAACCACAATACCTTACTATCTGTCTTAACCAGACAGGACCACCATAACTAGCCAGTTGGAGGGGCAGAATGACAGAACGATTAACCACCGATGGGACCCCTCTTTCATTACCTAATCCCTTAACAAACTTCCTCCTGCCTTTTTAATATTAATGATATTCCTCTATTCTATGTAAATTTCTGTTATGTAATTGCATCTTTACCCTATACAAATCCATCTTGCTTTCTCTAAAGTTGCTGGTTCTTCTTGGAACTTTGCCAGCTTCATGAGAGGAGTCTATCTTAATAAATGCCTGTACTTGGATTAGAGGTGGTCTGAATTCTTTGAGACGGCTCCACCACAACACATTATGAAATCACAACAGATTTTGGGTGGGCAAAGCCCCCACCTCAACAATTTTTGGTGTTCCTGGTTTTAAACTGCAACAAGAACAGATTGCAAATAGTATATGCTTAATAAATTGTTAATTTGAATTGAATGAAAAATATAGGGGCTCATCTGGAAATGTTTGGAATAAAAAATTCTGCAGTAATATTTAGATTACTGCTTGCTGTGGTGGAAGAGCAACATGATTTTTATTGGATTAGAAACACTGTTTTAAGTTTGTTGATTTTACATTAATTTTCTTGACTTTGAGATACCAATGATGTGCTATAAACTCTGGGAACCCCCTGGAGCTCTCCTTGAATCTTCCCATTTGATGAGGCATTTACCTGAGGCCTTAAGCCTTTCTTTGTGCCTCTGCCCAAACCTTTGTTACTAGCCTAGCCCTCCTTTTTGTTCAGCAACTTCTCACCCTTGATCCTCCCAAAATAACTATAACCAAATCTGTCATACCCTAGAACTGGCCTAGCCCACCATTGTCTGTCATCTCCAAGTAGCCTCTAGCAACTTCCCACCCATAATCACTCATTACTGGAGTCTGACCTCATTGACTCCTCCTTAAGACCTTCCCCAAACTCCTCTAGACCACCCCTAGATTCCTCCTACAACCTTTCTGTATATCAGACCGCATCTTGCCTCCATAAAAGGGGAAGGCTGGAGAATGACCTAGCACTAACTCACTTTGTGTCAGGTGATTCTGGCCACCTTGCCCAATGCAAGCGTCACAGATACGGAGGCTCCTTAAGACACTACCCATTATGGTGAACTTTTAATAAACTTTGCTTTTCTCTGGCTGAGAGAAGACTTGAGTCAAATTCATTCAGCAGGACCAGGCGCATTGGTATTTTGGGGTCTCGAGCATCCCTAACCCTGACCCTCATCATTTTTATGGTTTGAGGGTCTTCAGGAGGAGTCAATGAGGTCAGACTCCAGTAATGAGTTTGGGGAGGGTATTCAGGAGGAGTCAATGAGGTCAGACTCCAATAATGAGTGATTCAGGGTAGGAAATTGCTGGAGGCTACCTGGAGCCTACCAACCATACTGGGCTAGGCCAGTACAACGGTGTAACAGATTTGGGTATAGTTATATATTGAGAGGATGTAAGGTGAGAAGTTGCTGTACCCAGGAGGGCTAGGTTAGTAACAAAGGTTTGGGCCTCAGGTAAATGCCTTATCAAATAGGAAGATTCAAAGAGAGCTCAAGGGGGTTCCCAGAGCCTGTACCTCATTATTAGCAGTATGATTCCTACTAGGAAAGTATATGCCTCCTGGTGTAGACATGAGCTCTACAAAGCCTTAACTAGTTGCCTAAATATGCTAGAGTTTCCTTTTTTCACTGGGGAACAAACAATGGCATAGCAAAACTAGCCAGTCAGGAGGACTTCTGAAGCCCAGGGTTGCTTTACATACCAGTGACCCTTTGGGAGTAAACATTAACTGAATTTGGAGGCACTTGAAATTGTTGAAACCAGCCCAGCTCAGAGAGAGCAGTAGACATCTTGGATCCTAACTTATCTAAAGAGCAGCAAACATCCTGCTTTCTGATGTCGTGTTTGCAGATGTTCTTCTGCCTGGACCCCCCTCTTTGATTCCTGATCTATTGTGTTCATTTTGCGTTTAAACGCATTAATTTTGCATTAATTTTCTTGGCTTTGAGGTACTAGTGGCTAAGCTCCACTTCCCTGCACTTAGTCATAAAAAATGTATAAATTCCTCACCTTTTTTCCATTCTCCTTTGAGCAGTTGAGAGATTGTCTCTCTCCTTGCAAGCTACTTCTTCCCAGGCAATAAACGCAGTTATAATCTTTGCAAACTGTGATTGGACTCTGGCTCATTTCAGGACCCCTTTTTAGACCTGGAGTTTCTTCCATTTTATCGGTTCATGGGAGTTTTTACTTTACACACACACACACACACACACACACACACACACACACACACACACAAGTTTATCACTACTTCTTGTGGGGATGAGCTCCTGACTCTACTAGGATGGGCTTCATATAACAGACATTCAAACCATCACCCGCTTGTATTTGAAGGCTTTCCAGCTTGGTAAGTACCTGCCTGAGCACATACTGTAGGACTGATTCCCCCCTTCTCTTCAATTTCTCTTTTCTCTCCAAGATGAAGTATCAGAGATGGATGGGGAGTGGGAATCCCAGGACCCTGCCTACAGCTGAGTATGCATTCCTTTCCCCATAATTTCCAGGCTGACAGAAAAGGGAAGATGTCAGTAACAGAGCCACCATGGCACAGAGGTGGCAACACGGTTTTTTTTTTGTTTCATTTTTTTATTTAGAGTAAGATGTGTTAACATCCAGCATGACAAAATTTGTACAAAGTTCACAATTTAAAAATGAAGTATCACAGCAACTTGTGATTCCACACATTTATAGCAAAATTAAAATGTCAACAAATCCATGCCGTGTAGTACAAAAATAAATCAAACTTCAGTTCCACAGAGAGCACAATAAATAGTTTATACAAAATTCTGTCTTAATAAATGATTACTTAAATTAACTTAGAAATGAATATGAACAATAAGTTATAATAAATAAACTCTGATGACTCACAATAATTCCATATGAAAGGTCAGCATTCTAATATGTGACACTTTTTTGTGATCCCTATATAATAGTCACAGATAACTTTTGATTTGATATTATGTACCAACATCAGATGAGCAGCAGATTTGTGCTTAAAATCCCTTTCCATTGTACATAGGTGATAACAATAAGAATCCAAAACTGATACTATCTATTACTCTACTGAAAGCATTACTATATTGGCAAAGAAGCGGCAGACACAATGCAGTGGAGAAATGCATATGCCATTATGAACAATGAGAGCCCTAAAAGAGAGGCTAGGGCCAAAGTACAATATATATGGCATAAGGTGAAGGACAAGCACCTTGCTTCAGCTCTCAAAAAGGCAATTCTGAGCATGGCAGCTACAACTAAGAAGCACGACAGAAAGAGGGCGCTGTAGAGAGAAGAGACTGCAGAGCCCCAAAGTAATTACATAATCTTTTCCCAGCTAGTTATTAAAGTCCTCGTGGAAAACTGTAAGCTTTTGTACAGTGAACAGTATAAAGTGCCGCTGGGATATACATATATTTATACATATATATATACCGAGGTTGAGTATTGTATCAGAATATTTGTTGTGAGATCCCTGTAGCCTCCCTTAGCAATATTACTGGATGGGCCACCATGGCCTCCACTATAATTTGTTCAGATCCAGTGTCACAAGGCTAATGACACGAGAAATTGCACACCTCCGTATGGATATATAGGACAAGGTAAGTGCAAATAGTCAACTGGCACATTGTGGGGACAATGACCCTGTAAGTCCTGTTCTGCTAAAAATATTTTTTTTTTTACAAAACCCATCTTTTTTTTTCAATAACAAAATTTTTAAAGTACTTTTGTACTTTCTGCATAACATCAAGACATGGAAGGAAAAGATATGCTAAGAAACATAAATTAGTCCAACATCTGAAAACACAACACATCATTAAAATTACTCCTCTAAAAGGAAAAATGAAAAAAAAAACCCGCCAAATATAAGAAAAAGTGGTCTTATGCATACATATAGTGCAGTCATTGGGAAGGAAAGAATAAAATCTGGAAGGTACAAATAAGTCTTACAATGATCCAGTGGAAAGCAAAAAAAAAGTGCCCAAGTATATTTAATTACATTAAAAATCTGATTGCATTCCTTCTTAGGTTAGAATAATAATAGAACAAACAAAGCATGTGCGAATGCTGTAGGAACGATTGTTCACCAACAAAAGGTAGAACATGAAGCATCATTTCAAAAAGTCTTATGAATGGGATAGCAAGTGCTTATTCAAAGCCACAGGGGGAAGAAGGGAATAAAACAACCACCCCAAAATTCTTACTGAACTGCATTCCTACACAAATTGGTTGAGAATTCAGTCCAGTAATTAGAGTTGTCACTAAGAATTTGTTTATTTAGAAAAGAAAAGAGGCAAAAAAAAAAGGAAAGAAGAGATCAATTTTAAAATTATTGTCTTGTAGCTCAAATTGATAACACGCAAATTTTGAAAGATGAACAACATAGTAAATTACCGACAGTTCAGAGGGGTACTGAAAGCTGCTGCAGGGGAGTTAAGAGAGTGTGGCTCCAGAAGTTTATTTTTTGTTTTTGTTTTTTTGCAAAGAAAAGAAATCTTCAGGTTGTCCCCCTCTGAAAAGTTCCTGTCTTAATGGAAGTTTCCATATTCATACCATGTAATGCTTAGAAGTTAATTTAAAAGTGCTGTTTAAGCTGCTTTGAATCTTCTGTCAAGTTTCCATGGCTTGATGTTGTCTTACAATAAACCACCCATTTCTTGTATCTTACATCTAATCCATGCCATTTCCTTGGAATTCAAAAAAACCTCATTTTATTGCCCCCACCACACACCATCCTCTGAAAACAAAGACCACATAATATTTTCAAGCATTGTTCAAAAATAAAGCATTTTGCAACCAATTCTTGCTATGAAACAATACACACAAAAAATGTATTTCTTAAATCCCATAAAATTCTCCAACATGAGGAAAAATGAGAGTGTTTAAAAAGTGGCTGCAGGGCCGCAACGTTGTCATTCAAAGCTGTTTTCGTCCATTTCAGTTCAAAATACTAAAACATTTAATCACTAAAGCATTAAAAAGAATTTACACTCTCTTTATTTTGATCAGCTTACCTCTTCAGAAATATATATACCCCAAAAATGTGCATACGTTAGCAGCTATAAACATTACATGGCATATCACACTATGTCAGCTTATATGAAAACGTACAAAATGTGAATGTATTCAAAAAACTACTCTGCAGTTACTATCTTTAAAGCAAGACATAAAATCATTATGAAGTCTTGTAAGCATAACACTGTTTCCAACAGAAATAAATATATAACACTTTCTGGTAAGTTACAGCAGCAAAAAACAAGAGGCATCCTTTTTTTTTTAAGCAAGATTTTCATCACTACAGCAGCTGTTCAGACCTGAATTCCTCTCACAGCCTGCTTTATATTTTCCAGTAGGGCTTTATTTTCTGGACTCTGATAACGATCTTGATTTGTATACATGTCCGTCAAAGTAGTCACGTAAGCATCAAAATTTTGTTCATTGATTGGATCCTACGAGATATTAAATAGCAGTTCATATACAACTTTTATATTCTTAACAGTATATTCATATAAGCATAAAATACTATAATAGCTTATCGCCACCATTTTATAATATTTAAAATGCCTACTTAGAGCATACTTAATTTTACAGGATACATTGGTACAGGCCCACCATGTCTTTTTTTTTTTTTGTGATTACATTTATTTTTATGGTTTCAAGGTTGTAACCACCACCATCCAACGGGTTGAGGAACCATAAACACAAAAAAAGAGACATCTACTGTATGGTGTGAACTGAGGACGACCGCCAAATTCCTTAACTTTTGCTCTCAATCACTTACCATATGTGGCAGCTGGATATTAGCTAGACTATGAATTAAAGACTGGCTTAAATTAGCCAGTTCATGAAGAAGAGACTCATTTTGCTGTTCAATTACTTTGTTCTCCTCTTCTATCGTCTTCAAGTTGCTCTCCATTGTGGTAATCTAAAATGCACAAATTTGTGTAACATGTAATATAAGGCAAGCTGAAAGGACGCACGCACTCTTTGAAGCGGGTGAAAACAATAATATTGGATGGAGGGAGGGGAGAAAAGAAAAAAAGGAACTTTATTGCTTTAAATCACAAAGTTGGGAGCAAAGACATATCATTTTAAGGGTTTGTTTGCAGCAATTAGAAAACCGAGTTCTGTCAATTGACTTGATTTTGTTTGTCTTTTATGGAAGAGTCACTTCCTAAAGCAAATGGGGGAAGTTGATCAAATTTGTATTACTGTAGATAAACAATGGTTTTGATATTTACCCTTTATTTTGGCAGACTTTGATTTTTTTGTTTTGTTTTAGTATGTTATATCCCAGGCATAGTTTTAACAAAATCAGTCAGCTACTCTACATGCTTAACTGGCTAACTGCTATTACATTTACACCTCTGAGTCTTGAATTTAAATTTAAAATGAAATACTAAAATTGCCAATTTAATTCTGTTGGTTTTCCTGTGTTCTTAGAAAAATGCTAGAGAGATATTAGGGTTTTTTTTTTCACTTTTTAAAGCTAACAGATGTTTCCAGAAAGAGCCTTTCATGGTTTACCAACATTCTTTTTATGCTCAACAATCTTACAGAAGGTTAATACAGAGTGAAATAAAGACTTTAAATTGTGATAACTCTAACACCACATCTCTGTTTGTGCCTAGCTCCTACATGACCTCAGTCTATAATCAGATACTTTAATCCTCATGAAATTAACACTTCCATCTTGGCTGTGGATTGGCCCAACTCTCTATAAATGTTATGCAATGCTCTTTGAACTCCCAGTTATTGCACATTGGTTCTCCTATCAAGCACTATGATCTCAGTACTCTGAGGCATACTATCAATACCCTGAACATGAACCTTATTTTACTAGGCTCTTAGAAAAAACTGATTTAATTCTGGAAGGGACCTTCGACCACATCTAGTACAACCTCTTCATTTTTTCAAGATCAAACAGATAATAAATATAAGACTCGGGACGTGAAGCCAGCACCTTTGATGCCAAACTCATTGCTCTTTCTATTAGACCCCATCTGCTAGGAGAATAGCAGATAAAATAATAACAGAGTGGAAATAAAGAATAATACAGAGAAAAGGTCGCTAGATTTTGAGTCAGAAGATCCTGTTTTGAAAGATGAATCTTTCACTAATGTCCTGTGTGATCCTGAAAAAACTACTTAACATTTCTAAGCCTTAGTTTCTATATCTGTTAGTCTTTATGATTCCTATGACTCCTTCTAGGACTTATGATTTATAATTTATGTTCTATAGTCTCCAAAATGTATGATGTGCCAACTTTTGGTCATTATAGAGTACATTTGCTACTTCCCATTTGTCCTTTCTATATATGACTCCTTTCCTGCTCTTATTTCCCTATTCTTCCTGTTGAGCCCTCCACATGTTCCTCTATCCTCTTTTCTTTCTCCTTTTAAAAAATTTTTTTCTGGCTTCTTTCACCACTCTACTGGAGCTTCCACTTTCTTATCTCTAAGGTTTTTCTTTCATCTCATTCCATTTTTACAGCTTCTCTGGCATTTACAAACAAAATCTCATTCAAAGCCACTAGTCTTTAGAAACCACAAATTGTATTCTATCCTTATTCTTCAAAATCTGTGTTTCCCAGATTCAATACGTTGCATAATAAAGTCAGCCTCACTTGGAAATAATCAATAACAGTATGCTATCCATTTGTGATTTAGTCCTGAATATCACCAGTTATCTGCTGAAGACCACTGCCATCTTCATTTTGAATATTTATTTCAGGGACTTCATAAAGTACAAAGATATCTTCCAATCTACCAAATCCAAACTCTCCCCAAACAGCTGACCCCACTCTGTTCTTTATGCCATTAAGTTTGGAAACTATTCAATTAATTTGTAGAATGGAGATCTTCAAAAAAAAGTCAATCATGTTTGCATAAATTGGTACCATCAGTACCAATTAGATGGTGAAAGTCTAATTCAGACACCCAAACGTGAATTATTTATGGTTACAATATTCTTTCCACATATTCGAATCCTATCAGTCCTTCCAGGCACTTCTTGGGTCCCTTTTCCTTCCCAAAGTCAACCTTGACTGGATTTCTTCTTGTCCTGATCTCTTACTAATGTAGTCCCAAACACCCACTTTTGATCTCATACTGTCCTATGCTTCATCAAAAAGAACATTAGGCCTGGAATCAGAAGACCTGTACTCATATTCCAGGTTCAACATTAACTAGTTGGGTGGGCTTTGGCAGTTCATCTAACTTCCTGAATATCTGTTTTCTTATCTTGAAAACAGGGGTCATGATTATGCTTATATCATCCACTGAGTTGTTTTGGGAGAACCTTTTAAAACCTCAAAGCAGTGGATACATATGTTGTTACTGATCTTATATGGTTTGGACCTGAACTTGCATTAATGTAGGAAAACACTAATGTGGAAACTTTCATCACCAATGCAGAACATCACCTTACGTGTATCTTATAGTCTCAGATAATTGTTTGGGAGCCCTAAGAAGTTGAGTAACCTGCCCACAGTCACGTAGGGGGAAGGGAAGTGGAACATTTATACAGTATCTATGATGTGCCAGGCTCTATGCTAAATGCTTAGTATAAAAGTCAGGTCTTGAACTCAGGTCTTCTTGACGCCAAGCCTGGCCCTTAATCTACTACCCCTTCTGTTATATGGACTGTATTTTGCACTTCTTTTGTGTACCCACAGATGCCTAGGACAGTGCTGGTAATAGAATACTGAATTCGGTACACAAATTCAGCACTTACTCAGGTTGACAAGTGCTTATGGATTGGTTGCCGCTAGGGAGCATAAGAAAAATAGCTGAGATTTGTAGCACTTAATACATATTAACTCATTTGATCCTTAGAACTACCATTTTGAGGTAGGTACTATTATCATTTCTATTTGACAAATGAGGAAACTGATGCTCCTAGAGAGGTTAAGTGACTTACTCAGAGTCCCACAACTAGTAAGCAGAATCTAACAAGCATTATAACCCAGGCTTCCTGATGCCCAGTCCAGCACCTGATTTCCTTGACCACACTGCCTCTCCAGCATTAGAGTGGAGTAGAAGTTATGAAGGACAGGTTATTGAGAGGACCTCACCAATAGTTAAAAGCTTGGTTGTTTTTTTTTTCTTCTTCAACTATAATGCTTCTCTATTTAAAAAATCCAGAAAATAAAACTAGTTTTATCTTTTACCTTAATTCTATTTTGAAGAAATCTGTTTGAGGATTCTATTCTTGCAGAAATCCTCCACATCTTTTTTAGTGGTGTAACAGTTAAAATGAAGGTAGACTAAGGCACAAAGTTCTGAGCATGATCAATCTATTAGTAAAGTACAAATTTACTAATAAATAGGATTTCAGCTTCCCTAGCAAAGCTAAGACCAAGAATGAAGGGGGAAGCTTCCTTTTTAGTTTTGGAAAGAACCGAAAATAGGAAGGCTAGCATCATAGATGGAAGAAAATATGATTGGATAGAAATTAGGAATAAGGGCTAGTAACAACCCCCTCCTTTCCTCCTGTGACTAAGAAATGTTCATTGTTTGAGTCCAGCTGCACCTGCAAGGACAGAGATAGCACACCAGATTTATTTATATTACAAACCAGACATCCTTGAAAGATAACTTGGTGGAATAAAGATACTAGACCAGACTCCCTGGTGTTCACCTGAATCCTATAAGGGTAACAGATTTCCTTGACACAACAACAGAACAGTGATTAATAGGAGAACTGTATTAGTAAATTTAACTCATTATAGGCCAGCTACATTTCTGAACTAAATTCACAGACAAAGAATCATGACTTAGGCAGTTACAGGGCAAAATCAATTAACTGTAAATAGCATCAATTAAAAAAAGACATAATCAATGATTATTTCAATGGTATAAAAACCAACCCCAAGAAGTTTACTTATAATTTTCCTCATATCTGCCTTCCTATTACAGTTTATTGCTGCATACAGATTTTTTGAGGCTACAGTTCAGGAACATCTAGGTAATGCAGTGGGTAGACCACAGAACTTGGAGTTAGGAAGAGCTGAATTAAAATTCTGTTTCAATCACGCACTATCTTGGTGACCCTGGGACAGTCATTTAACCTTTGTCTGCCTCAGTCTCCTCATCTGCAAAATTGGGCTAAAAACAGCACCTACTTCATACAAAGATCAGATGAGCTAACACATGTGAAGTGATTTATAAACCCTAAAGTGCTATATGAAGGCTATCTGTTATTATTAGCTACAACTCTCAAAATGCCACAGGAGTTCTCATGGTTCCCTCTGTTGACTCCACTAGTGGAACAGAAATGTGTAGCTACAACAAAAATACACTGGGAGCTCCAGTCTCCTGGCTGTGTTGGAAGAGTGTGTAAGTGACAAGAATGTTGCTTGTCATGGTTTAGAAATATCCCATTCTTCTATGGCAAAATGGCCCATGAAGCAGATGATGATTTCCAGAATAGATGTTTGAAAAATCAGAATCTACAGTGGTTTCTGTAATACACCTAGCTGGAATCCAACCCTGGATCTTTGGCTTCCTTCAAACCATAATACTAAGACCTCAACCTCTTACCTCTATCACATAAACACAAATTCTTAGAAATGGTTAGTGAACAAAACCAATCTGTACTTTTATAACAGTTGGTTTTGAGCTATAATTAATAAAACCCTTTAAGAAGAGCACCTTAAGGTATAATAGATTTTAAGTTGGAGAGGAACCTTTGAAATCATTTAGTAATTTTACAAGATAAGGAATATGAAATCCCTTCAAAAGGGAAAGTAGCAGAGCTGAGCTTGGGCTGAAGTCCCTGACTACACATCCATCGCTAAGGTCCCTTCTAGTACTAGTGTCCAATGTCAGAGAATAAACAGAGAAATAAGGGTAAGAAGCAGAATAAACTGTATGAATCTATAAAAATGTAAGGCATCATTTGCTGTATTTTAACCACTGACTGGGCAACCTTACAAAACAAATATTTAAGAAAAAGGAATGTGATTCTTGAGGGGTGGGTGTGGACGTCCAAAAACAACAGCCTAGGATATTTTCTGATTGATGAAGTTTGAACACGGGTCCAAGATGTCTGACCACAGTTACTCAACTAGCATTTATTAAGTGCCTACTATGTGTCTGGAACTCTGCTAAGATGAGATGACAAAGAACAGCAAAAGACAGTCTGTGCCCTTATGAGAACAACCACTGAAACAGAGGCAACCTGGATATCTCTTGTCCATGTGTTTGATGCAGCCTGACCTTGAACCACTATGCCTGAGATGATGAATTAATTTAAAAACTGCCTTTCTTTTTAATGATGGTTGTATAAACCCTTGTGTATTCTTCCCTGGTGTTTTGCAAAGGGTTATTTGTGACTGGGCTGGGTTGTGTATAATGTTTTGCAATGGATCCCAGCTTAGTGTTATAGTCTCACTTTCAAAGTGTTGGTTTTCTTCCCAAAGACAAATGAAGGATATATGAGACAAAACCCCATTCCAGGGTCATTTGAAGAGCCTTATTTGGATCAGATAATTCACAAGAGAAAATCAGTAGCTGTGAATAAACATTAACCCTTAAAACTAATTTTTGATATCAGATGAAAATAGGTGCTCATCCCAAGCAACTATTTCCCTCAGACGCCAAAAAATACAAAATGAGCTGGTGGAGGATAAACACTGAAGAAAGACTTGATTTCTAAGTTCTAACAATAGGACATGCAAAGGAAATTTATCATGTATGAGCAGCTCTTGTATTGTTTTAGCAATCCACATAATCTCATGAAATAACAAATTCCTTATGATGTTAGGCTGAACATTCACTTTTGCTGAGGTCAAACTACTAACAGAACATTTAAGGGTGGGCGCGGGAGGGGAAAAGCGTGTTTAGTAGCAACTGTCCTCAAGCACCCGAAGGATTATCATGTGCAAGAGGGACTGAATTTGTCCATTCTGGCTTTAGAGGCCAAAGCTAGGAGCCGTGCTTGAGAGCTGCAAAGATGTAAACACGCAGCCAAGCTAACAGTTATAGTGAGATGGGGCGCCCTGGGAGGGAGTGGCTTTCATCGCACTGGGGAGTCTGCAAGCCGAGGTGACGTGGTGCCTGGTTGGATTCTTGACCAGACTAGATTCTTGGTCAGTCTAGGTCACCTCCGAAGTCCTTTCTAATTTTAATATTATGTGATTCTATGAAACAGCATAAAACAGAGTGAAACTGATGGAGTGCTTGTGCTCAGACCCCAATTCCAAGACCGCATTTCTCCCTAGCCTCAAGAAACACTGTATCGGGCAGTTTCTTCCCAGCCCAAGGACACTCTCTGTAGTAATTACTCATGAGTGGGCTCCAGTGAAACACTTATCTCTCTCCCTAGTACAGTAACAAGCTGACCCTGTAAGAATTATTGGTTTATACTGGCTTTTTACTGACTCATAAGGGTACCCAGTACCGACCAGACTATTGCATACCTATTTCTTACATCTTTATATGCATCCTAGACTCACAACATAGGCACACTCCCTAAATCTATCTTGTCAAACAGGACATTGACTGCTAACAGACTGGATGGCCCTTGGATGGCCCTGACCATTAGTGACATAGCAGACCTAATAAACCTCACTTCTCTGTGACCCTCTCCCCCCACCCCACTCCCACCTCCCATGGGCTTTTCCTGGTAAACTCTGGGAAAAAGTCTCCACAGTAGATACCAAAAGTGTAGGTTCCTTAAGAATTCTTGCCTGCTGAAGAGTGTTACAATAAGCTTTTGCCAACTTGACTTAAACATTGCTTGAGTCTATGAATTCTTTCCAGATGACCCTGTCCTTTACCTCAGTCTTTGAGGGCTCCCTAGACCCCTTAAAATCACATCAAAATGAACACTGGTTTTCTAATAGGGTGTTGTGGAAAATTACAAAGGTACTACAAAGAGGGGTTGGGAGACCTATTTAATCCAACCAGATCTCATTTGGTCATAAATACTTTTAAATGGTTGGGGAACTTGCTGGGTTGCTACAGCTCATAGAGCTTAGTCTGTATTTTTTTTCAGGAAGTTACAGACATAACTACCTCAATAAGTCTGATTACTGGCCAAACAAAAGGGTCTCAGAAATAATACTCAAAGTACTAAGGAATTGTTAAGAAAATCCCCAACTCATTTCAGAGCTTCCTTTTATCTGGGCAGGAGTTTGGAGCTCACAGACCAGTACTTAAAGAGTGGTTGTAGCAGGGTTATCCCAAGAATAGCTACTGGACAGACAGATGCAGTAGCTGGACTCAATTTATGGCCCTGAGTCTGTACCTACAACCTCAGAGTTTTGTGCAACAGATTTTTCTTCACTTATTGTTCACTCCAGGAAGCCCCTAGGAAATGACAGTCAGTAGAACAGCTGCACCCAATGTGCACAGAAGAGCAAGAGTCTTTTGGCCTACTCTTTGGAGTACATTAACAGTTCTCTGGAGCCATTTCCATCCAGGTGAACCATTAGCCAAGAATATTCTACAATGACATCTATTATTGGAATGTATGTGCTCTTTCGGTGAGACTGGTGGGTCCCAAGCTGGGATTTGAGAGAAAACTGGTAGTATATATGTGTGCCTTACCTGATTTACAAAAATGAAGTGGGCTTCTTTGCCAATAATTATATTTTATCTTAGACTATCCTTTAGATCACATCCAACCCCAGAATTCATCAGTACCCCCTTTCAGTGCCACATCATAGTGCATCTTTCTATGAGAAATTCTGGGCAATCATATGTCACCTTGAGAGTGTGACTACAACTAAGGTACTTCCATACTGGTCAACCTTTGATGAGCAAGTAGGTCACAACATGCTTGTTACCCTGAGATGATAATGGTGGATATTCTAATTAGGGTTTAGTATATAACAATGGCCTAAAGCAGGAGGAAAGGAAAAGAAAAAATCTGGAGATCTTCCAGAAATGACTTCACAAATGAATTTTCTTTGGAAAAAAACAAAAACAAAATGATGACTATTGGGTTGTATCAAACTTCATTACAAAAAACTTCAAAGTAAGCTCACTCTCAGCAAAAAAAAATGTTATAGCAGGCCTGTGCAACCTACAGCCTGAAGGCTGCCTCACCCACTTGGGGCAGGCCAAAGGATTTCCGGCAGCCCTTGAAAGATGTATAGGAAAATATCTTTTGTATGTAGAGGAAATCCTTTGTCCTGCCACAAGAGACCCATGAGCTTCACGTTGTGCAGGTCTGTGTTAAAGTAAATTTTAAAGATGAGGAATTTTTTTTTAAGCAATAAACATTTATCTTTCCACAACTTAGTGATTCTTGTATATCTTGGGAGTGAGAATGGAGAGATGCGACTGAAATTTAGGGCTTCGAAAAACTGTTACCTGAGTTCTGAGCTTAATCATGTCAGCTTCCATCTGGGAATTGGATTCATTTAGCTCCTTGATTTCTTCATCTAACTGTTTGATTTCTTCATCATTTTCTATACCTGTTGTGATTAAAAAACAAAGAAGAGCAACAAATATTTTATCATCCCATTATCCAGATTACAGCAATTAAAAACATTAGATTTTTTTTCCTTTTTTGATTGAAATGTAATTCCTTGAGTTCTACATAAAATTCTGACAGAAAGCAATTGCAGATTCTTGACCTTCTGCTTTACTACTTTTATTTTTTCTCATTAAAACTTTTTCAAGTACAAAAAGGAATTAAGATGGGGAGGATTATGAAATGTAAGGCAGGAAAAGATGAGATCTTTGAACAGAAAAGTGAATTAAAGACTTAAGGTTCTTGTTCTTCCAGAAGAGCAGAATTCACCTATTACCTGGTATTCTACTTTGATTATCCCACATCTGTAAAATGGAGGTACTAGATTTGATGTTCTCTTTGGTTATTTATAGCTCTTAATCCATAATACTCTACTATGAATACCAACATTAACCAATGCAATATACTCATATTTTGGAGAACAAAATTAGTATAGTAATTCTGCTTTAACAGCAAGATTCTTGCTACTTCTAAAGAGCAAGAAAGCTCTGTCTAGGGCATCAGTTTCCTCTCCTGTAAAATGAAGATAATATTTAAGGTCCCTTCTACATTGAAATTTATGATCCTATGATCTATGATAGAGGAATGGAAGAAGAAAGGAGCCAACAAAACCAGAGGACATTGAGCACAAATAAGGGTGTTTGGGGAATCTTAGGAGAACCAATCAGTATAGTTTTTTGTTCTTTGTTTGTTTGAATTCTTTGTTTGTTTTTTAAACTCAAAATCTGACTGTACAGTCACAGCAGACTACTTTTTACTTTAGCACACCAACATTTAAAGTGTTTTCACTATGAATTCAATGCTGATGGTTTCAGAGTTAGGACTAGGAGTAGGTAAGCCAGCTGCATCAGCTGCCTCAAGGGCCATATGAAGTGGGCAGTTCTGTGTCATAAGGGACTTAACTTTTGAATAGGTCCTTTTATAATAACACATTTTTAATGTCAAAAATGTCACTTTTCATGGTTAAATGGGACTTCTTCCACAATCAGTGAAGCCAGGAAGTTTTGGTTCACAGAATCATAGATCATAGTTTTACTGGGCTCGACTTTTAGGGTTTTGATTTGTTTTATTTTTGTTTGGACCTATGAGTTCACTGGTGTCAGGAACTCCCAATGTGGAAATTCTTTCCACCAAGAGAGATGTGAAGATCTACAAATCTTGTGCACAACTTATGGCTTTAAGAGAATTGTCTTGGAATTAAAAGGTTAAGTGACTTGTCCAAGGTCGTATATTATATATCCGAGAAAGGACTTAAACCTAGGCCTTCCTGGCTGCAAGGGCTGCTCCTCTATTACCACAGGTCTCTCAAGTTCTATGTAGTAGCTTTAATTTTCAAATCTTGCCTGCTGTGCTGGTGTACTTAAATACCTTGTCCCAGTTCTAACTCATATTCCTTACTTAATCCTTCAATAATCTAGTTGTCTTTAAGGATTCAGCATTCTTCTTAAAAATTCATATTGTTTTTCATAATAATAATAAAATAATACAAAATATTTTCTCAAGATCAGTCCTATATTCCCACATCGTTTTGTGTGTGTGTGTGTGTGTGTTTTCTTAGTGCTTTGATACTTGTAAATTTTGGTCCTTATTCTTGAGTAGTTCATTGACTACATGATAGAGTGGAAAGTGTATTCATTGGATTAGGAGTTAAGAGACTTGGGTTCTTTTCTTGGTTCTACCACCAAATAGCTTTGTGGCTCTGGGTCACTTAATCTATTTGAGACATAGTCTCCTCATCTTTGATATGCAAAATATAAAACAGCACCTACATTACAGGGTTGTCCTAAGGATCGCTAGTTCATAAAACCATAGATATGAAGTTTGAAGGGAGCTTAGAAGCCATTGAGTCCAACCCCTTCATTTAAAAACCAAAAACCACACTACAGACAAAGAAACTGAAGCACAGAGGTGAAATGACTTTTTTCAGGGTCCCACAGTTACATTTAGCATCTGGGAAGGGATCCGAACCTAGATCTTCCTGACTCTGAGCCCAGCGCCACACCCACTACATTAATCTCTACACCATGAACATAATGATTGCTTATGGAAATGTAGTTCACAAAGTGTACCATGTACTTTGCATGTAAAGAATTTTGTGGACCTTAAAGTGCTATATAAATATGAACCATTAATGAGTCTGGCTACCTGTGTGCCTCCTGAGTTCTTACAGCACCAATGTCTGAATGATACTTAAAGAAGATTTTAAATTCCTCCTAGATAAATAATATTAGAACAATTGGTGCTATTCTCAGTTCAAAATTAGGCAATGTTAGATTGTTGAAAATCAGCGACTCTCTATTTTTGACATTGTTACAGGTGAAAACAAAATCATGGCAAGCCCTAAACTTGACTTTCCTTTGATTTAGAAATCACACACATTATGAAAGGGGAAAGGAATAAGCATATATTTAGTGCCTCGTATATACTAGGCACTGTGTTAAGTGTTGTACAAACATTATTTCATTTGATCCCAGCTAAAAATCCACTTTCTTCATGAAGCCTTTCTTGATCCCCCTTAATACTATTGACTTTTTTCTGTTGATTATCTCCAATGTATCCTGTAATTATCTTGTTTATACACAGTCATTTTTCTGTTGCCTTCCACACTAGACCGTGAACTCCCTAAAAGCAGGGTGTGCCCTAAGCCTTTCTTTGTATCCCTGGAGCCTTCACAGAGGGCCTCCACATTAATAAGCACATAATAAATATTTATTCATTGACTGTGGCAGAGAAATAGCATAGCACAGTAAACAGACAGCTGGCTTAAGAGCCAGGCTGACCTAGGTTGAAATCCCACCTTTAATATACTATCTGTATAATCCTGGGCAAATGATCTAAACCTTTAGTGACTCCAGCAACTCTCTAAGCCCATAAGTTGTAAAACAGCTGCTGATCTGCATTAATAGAAGTTTGCTCTCTGAGAGTTTCCTATACAAATGAAGTTAGAAGACTTCCAAATAAATAAGGTAAAGTTATCAAAGTAACACAAAATTATTCAAAATAGCATTCACTCTAATTCAAACTTGTTAAATAGTCTTAGATCATAGGGTCAGAGGTCATAGATCTAAAGGTGGGGGGAGATATGAAGATCTGGGGGAGATATGAAGATCTGTGTTTATACTTGCACCGTTACTTACATCTGATTGTGTTAGGGGAAGCTGTGAGTGGGTGAACCATATGAATTTATACATGTAAGTATATGTAAGTAGCAGGTGTGTGTGTGTGTGTGTGTGTGTGTGTGTGTGTGTGTGTGTGTGTGTGTGTGTGTGAATCAGTGTTCCTCTGACTAGATGGACTCGGGACGTTTTTCCAACCTACTGTATTTACAAAGCATAGTCTATCCTTTCAGTTCATTTGGAGGCTTATTCTCTTGCTCTTCATGCATAATGAGAAGGCACTTAACTCTACCTCTGCCCTTGACTCCAGGCACTCCTGCCTTCTCTGGGGCCCTATTTTACTAAACAACCCTTTCTTTTTCTTGAATCGTTACTCTCTCCTCCAGTGGTGCTTTTCCTTCTATTCAGAGACAACTCAGGTGATAATTGATGATGATGATTTCTGTACAACACTTTAAGGTTTGCAACACAGTTTAGTATATTACCTCATGGGAACTTCATAAAAACCCTGTGAGCCAAATGCTGTTACTAATCCCTATTTATAGAATTTGGGGCTTAGAGAAGTTAAGCCCAGAATCACATAGTTAGAAAGGGTCTGAGGCCAGATTCAAATTCATGTCTTCCTAACTCCAGGTCTAGCACTCTACTGTACTATCTAGCTCCCTAAAATAGGTTTCCCACATCTTAAACGCACACACACAGACACAGACACACGCAGACACACACATACACCTCTTTCCTTAACCCTGCTACCTCCTCAAGTTACTATTCTTTAATTTCACTTTTCACCTTCTTGAAAGTCTTCTACATGGCATCCTTCAACTTTCTTGTTATCTGTAGTTCATAATACACAAGTGATCATACATCCTTTATCTGAAGATCTCCAAGGAAAGGAAAAATCACCACCCCAACGGCATTATTTTCCATTTTGGGATATTTTTAATTCTTAGGAAGGTTTTGTTTTTTTATATTAAGCCTAAATTTCTCTCTTTGCAGCTTCTACTCATTGCTCATCATTTTGCCTTCTGGGCCTAAGTCTCAGTCTAACCTCTCCTTCATATTATAACCCTTTAAATATATGAGGACAACCATCATGGCCCTTGTAAGTCTCTTCTTCTTTAGGCTAAACATCCCAAGTTCCTCATATGACATATATCCACAGATTAAAATTAATTATTTTTTTGACTGTATTGAGATAAAAGAGCCAAGACTCCAGTGCTTTTGGTAGGTAACTTACTGAACATTTATGGAAAGACGTGGACATTAATCAGAGAAGGAGTGGCCAGAAGATGTGTTCATTTCAATGAGATCACAGTCATGCATGTTCTGAAGTATGATGAAATATTAAAAGTTATGTCTATAATTGTATATTTGATTCAACTCACATTTTATGTGAATGGTTCCAAGTCTTTAGGACAATTTACAAAATTACATGGGATGAGACTATATTTCTCAAGCGTGAGCAAAGCCTCGAAGACCTATCAAGGTACTTAAGAGAGTTTAACCTTCAAACTTTCACCAAATAAATTCCAAGAAGTCTTTTTTTTTTGCTTTTTTTTTTTTTGGAGGGGAGAGGGCAGGGCAATTGAGGTTAAGTGACTTGCCCAAGGTTATACTGCTAGTAAATGTTAAGTTTCTGAGGCCAGACTTGAACTCAGGTCCTTCTAACTCCAGGGCCAGTGCTCTATTCACTCACTACGCCACCCACCCTCCCCCAAGTCTTATTTTTAAAAAATCATTATGTTAATGTGGGTATTGCATCCAATAGGATTAACTATCCAAAACAACAGATATTAGGGAATAAAAATGCGTAAGGAAATATCTGGAACTGAGCAAACCAGAGGGGATTTATGCCCTGTTCTACCAATGCTATAAGCTGTGTGAGCTTAGATAAATCATTTCATTTTCTGAGTATTAGTCCTATCAACTGTGAAATGAGGGGTCTGAGACTTGGGATGACTCATATATGTAATATATTCTTGGAGAGTATAACTTATTTGAATGGAATAGGATAGTCAAAAGGAGAAATGTCAAGGTAGATTAAGAAACAATAAGTATGTGCAATCATGCAAAATATTTCTATATTAGTCATTTTGTACAAGAAAACTTGAACAAAAACAAAAAGAAAGAAAAGTGAAAAATCAGATGCTGTATTCAGACATCAGTTCTTTCTCTGGAGGTGGATGGCATTTTTCATCATGAGTCCTTTGATTGTCTTGGATCTTTGTATTGCTGAAAATAGCTAAGTCATTTATAGTTGTTCATCTTATAATACTGCTCTTGCTGTGTACAGCGTTCTCCTATTTTGCTCATTTCACTTTGAATCAGTTCTTATAAATCTTTCCAAGTTTTCCTTAAATCAGCCCCTGCTTGTTATTTCTTATAGCACAATAATATTCTACTACAATCATGTACCACAACTTGTCCAACCGCTTCCCAGCTGATCGGCATCCCTTCAATTTCCAATTCTGTACCACTATAAAAAAAATGCTACGAATATTTTTGTGCAAATTGGTTCTTTTCCCTTTTTAAATGCTCTTTGGGATACAGATCTATTAATGGTATTACTGGGTAAAAAGGGGATAGCCCTTTGGGCATGGTTCCAAATTGTTCTCCAAAATGGTTGGATTAGTTCGCAGCTCTGCCAACAATGCATTAGTGTCCCAGTCTTCCCACAAACATTTATCATTTTCCTTTTCTGTCATATTACCCAATCTTATAGATGTGAGGTGGTACCTCAAAGTTGTTTTAATTTGTGTTTCTCTAATCAATAGTGATTTAGAGCATTTTTTATCCGACTATAGATAGCTTTGATTTCTTCTTCTGAAAACTATCTGTCCATATCCTTTGACCATTTATGAGTTAGGGAATGACTTGTATTCTTAGAAATTTGAGTCAGTTTTCTCTGTATCTGAGAAATGAGGCCTTAATCAGAGATACTTGCTATAAATGCCTCCCCCTCCGCCCGTTTTCTGCTTTCCTTCTGGTTTTGGTTATATTGGTTTTGTTTATGCAAAAACTTTTTAATTTTATACAATCAAAATTATGCATTTTAAATTTTGTAATGATCTCTATATTTTGTTTGATCCTAAATTCTTCCCCTATCCATAGATCTAACAGGTAAACTATTCTATGCTCTCCTAATTTGCTTATGGTATCACCCTTTATGTCTAATAATCCATGAGCCAGAGGAGGAAGGAAATACGGTACAGTGAATTTAGTGAAGATCAACAGAAGCAGACATAAAAATATAAACTACGGTTCGTCTGACAGAATGAGAAATAGATTAAGAGGCTTGGAAATAGATCGTAAGTGTGGCATCAAGTCATTAGACAGTACTGGTGGAGAAGTCAATTGTCTGTCTCTCCTCATACCCTGTCTCTCTCTGACTCTGTTGCTTCCTCTCCCTCTCTGCTTCTTGCTTTTCCCCTCCCCTCTCTCCCTGTCTGCCTGTCCCCCATCCCTGGCCAAAACTGAGCAGATAATACGTTTTTTGACTCACCTTAATCATTATTTCACCTCGTAAGAAATGGAGGAACCAGCAAGGGGAAATTTTAGTCAGACTCTTACCAGCAAAGAGGTAGATGCCTAGATGGAAATGATAAGAACCCTGGTGGGAAGTGACAGTTCTATTTAGAACTTGTGATAGAGAAGGAAAAGAAATCTAGGTATATAGATACTAGCTATCATCATTATCTGACATGCCTTTAGATTGGGGGAAGATTGACTTTAATGGTTTCAGGGATAGTTTTAAGCTTCCCCCCTTTTTTAAGGAAATGATTGCTTTAAGTTCCACAGGAGATTTTTTAGAAAGTAAATTCTAAGACTTGAAGAGAAATAATCACAATGAAGGAGAAAGGATGGAAATAGGCTATGTGGATATATGAGAACTCGACTGGCTTAGTTGTTTGGTTTTTTTAAAGGACATTCAAATAATATTGGAGCAAGGGCAAATGACAGAGTATGGATACAAAGGCGTGGAATGTTCCTGTGACAGTATACAGTGTCTCAAAGTTTGAGCAGAGGCTCAGGGAAAGCTAAGAAAAACAAAAAAGATACTTTAAAGAATTTATCATTCTTAGGAAAAGAAAAGAACCAAGGAAGAGACAGTACCAGTCATAATGGATGACAGAGAAAGCAGATCTGCTCAAATCAAAACTTTCCACTTCCTCAGATCGTAAAAGACAACAAAAATGGCTGAGGAGTGAATACCCAAGCTGGGGAGATCATAAGAAAGAATCTAGATGCTACTGATTTGGTACTTGGATAACTTTACCTCACTTCCAACTTCACCAGGCCCAAGTACATTACGTCCTCAATGGTTAAAACAGTGCTTGGCACATGGTAGGCACTTAATAAATACTTATTAACTTTTGACTGACTGACTCAGATAGTATATTCCACCTCTTCCATTTAACACCTAAGTGACCTTAGACAAGCCACATACTCTCTCTGGACCTCTGTTTCTCACTACAGCCTCTAGGGTCTTTTATAACACTAGATCAATGATCCAGCGATTCTGTGGAATAAAACATAGGTTTACTCAGTCACTATCTGTTACTGCTGAAAGATCTTGGAGAATGGGAGAAGTATCATAGGATTGGAGAAGGGTAAATATACTATTTTTTAAAAGAAGAGAATGAAATCTTGAAGCAGTAAGCTAAGTAAGTAAGTAAGTAATCAGTAAGTAAGCTAGGGAGTTTGACTTTGATTCTTGGCAATATCCTTATATATACTGTGAAGGGACTGGGTAGTGGGTAGCAGTGATCACCAAGAGCCAGTGTGGCTTCATCAAGAATGGTGATGCTAATCTCATTTGTTTTTTCAGTCAATGTTTAGAGTATTGTGCTAAGCTCTTGGTGCCACATTATAAGAATAACATTGATAAACTGGAGAGCATACAAAGAAAGGCAACCAAGATAGGGAAAGACCTTGAGATTATGCCAAATGAGGATCATTTGAAAGAATTTGGGATATTTAGCCTGGAGCAGAGAAATCATGGGAGTCCCTTGATGGCTGTTGTCAAGTATCTGAAAGCTTCTAACATAGAAGATGGATCAGTCTTGTTCTGCTTCATAGGAGCAATGGGTAAAAATGCAGAGAATACAGTTTAGGATCGATCTAAGTAAGGAAGTATTGGGGCAGCTAGGTGGTACAATGAATAGTGCACTGGGCCTGGAGTCAGGATATAATGAGTTCAAATCTAGCCTCAGACTCTTACTAGCTGTGTGAACTTGGGTGTGTCACTTAACTCTGTTTGCCTCAGTTTCCTTATCTGCAAAATGAACTGGAGAAGGAATGGCAAACCACTTGAGTATCTGGCCATGAAAACCCCAAAAGGGGTCACACAGAGTTGGACATAACTGAAAATGACTAAACAATAACAGAATGAAGTGAAGCCTAATAATTATAGCTATCCAAAAGTAGATTGAGGTACTATTGGAGACAGCAGGTTTCCATTTACTGGAGATCTTCAAATAAAGGCTAGAAGACCACTTATTAGTCATACTATGGAGTGGATTCTCCATGATATTTGGGTTGGCAAAGATGTCTTTTTTTTTTTGGTCTTTCTGGAGGAGGGAAAGGAGGGCAATTGGGGTTAAGTGACTTGCCCAAAGTCATACAGCTAGTAAGTGTTAAGTGTCTGAGGATTTGAATTCAGGTCCTTCTGACACCAGGGCTGGTGCTCCATTCACTGTGCCACCTGATGTCTTCTAATGCCCTGTCCTAATCTGAAATTCTATGATTCTCCAGCTAGATGATTATACCCCTCACATACCTAAAGTTCTTTATTTTGTGTTTGTCAATAACAGAGGTGACATGGAGTAGTGGAAAGAACATTGGTCTTGGAGTCAGAATACGTGAGCTCAGACTTAATAGTTTTGTGACCCTGATCATGTCATTTATTCTTTATACCTGAGTTTTTTCATCTATAAAATATGAATAATAATAATGATTATACTACCTAAATTACAGGTTTGTTGTAAGGAAAACTTTTTTTTAAACTTGAAGTATTGAAGAGATGTGAGCAATCTAACTGTCTAAAGGAGGTTCCCCCCTTGGCACCTGAAACTCAAAAAATCAAAAATTAAATCATCATGCAAGACAAAGCTAGCTATTCAGGTGCCTTGAAAAAATAGCACAACATACGCACAAAGCAAGTAGCATGAAACCCATCAGTATGAAAATAACAGGGATAATGGCTCACAGATGGCTATTATTAATAAAATCTCTTAGCTTCCTATTTTATCTAGTTATTCTTGCTAATTAGGGCTAAGCTTTTAGTTATTAATTAGATTTTTCAATGTTGCTGAAAAAGAGCATGTGTTAAATTTTGCATGCCCCAAATTTTTGTCTTCTGGGGCAAAGCCTTGGTTGACTCACTCCAGATGCTCTGCTCATCATGTTATTCTCTCAGATGTCCCTCTCTTTAGCTTACAATTTCTGTCCATGTGGACCTTTCTTCCAGTAATCAAGTCTTAAAATTTTGGAATCTCTTTGACTTTTCTCCCGTCCCCTTCTGTCCCCTTCTGTCCCCTCCCCCATCTAAATATCTGCCAAAGCACCTGGACCTGCCCTGTGGCTCCCTATAAGAGTTAGGGTCTGGTGGCTAGACCAAAGTGTTTGTCTGTATGCATGTGTAGCCTATATCTGGGAGTGGTTGATGAACATCACGAAGATCACCCTCTCTGTGGTTCACAGACTTCCTGGTTGCTTTGTTCCCCTCTTTCTCTAAGGCCCACTTAACTGTATTCTCTTCATGAATCCCCTCTACAACATTCCTCCAAAGAAGCCATCTAGTCTCTGTTTCAAATGAAGGGAAGCTCACTATTGTATAAAAAAAGACCCATTTAACTGTTTGGACAATTTGAATTGTTAGAAAGTTTTTCCTTATGCTGAACTTAAATCTGTAGCAGTAGATGATGATGGAAACTTCTACATATGGTTCCAATTCTACTTTCTGCAGTGTCACTAATTTAATTTCATTTCTATATGACAAATCTGCACATTCAAATTCCTTTAGCCATTCCCATGATACAATTTCAAGTCTATTACTTTCCAGGTTGCTCTCCTTTATACATAAATCTATTTCTTAGTGTCATCCAAAATGTGATGCTCCATTCAATTCAATGTGACAAATATGTATTAAATGCTTGCTAAGTGTAAGGCACTTAATTGGTTGTTGGCATTAAAATAAAATGTTTCCTGTCTTCAAGGAGCATAGATTGCATTTGGGGTGTGTGTGTGTGTGTGTGTGTGTGTGTGTGTACCATGTATATGTGTAACATGTACACCATGTCACAAAGTTATATGCAAAATACATGTAAAGTAATTTCAGGGGGAAGAATACCCAGAGGGATCTAAAAACCTTATGTGGTAGGAGGTGGCATTTCAGTTATGCCTGGAAGGAAATGAGGCAACATAAGAGGCAAAGGTGAGGAAGACCGTGCAATGGCAGGGGATGGCATGTGGTATGCAAAGAAGCACCTGTAGGCCAGTACTACTGGAATGTAGAACACATGAAGGAAAGGGAGGAACAAAACAAGACAGAAAAGATATATAGAAAGGAGATGGTGGAGAGCTTTAAATATTCAGCAACCCAGAGGCAGTTATGAGCCACTGAAAATTGATAGGGGAAGACAAGGTGAGATGATGTAATCTACTCCTGGGAAAGGGAAGATCAACACTTTGGAGTTAGAGAACCTGTGGTGAAATCTGACCTCTGTAACTTTGAACAATTCCTAACCTTTCTTGGACCTCAGTTCCCTCATCTGCAAAAAGGAGGGGCTTGGCCTGGAGAGTATAGTTTGAACAAGGTCCTAACCCTTCTCCTCATGAAAGTTGGGCTATTTTTTTTTTCTCCTTACAAGGTACTGAGACCTTCCTTGAGACTTGGGCTCATGGGACTCTTGAAGTCACTTCCTCATTGCCTGAGTACAAAGCAGTTACAAGAAGCTAGAGGGGTACTGTGATGCCTGGCTGGTGGATCAGGATGGGTGATTTAGTGTAAGAAGCACTGCTCAGCTGAATCAGCTCAGTGTCTAACCTTGTTAAATATTCTTGTTATGAATAAGAATAAAATCTCTTTTTGTTAACTTTTGAATGCTCCATGAGCATCTCATTTTATTCCTTTATTGAATCTAAACTACCAGGGGACTGTACTAAGTCAAGCCCAGGCTAGAACTGATGGCCTCTATGGTCCCTTCCAGCTCTCAATCTATGATCTGTGTGCGTGCATGCATGTGTGAGTACATGTGTGTGTGTACATGTGTGAATCCGTGTGTGTGTGTGTGTGTTTCTCAGGAATAAAATTTGGTAGCTATGTGGCAGATATATTAGAAGAGAGACTGGAATCAGGGAACCCAATTAGAGAGTTATTACTGTAGTCCAGGTAATAGGTGCTAAGGGACTAAAAAAAAGTAGTGTTATGTAATCAGGGACAAAGGGTCAGGTGCAAGAGATGGTGTGCATGTAGAATTGACAGGATTTGACAAACAGACTGGAAATGGAAAGTGAGAAAGACAGAAAGAGTCAGGGATGACTTCGAGATTGCAAATCTGGGACACTGGAAATATAATGATGCTCTCAACAGAAATAGGGATGTTTGGAGGAGAGATGAAAATTTAATGAATTTCTTTCCTGATGTGTTGAGTTTGAAACTCCTATGGAACACCCAGATGGGATTGTCCAGTAGGCAGCTGGCAAATGGAGATGCATTCAGTAGAGATATTAGAGTTAACTAGGTAGACTTAGGAGTCATCTGTATAGAGATAATCATTGAACCAATGAGATAATACCACCAACAGAGGGAGAGTAGAGAGATGAGAGCAGAGAGGGCCAAGAACAGAACCCCTAAGTGCAATCATTCTCTGCGAGTGGGGGAAGGATGATGATCCAGCAAAGGAACCTGAGACAGAATGATTTGACAGTTAGGAAAGGGACCAAGAGAGAATAATGGCAAAGAAACCAAAAGAAAAGGGAGTGCATCTAGAAGGATAAGGTGGTTGACAGTCTTACAAAATGCAGAAAAATCAAGTAGAGTGAGAACTGAGAAAAAGCCAATGGATTTGGCAGCTAATAATAATAAATTGATGCTAACCTTGGAGAGAGTAGTTTCAGTGAGTGTTGGGGTAGAAATTTAGATTGAAAGAGGTTGAGAAGTATGAAGTGAGGAAATTAAGGTAATAAGCATCAGTGATTTTAGGCCTTTTTTAATAACACAAAACAATTATTTTATTTAAATTAATAATTACCAATTACTTTTTTGAAGCTTTCAAATCAAGGCGGACATTTTTCTTCATCTCCTTGTTTCCTGAAACAAAGACTCATCTGTGTAACGCAAATATTCTCTCTCTTTTTTTTTTTTTGCTTTTTTTTTTTTTGGAGGAGGGAAAGCAGGGCATTTGGGGTTAAGTAACTTGCCCAAGGTCATATGGCTACTGTTAGGTGTCTGAGGCCAGATTTGAACTCAGGTCCTCCTGACTCCAGAGCCAGTGCTCTATTCACTGCACTGACCTAGCCTCCCTAACACACATATTCTTTCAGTGATGCAATATAGCTTCAAATCATGGAATCTCTAAAGACTCAAAATCATGGGTGACCCAAAAAACAATGCAGAGCTGTATGGTAGGCATAACAAGAGTATAGAATATTAATACTGATGACCTCTACACAAGATGGGGGATAAAAGGCATCACAGAGGAAATGTAAAATGTGAAAACAAGGGAGCCTGAGACATGCAGTGAACTGGAGGGATGAAAAATGGACATATCAATGCTTTACTGGTGTCTATGGAATGTTAAATGAACAAACCTAGTCTACAATATTTATATAGTACTGCCCTTCACCTATCCCAACACAGGGTTCATGCTTCTTCCTTGAACCTTGGTCTTGTCTCCAGACTAAAAGCCTAAGTTCTCAATCATTTCTCCAATGACATGTTTGTCAAGGTTTTGTGTTTTTTGTTTTGTTTTAGCAAGGCTAATGAACAAATAAAAATCATTTATGGAAAGCATCTTGCAAACTCTAAGGTAGTTTATTAGCTACTGGTGATGGTGATGATGATGATGTTGAGATTTAGATCTTGTATCAAGGGTACAACTAAGACAAATGGATAAAAGTTAACACAGAGGCAGATTTTCACATCAGTATAAACAAAAGCTTTTTAACCAGTAGAACTGTCCAATGATGGACTGGCTGTCTGAGGTGATCAGAAGTGGGTTCCATTTCATCAGCTGCCTAGGGAGAAGCTGGAGAGCTGGCCATGGGAGGATACTGCAGAAAGGGTTTCAGCACTGGGGCAGGGTGAATTAGACGATTCTCAGACTCTGCCAATTCTCCTGCCTCCTCTCTTTATGATATACTCTCCTTTGATCCTCTTCTTCCTTTAATGCCTAACTTGGGCACAACTTCCTAAATATAGCCTTTGCAAGCCCACTTTCCCCTCCCCTCAGCTGAAGTTGCTCTCTACATGCTCAAATTTTCCCTAATAATTTTGTCTGAATCTCCCTTGTCACTATTCCATTCTACTTCATATTATACTTGCATACATGGTGTATCCCATAGTAGATTTAAGTTTTTAGAGGGTTAAAAGATGCTTATATTTTTATCTGTAGTCCAGTATCCAGAACAGTATCTGACACAATGGCTAATTTTATGAACTCTAAGATTCTGTGGTTTAAAACAAAATGAAAAACTAAAAAAATCCCCCATGACCAGAGGCCCTAGAACCCAATCAGAGCTCTGAGATGGGCTGATTTCTGGACTTTGTTTCATCGGTCAACAGAAGGTTGACTTCTTGATAACTCTACTCCATTGAATACTTAGTGAAGTTCTCCCTGATCACTGGAATTAGAATCCAGCTATTGCCATAGGACCTATGTGAGACTAGAGAGTGGTAATCACTGTCATAGCTGTACAGAGAGCTTCCGATGACAAGGGGGAAGAGTGGGGACAATTTCTGTGCAGCAGCTACAAGCCTGTGGATGAGTTAAGAATCAGGGTTCATAGAAGAGAAGAAGCAAGAAGGAAAAATAGAATTTCAGATAATTTTGCTCTTTCCAGCTCTGTACTTCATGGCAACTGTGATTTTCTTTGTAAGAATCTGAATACAAAATGATGGACATAGATATCTCACCTACAAGTGAGTATGTGAGTCTACAGGTAAAAAGACTATGATCCCACAATTCTCTTTTAGGTGGGATATAAAAATGATGGAGGGAGAAGAGTTTGAGTGCAGATTTAGCTCTACGTTAAACACTAGGGATACTGATACAAAAGCAAAGACAATCCCTACCCTCAAGAAGCTTACAATCTAATGGTAGAAGCAACTTGTACTGGAGAGTTGTGGGCAGGGAAAGATACTTTGGTCCACAAAGTTACAAGGTCCACAAAGTTTACTCCCCATAAGGGAGTAAAATGATATATTTCATTCAGGAACAAATAACAAAATTGATGGGAAAAATGAACCATAGTTCCAGAACTGGAGGCGAGAAGGGAAGGAAGGAAAAGATTCAGTGAAGACAGATGATTGGCAAAGAGTCTGCATAAGAGGTGATGGAAAAGAAGTAAGTGAAGTAAAGAATAACTGGAACTTTTGTGAAATAGAGATAGCTAATGTTTATATAGATAGCACTTTAAAGTTTACCAAACACATTATTTCATTTTAGTCTCACAACCACCTTGAAAGGTGGCTTGTTGTTATTCCCCTCCCTAGTCCCCTTGTACCTTTCCAGTATTCTCATACCTGGACCCCTCCCTGCCCAGTACTCTTCGATGCAGTAACACTAGCCTGTTGGCAGTTCCATGAACACGATACTCTCAACTCTTTACTCTGGGGCACTTTCTTTGGCTGTCCCCCGAATTTCTCCCTCCTAAACTCCTTCTTCTGACTTCCCTGGGCTTCCTTTAAATCCCAATTAACATTCCATCTCTAGCTCAGAGTCTTCCCCAACCCTTCTTAATTACAGTGCCTTTCCTCTGTTAATTATTTCCTATTTATCTTGTAGGTAGTTTGTTTGTATATATTTGTTTACATGTTGTCTCCTTCATTAGATCATAAACTCCTTCAGGGCAGGGACTTCCTTGTGCCTCATTTTGTATGTTCAGTGCCTGGCACATAATAGGCACTTAATAAATATTTATTTATTGATTAATTTTATAGATGAGGAAACTGAAGCAAATAGAGGGTAAGTAAATTGCCTAAGGTCACAGAGCTAGTAAGTTTCTGAGCCTAGATTTGAACTCAGGACCTCTTGACTTCAGGTCCAGAGTTCTATCCATTGTGCCACCTAGCTGTTACCTAGAGAAGCAATCACCAATCAAGAGAGTGGGTTCCCAGGTGTGCTCCTTGGTGTCAGTGGCTGGGCACTTAGCAAGGCCCTTCTAGAGGAGATGTCTGGAAATTAAGGGGAGTCCTTAAAAACTCAGCTCATGAAAGTATTGCTTAGAATGTGTTCTCTCCCTTCACTTCCACTTATTAAGAACCTTCTTTTCCTTTAAGGTCTCAGTCCAAGTGACATCTCCCTCAAGAATCCTTCCCTTATCTCTACATAGAAAAGTTGTATTTTTCTCCTTACCTATGACATGAGAATCTTGCCCAGACTGAACAATAAATATTAACTGATGTGCATACATATAATTTATGTAATTCTATACACATACTATAATCTAGCATTATAGATTTAGAGTTGAAATAATTTGAGATTATTTGAAATAAATTGAGATAATTTAGTCTGACCCCCTCATTTTATGGATGAAGAGACTGAGACTCAAAAAAATGAAAAGACTTGTCCAGGATCACTCAGTAAGTAGAAGAGCTGAAATTTTAGTCCAGACCCTCTAGCTCCAAATTCAACACATTTTCCATTGTACCACATCACACCGTGTTCTCACTACTAATATTTATTGTTTTCTCCCTTCAACAATATCAGGTTTATGGATGGACAAAGTTCTTTGTACTTCTGGCTTTTTTGGTGCTGAAAAGGATCCTTAATGGTATCATATTATTTCAAAGCAAAAAGGAAAACCAGGACTAAAGTCCTGATTTTAAATGTTCCCTCAGGCCAGTTATTTAACTTCTGTTTGCCTCAGTTTCCTCATCTGTAAAATGGGGGTAATTATGGCACCTACCTACCAAGTTATTGTGAGGATCAAAAGAGATTATTTATAAAGTGCTTAGAACCGTGCCTGGCATGCAGTAGGTGCTACATAAATGCTTATTCTCTCCCCACCAACCCAAACCCATTCCCTATAACTATCCAGGAGGTTTTGTTTCTCCCACTCCACCCTCCTCCCCTGACTGACAGATGCCATTAAAAATGTAACTACTGAGCATTTACCATTACTGGCCCGCTGCTTTATCGTTAGCATTTGTTCTCCTGACAACTTTGCTTTCTTCATGGCTGATGTGGCTCGTGGGCATCCTGACAGACTGTAGGCAACAAGAACATAAATAGCCTATATTAATAACAGGTACTAGGATATCCATCAAAACACAAAGTTACAGGGCAACGAGAGCTATTCATTAGGTTTAGTGTCTGTGAAATCCTCCCTGCGCAATTTCATACTCATATCTTTGTTTATATAATGAGCCCTAACAGCTTACTGGTAACAGTGAAAGACTTTGATGATCTCCAAGCCTTTGCAATCAGGCTAGCTTGCATTTAACGGTACAGTGGAAAAAGCATTGGCCCTGGACTCAGATGACCAGTGGGTTACAAATTCCAATTCTATTACTACCAGGGTAACCTTGGGCAACTCCCTGGGCCTCACTTTTCTCATCTGTAAAATGACGGCATTAGACTAGATAGCCTGAAGTCCCTTCCAACTTTGGATATACAATACCATCTTATTAGAATCTAAATGGATTATCTCTTCTTACACTAAATGCTCTCATATTCCCATGCTTTTCTAGTTCTGTGTCTGTTAGTTTGGTTTTTTTTTCATTCCTTTATCAGCCATCTCTTTTCCATTCTAGGTAAACTCAGATAGAACATTGCCCTTCAGATGCATCAATTAACTCATCCAAACAGGATTCTATATATATATGTTACCCTGATCCTCCCAAATAAAAAAAATTCTCCCTCTTTCTTTCAATTCTCCTGGAGCATTTCTTCACCATACTTTCCTCTGATCTTTTAGCCTTCTCTTTTGTATTCTAGCAGGTGTACCACCCCTTCCTCTTGTGTATGTATGGACATAATTTGGAGGGCCTCCTAATAACTCAAATACTATTTGTATGTAAATGCAATACAAAGTACATGTTGACACAATATGGAGATTCTTAATTCTTGCCTCTAGCTTCTCTTTCTCTGCTACGATCTTCATAGAGATCTTTTTATGCAAATGCTGCTCAGGAAAACAATTTTGTGAAAATTGACATGAACAAGATGTGAATTCATTTAAAAGCATCACTGTATCCAGAGCAGGTTTTTTTTTTGTCATTAAGTATTTTATCAACTAATGGATACTAACATTGCTTCTGTTATATAAGGTCATAGATCTAGACTTAGCAGGTATCTCAGAGGGTCAATTAATCCAACCCTCCTCTATTTTACAGATGAGAAAACTTAGGCACAGAGGTAAAATAACTTGCTCAAGGTCACACAGGTACTAAGTGCCAGAGGCACAATTTGAACCTAGATTAATGACTCCAGAACCAATGCACCTTCTACTATGATCTTCAGTTCTGGGGATCTAAAGTGGTTGTCATTTTTAACTTTATTAATGGCTCCTCAGACTTAAAAAAAAAGCCAGCAGGTCCTCCTCCACAATTCTTCTCAGACCATGCATTTGTTTCTCCTGGCTGCCCCTAGGGACCATGGGACAGGGCTAGTTCGGAGAAATGATTTTCTTGACTATTCTATGGCATAAAGTCAGGGACCAGCAGAACAAATCATGTGCAGAGGAAGACAATATCCAAGGCTCAGAAACCAAGAGAGAGTTTGCAAGAATGGACCTTGGAGGCAGTATGGAGGAAGGTCACTGTGGCAGGGGCTGTGGCTTCTGGTGGGTCTACATTATAATGATACATAGCCAGGTAGATCAGAAACCAGCAGATGAACCCTTCTTCCTCCTGAGGCAGGGGAACAAGAGGGAGCTTGAAGTGTTCCCTAACTACTGTCTTTGCTGGGAGGTAAGAACAAAATAAAATAAGTTTAGTTCTCTCAGCATACACTGTACTGATCAGGCTTCAATTAATAAACCATTTCAGTTTGAAGCTTCACAATTTAAAGGGGCTGTGGAGAGTTTAGAGAATAACAGATTTAGTAGAGGTTGGAAAGCTAGACCTGGAGAGGAAAAAAGAAAAGAAACAAAACAAAAACAACATAGGATAGCTCCCAAACAGACTGATGATGCTGATGCTGATTTCCTAATGAATTCTACATTGAAACACGGAACCTAAAAATAGGATCCTATATCAAGCCAAATCTCCATTTTATGATGACTGTTTTTTTTAAAGTGAAGAATAAATTCTTTGCATTGTTTTAAAAAGAAGTAAATAAAAACAAAACTCTTTTAAGCTATGAAAACCTCTCTAGGCTATGAAAGAACTCTGTCCAGCCTGTTCATCTGGATAGCAAATCTGAGCAGTTCTTTTTTGCTGTTCAGAAGTGCTTCAACCTTACTCTAACTATCTACAGCATAGTATATAGAATTTTAAGTAGCAGAAGTCCTGTTGAGGGCTGTACTATGTTATAAATACTTGTGTCCCATTAAAGTTCCTGGCTGAAGGGCTTAGAACTGAAAGGGACCTTAATGACATCTAGTCCAACTTCTTCTTTTACAAATGAGGAAACTGAGGTCTGAGAGGTGGAGTCAACTGTACTGGGACCTAGGTTTCTGACAATGAATACAGTGCTTCACAGCTGAGATTCTTAGATATTTTTTTTTGGATCAGACTTATGAGTTCATGGGTATCGAGACCTTCTGGTGAGGAGCTTTCTTTATTAATAGATATTAGCATCTTTTCCATAGTTTTTGGTCTTAGAGAACAGTGTGGCACACTAAGAGCCTAGGTGACCTCCCCAGGGTCACACAGCTAGTGTCTCAGAGGTGGTACTTGAACCCAGTTGTTCCTTACTCTTTGGCTAACTTTCTGTACTGCACTAGGATGACTCTTGGATTACAGGGTCATATTTAGAGGTGAATATATCCTTAGAGAGCACCCAGATCTAAGCCCTTATTTTACATATGAGCAAATTGAGATCATAAAGGATTCGGTGTCTTGCTGAAGGTCACAAATCTACTACATGGTAGAACTGTGACTGGAACTCAGGCCCTCTAATTCCAAACCTAGAAGTCTTCTGATCTGGAATGCACAAAACTTTAGATATAATGGTTTTATAGACATATATATGTATGTATATATGTATGCACATACATATAATGCATATATGCATATATACATATGTATATATGTAGTGTATATACATATATATACATACTACACATATATGTATATGTCTGTATTTAGATCTGTCTATAAGAAGTTTCATCCAAAGAAATAACTAAGGAACTAGAAAGTCCTGGTTAGCTATTTATAGTCTTTAGCTGTCTGAGGTAACAGGGTAAGTGACTTACCCAAGGTCACACAGTCAGTGTGTACTGAGGTGGTACTTGAATCCTGGTTTTTTGACTCCTGGGTTGCCTTTTAATCTACTATGCCATGCCTACTATGGTTTATACTCTTTTTAGAAAACAAGATAATAAATTTAGAAGTGGAAGGGACTTTAGAAGTCACCTAGGTCTAACCCTCTTTATTTTGCAGATGATGCACCTGAGGCATTGAAGGATTAAGTGACTTGCTTAAAGTCACATGAGTATGATATGATAGAACTAGAACTGGAGCCCCACCCTTCTGACTCCAAATCCAGAAGTGTTCTCATTTGCAGTGAATAAAACTGATAAAGACTGAGAAAGTGTAATCTGAGCACACTGATTTATTAGGGAGACAAGCATTCACACAACATCCAAGCCCCTCAAGTAGGCACAAGGACATGATTTGTCAATTAATAAACTGTCCTTGCATTTAATAATTAGGGACTAATCAACTTAAGCAATCTTGGGTAACACAGGAATTCTCTCTTTCTGATTGGCTATAGTTTTACAAATCTTGTGATTATTTCAAGAACATCCTGATACATTCTGTGGTAATTACAAAAACATACCACGAGATATATGGAACATCTTGTAGTCAAGCACTTACTACCCCAACTTCCCAGAATTATATCAACATGTTAATTTTTCCATAATCAAAGCAAAACCTAACTCAAAAAATGGAAGATCTTCCCAAAATGGAAAGAACCAAACAAAATGGGGTTAATTCTGGATTCCACAATTGCCATACACAAATATATGTGTATTTATTGTGTGTATGTACACACTAAATAACTAGATATGAGGTATTACGGTTTTATTTTTTAAAAAAAAGGACAAAGGAACTATAAAGTCTCTATTGGCATATTAAGAGTCTAGATATATGGTGTGGACTAGATGGCCACTGAGATTCCTTCCAATTGTTATTCTGTGGCTAAATTCTGCTATTCTATGGTTATAGTTAATATTGAGTAGTTCTTGTGACATATGTTTTAATCTTGAACTCTGTTGCAGAGGTATGTCTCCCATCTTATCTGCATCAAATGGAACATCATGCATGCATACTTACTTATTTGAAAAGTAATTTTGTTTGATTATTTGTCAATGCATTTTAAAAGGTTATATGAGGGTCTTGCGGGCACTGAGAGGACTTGCCCAGGATCACATAGCTTATCTATATCAGAGATGGAACTTGAACCTAGATCTTACCTACTCCAAGGCCAGCTCTCTATTCACCATGTCATATTGCCTTTTTAAAAAATAAATATAATTTATGTGTATATGTAACTAAGTTATAAAATTGATTGTCCTTGGAAACTTAATAAGTTTCAGAGTACATGCCCATATTTATTACTAGAAAGAGTTGTTAGATGTTCTAATTTTTTTAAAGTTAATTTAATAAGCTCAACATTGAAATCAATCCTTAAATCAAATTCTGGAGGTTGGGAAGGAAAAGAGAAGAAACAACCTTTTCTACTGAGTTTCCCCACTCCTTCTATATTTAGCTGGAATCAGATAAAATAATATATCAATTTGAATGCTGACATAAATGGGAAAACATATGAGAATATCAGTATATTCACCTTATAATTTAAGAAGCGTCTTGAATGCTTCCAGTGTCCCTGAGTGTTTAACTTTGAAATTGCAAGGGTGTAGAGGCTTAGGTTCCCTTTCCTAATCATTGACTCTGACATTTCTGACAAACTGTTTAACTTGGAACCTTATTTTACCTATTCGGAAAAGAAGAGGGGTAAAGAGAGTGCAGTAATATATATTTTTAAAAATTCTAATTGTAGTAGCCTTTAATATAGCCTCTCACAATCTGGCTCCAACATGTCTTTCTAGACTGATTGTTCATTGTAACTCACTCTACATTTTAGTCAAACTAAGTTATTTGCTACTCTTTGTACACGACTTTTTTTGGTCTACTATTCCCTATCAATCAATTAATCAGTCAATCAACAATCATGTTTCATCTTCATAAGTCCATCCAATCACCCAGCTATCTGTTGAGGCCATTTTACCATCTGCCTGCTTCTAGCTGCTATCCTGCTTCTTCCCACCTGGACCAGACCTAAACCTCCATACCCTGGATTTTCACAATCCAGGTTCCAGTCCCCGGGGAAGTTAATCCACTCAGTTTTGGAGCTTGGTTCCATCTGCTGGCACTTGTGTTCTGTTGGTACAACTTTTGAGAGAACAACATCTCTACCAAGTCATGCATGATGCGGCACTGGAAGTGAACTTTAATAGAAGGGACAGATTATTGGAGATGAAAAAAGATAAGAGGAATGGCTTGGAATTAAATGATCTAGCTTTTGCTTTACTTCCATTTCAGGGGAGGAGGGGAGAGAAAGAGGGAAGGGAAGTCATAAATCATGACAAAATCAACTTGTAACTAGACTTGTAAAAATACTTGTGGGTGAGATCCAGTGGAGTTTTGCCAAGAATTAGTTCTGCAAAATTATCCTAATTTTCTCTTATGAAATAATAATAATAATATTTTTATAGTATTTATTGTGTGCCAGGCACTATGCTAAGCATCTTACATTTATTATGAATGAGAAAATAAAGATCATAGCTTTTGATACTCATCACCACAACTTCCTCAGTTGCTTCTCCCTTCTGACTGGAGGGCTGGAGGGAGGAGCAATAAATTCCCAAAGCCTCCCTTTATAGAGGGCTCAGAATTTTCCAAGTAAGTCCAATTTTCTTTCCATCAGCTACTCTTCTATGTTTGGCTTCAACTCCATGGAAACTCATGTCCCTGACCCTGGCGTCCCCTGGTATTTCCCTCTCTTGTTTCCTCTCAACATTTGCAGCCCTTTTCAGCTTCCTTTTGTATGGTATGAGTGAAAACTTCTCAATTTGGTGTGGTTAACTTTTCAGATTGCTTCAGTCAATCACTTTTATGTTCCTTTGTCTGTTTTCCCACCTTGGTGGGACCCTCCCCTTATCTTTCCTTGCTGTCCCAGTTGGGGAAGTATTTGGTGAAGTTTGCCTCTCCACCAATGAGAGGGGAAACAGTCGGGGAGGGGTCTTGACTAAGTTAGGTTATAAATTCCAGTACTATCTTTTGTAACTGCCTTCTTCTCCATGATGAGTCATGGGGAAGACCGCCCTCTTCTCCCGGGGAAGAGAATAAAGTCCTGTTCTTATCCTAAGAGATCTCTGTGTTTATTTCTTTTCACTAAATTAAGGATGAAGGATATTTTTCATCCCAAATAAATAGGGGCTCGTCCGGGATGTGCCTTCCCCTGAAAGCAGCTGTTCCCCACGGCCAGTCTTGAGGCAGCTGCCCCCGGAGCTTTCTCTGGTGGTCTCTGGACTTGGTGGGGAGCCCTGGCTTCTGGGTTGGGAAGATCCCGAAGGGAGATGCATTCCTTAGGTAAGAACAGGCACAGGAGGGAAGACAGGAGTTAAAGTGAGGCAAAAGTCCAGCCGGCTGGGGTGATGAAGACAGTCATGAAAACTATATGCATATAGCCCTAAAGGTAAGCAAATCTCATGGGTGCTGGGGTAAGGATGCCATCTGATAAGCTCCTAGGGTGACTGAGGGGAGGGAAGGTTTTTTTTCCTCTATTGAGTCTCAGACTTGGGAAGTTAGGCAATGGCTCCCAGAGGGGTGGGGAGGTTTATCCCAACCCATTTGAATCTTAGATTCGGGGAGACTCGGTCAGCCAGTTTCCAGAAGAGGGGGGAGGTTTATCCCAACCCAT
>CM053581.1:158640173-158701513 GCA_028627135.1 Pseudochirops cupreus
TATTGTGGCCACTGTAGTGAAAACTGTGTGGCCATTTTCTGTGATAAGATGTAATGTTGTGAATATTATAATGTTTTGAATGTTTGTCTTGATTTGTAATGGAATAAACAGAGTGTTCACTCTATTTTGTAATCTGAACTCTAAAAGCTGTTCACAGTAGCATTCCTTTGGGAATCTGCTGGTGCATGGCGTTACACTCAGCCACCCCTAATTGGGATGGTCCTAAAATGTATGTAAGCTCTCTCTCATCCTTTTGTTCTGGAGTCAAGACTTATCTCCTGCCTCCTTGCACAAGTACTGTTAGCTTAAGGGAATAAGGAATAAACTCTGTAACTGTGTATCACTATTGGTTTGTCTCTTTAAAGCAACTTTTTAAAGTGTCAAGAGACCACAGCCTATTATTTCATACCTGGACTGCTACACCTGTATTTTTATAGTTTATCAAGATGATTCCTTCTAATGCACAGCTATGATTTACTCCCCTACTAAAAAGTCCTCAGTGCCCCACTGCCTACCTAATAAAGTCCAAAGTTCTGAATTATCATTGGAGATTCTGCATAATTTTATTGTAACATAAATTCCCAGCATTAAAATAATAATAATGAACTTCCAGGATAATATTAACATTTATGCAGCATTTACTATGTGCCAGACACTGTGTTAACCAATTTATAATTACTAACTCATTTGATCCCCATAACAACCTTGTATCTCACAGCTAATACATGTCTGAAGCCAAATTTGAACTCAGGTCTTCCTGACTCCAGGCCCAGTACTCTACCCACTGTTCCACCTTGCTGTCTGAGCTATTAGCAAGTGTTCATCTTTTCAGTGTTTGCTGTTGTTTAGTTGTTTTTCACTTGTGTCCAAACTTTTGTGACCCCATTTGGGGTTTTCTTGGCAAAGATACTATAGTGTTTTTGCCATTTCCTTTTCCAGCTCATTTTATAGATGAGGAAACTGAGGCAAACAGGGTTAAGTGATTTGGCCTGCGTCATATAGTTAGTAAGTCTCTGAGGCCAATTTTTTTTTAACGTTTTGGAGGGGGAGGGAAAGGCAATTGGGATTAAGTGACTTGCCCAAGGTCACACAGCTAGTAAGTGTTAAGTGTCTGAGGCCAGATTCAAACTCAGGAAGATGAGTCTTCCCTACCCCAGGCCTGGCACTCTATCCACTGCACTGTCTAGCGTCATTTAGTAAAGTATCTAAAGTTCCCGGAGTAATAATAACAATAGTAACATCAACTGACAGTTATATTGCACTCCCTACATACCATGCCCTGCACTATGCACTTCACAGTTATTGTCTCATTAGAGGTTAAGTGATTTGTGCAGGGCCATATAGCTAGTGTCTGAAGCCAGATTTGAACTCACTTAGCCACCTCCTGTTATCTCACAATGCTTCATCTACTTTATAATTCTGACCACCCAGATTACTTGCTATTCTCTGATCACATCCTACCTCTGCCTAGCTCAGTGAGTCTGCTCACATAGTCTCTCAGTCTTCTCTCCATTACTGAAGGCCCCATTTCAAAGCTGCTTTTTCCACGAAGTTTTCCCTTAGCCCCTGAAATGGAAGTGGATCTCTCCAGTGGTTCATTTGTGCTTTTCCTATGTATTTATAGTCTTTTTAAACTTACAGTTATGTGTAGAGTTCTTCTCCTTCCTATCAGAGCGTACACTCCTTGAGGGCAGTGTGTCGTGACTAGAGCTGGGAAGACCTGCGTTTAAGTTTTGTCTCTGGCACTTGTGGCTCAATTTCCTCATTTGTAACAGAGAGATAATAATACCTGTAATACCTGCTTCACCGGGCTCTCATGAGGCTCAAATGAGACAATTAGGTACAATAGGCTGCAAGTGTTAAAAGTGCTACCTGTTATTAGGTATTATTTCCCTGGCACAGCCTTTTATAAAATTTCTCTCCTACCCAACCCAGCCCTTAAAACCAATGTCAGAATAATGATCACTATCCAGTCATGTCACTCCTTTGTTCCTTGTCACTTATTAAGTCAAGTCACACACTCAAAGAGTCTCAAAGTTGGAAGGGACCTCAAAGGACACATAGATGAATTTAGGTAGTGTGGTTGATAGAGCACTGGGCCTAAAGTCTGAGGGATTTGATTTCAAATTTAACCTCAGACACTGCTGTGTGACCCTGAGCAAGTCACTTAACCTCAGTTTTTCTCAGTTTCCTGACCTGTAAAACAGGGGATCCTAATAGCACCTGTCTCACAGGGCTGTTGTGCAGATCAAAAGGGATATTTGTAAAGTACTTAGTGTTGTAGTTTAGTCCTGTGGGATGGGAGTTGGGACTGCCCCTCTTGGGATGCCAACAACTGTTGCAGTTTCATGGTGTGTTGTGGCAGCACATTCTCAAAGCATTCAGAGTCAGACCACTTTTAATCCAAGTACAGGCATTTACTGAGGATTGATGCCCCTCAGAAGTGGGCTAGGTTCCAAGAGGAACCAATAACTTTGAGAAAGCAAGGTGGATTTTTATAGGGTAAAGATGCAATTACACAAAAGAAATTATGCACATTAAAAAGGCAGGAGAGGTTTGTCAAGGAATTAGGTAATAGGGGAGGGGTTCCTTCTATGGTTCAGTGGGCAAACATCCTGGTTGTGCTGCTTTCTGATTGGCTAGCTATTGTGGTCCTGTCTGGTCAAGACCGATGGTCCTGTCTTGGGCTAAACAGATGATGTGATTGTGGTTGAGTACAAGAACACACATGTTTAAATGTGTGAAGTGAATCTGGGGGCAGTGGCTAGCTACAGGCAGTGGCTATGTTGAATCTGGGGGTCTGCGATGTGGTTAAAGCCAGACTGTGTGGTCAAATCAGGACATGTCTGCTGTTCATTGGGGCCCAGAAGGAAGTTAGACTATTGGGGCTGGGGGCAGGCAGCTTTATCAGGATTCCATTACTTAGTATGGTGCGTGGTATAAAGTAGGTACTTAATAAATTCCCTCCATGGCATGACCAACACAAGTGGTCACCTAGCTTTTCCTTAAAGGCGTTTGGTGAGGGGGAGCCTCCTACTTCTTAAAGTATCCTATTTCATTTTTGGATGAATCTGATTGTTGGGGTGTTTTTCCTTTACTAAAGCTAATTTGGCCTCTTTGAAGCTTTTACATCCATGGATGGGGAACCTGTGGCTGTTAACCCTGCACTGTTTTTGGTTCTGCCCAGTGAAGCCAAACATCAAATCTTCCCTAACTGTTCTCTGCTCAAGGCCAAACTCCCTTCATTCCTTCTACAGTATGTCAGGCTCCTTCACCATTTGGTCACCCTTATCTAGCTGCTCTCCTGCTTTTCTGAGACTTCCCTAAATGGCAGATCCAGGAGAGGTCTGAACTGAAAACTACAGACATAGCCTGGTCAGAGCACGCTACAGGAGGACTTTACATTTACTTTACATCGCTTCTCTCATTGTCTGAATGCAGGCTAAGATCGCCTTCTTTCTTTTGAATGTCACGGTGTACTTGTGGATCACACTGACAGCAAAGTCCGCTGCGTCCCCTGTACCCTCTCCTAGGTGAGCGACTGTCTAGTTGTATCCTTCCACGTTATACTTTTAAAATTCATTTTTCTGAACTTGATTTTTACATTTATGTTTATCACTTATCATCTTATTAGATCTGGCCCAACATTCTAGTCTGTCAAAAACTTCTGATTTTCATTCAGTATATTAGCTATCCCTTCTGCCTTGAGGCTTTTACACATTTGATATGTGCCAGTCATGCCTTCATTCAGGTCACACATAAAAACGCTTAAAAGTACATGGTTAAAGACAAATCCTGGAGTTATGAACCAGAACTCTTTCCAGGTTGGCAATGGAGTGTTATGACTATGAATTTGACTTTTCAATCAATTCTGAATTGATATCCAGGCAACTGCTCTTCTGTATGGCTTATGTCACTCTCTCCTGTACAAAAAGTCAGTAACAACAATAGTAACAGTAACTAGCATTTATATAGCACTTATATCAGTACTGTGCTAAATGCTTCATAGATATTATCTTATTTCATCCTCACAATAACCCTGCAAGGTAGGCGCTATTATTATTCCCATTTTTTAATTTGAGGGAACAAAAGCAGAGGGAGGTTAAATGACTCATCCAGGGTCACACAGCTAATACTGTCTGAGACCGAATTTGAACTCAAGTCTTCCTGACTCTTTGCCCTAAACTCTATCCACTGTTGCCACCTAGCTGCCCAGCTGCTAAAGCATAAAGGACTGTTAAAAAACTGTGCTGAAATCTTGGCAAATTTATAGTATTCACTTGATATGCCAGTCTAATAGAAAATGACATATGTGTGTGTATAGATATATCTATATATGTGTATATAGATATATCTATAGATATATCTATATATGTGTATATAGATATATCTATAGATATATCTTATTCTTCATAGAGTCACGTTGGCTTTCTGTGATGATCACTTTCTTTTCTCAATGTTGTTTCTGAATGTTCCTAGTATTCAGTCAAGTTCACTGGCCTATAGTCTGCAAACTCCACTCTTCCTTTCAAAAAGACAAAAATCAAAACCAAGACATTTGTCCTCCCTTCTTCCATACTGCTGTACTTCTCACATTTTCACCACCTTTCCGTGGTTCTTGATTTTTATAATCCTGGTGGAGAGTTCACTGGGATCTCATGACCCATTAAATGCAGGGCACCTGGGTACTCTGTTACTATCCTCCTACTTTTCTTGACATTAACTCCCTATTAGCCACCTGTGTCCTTTCCAGCCCAAATATCATTCTTTTTGACAGAGAAGACAAAGGAAGGGTTGAGGAGTTCTCTTTTCTCTCTATCTTCTATTCCTATCCGTCCATCCAGGGCAGCAGTCTCATCCCTTCTTTGATATTTAGTTTTTCCCTCCCTGTTGTTAAAAACAACAACTCATTTTGTTCCTAGACATCTCCAGTGCATTTTGAAAGGTAAGTGGTCCTGAAATAAGATCTGCAATGCAAGAAATATCTGAGTTCAAATCCGGCTCCAGACTAGTTGTGTGACCCTGGTCAAGTTACTTTGCCTCAATTCCTTAGCTGTTAAGTGGGGACACACTAGAGGAGGAAATGGCAACTCGCTCCCTTATCTTTGCCAAGAAAACTTCATGGAGCCACACAGAGTTGGATATGATTGAACACCAACATCACAGACACAGTAGAGTTTATCAAAGTGCTTTTTCTGCTGGAGAAACAAATACCTTTTAAAAGTGATAAGCTGAGTAGGAAGGAACCTGCATTTGATATGTTCATAAGGGAATATATGTATATGTACACATAAAATATGTGTAGACCTATATATGTAGATACACATATATAAACCACTTATTTCAATCAATTCTGTTATGGTAAAGATGTGGTCAACTGTGGAATACTGCTTGAAAAAAACGGATTGCCTCCTTTTAATCTCTTAATTATGGAATGAAGATTATTCTAATACAATTTTTACATAGATTGGAGAGTAGATACATGTAGGTCAGAATATTACATATTCTTCTTTCAGTCACCCTTTTTTTTGGCAAGAAAAATTTCAAGTGGACAACAGTGGCAAAGCAAATATGAGGTAATACTGCCACCTGCTGGCCACCTGAACATTGTCAGCACTTTAAAGAGGAGATTTGTCACACAACCTAGGCTATTTTCCATCAGCTGTACTTTTGAGACAAAAGAATAGTAGTTTGGGCTGGTAAACACGGGAGTGTCTAAAAAACAATCCTTATCATGTTACAGGAGGTCCTGAAATTTTCTACAGTACTAAAGTAGTATGGAATGATTGCAATTTGCATCAGTAGAGAGAATACCTATTTAGACAAAATCATAGCTATTCAGATCACTACAACCTATTCTGTGCCAGCCACTGTATTAGGTAATAGATCACTTTCCTTACAACAATCATATGAAGGTAGGTAATGGAATCATTTTTAAAGGTGAAGACTTGTAATTTCAACTTGTTTTCTCTCTCTCCTCTCTCTGTTTCTGTATATCTGCTTATTTGTGTCATGCATACCTGCCACACACATAACTTAGAGCCATAGAGAGTTGCCTGGGACTTTAAGAGAATAAGTGCTTTGTTCATGGTTAGTATATGCATTGGAACTGGGTGTGCTGAAGTCGATTCATACCTGCCTGTAAGAGCCAGTTATAAAAATTTTGTATTAGCATTTACACTTTGAAAACTGGAAAATGCTACAAATTAGGGTTTGATTTATTGTGTTGTGGATTGTCGAGACTTTAAGAAAATAATCAGCACATCCCTGACTAGAACTGAACTAGAGTCTGAGACTAGCTACTATGACATGATGCCTCTCAAAACTTTGCAGTATAGAGGGATAAAGTTAACTGAAATTTGTAGTCTAGACTTGGAACTTATTAACATGTATATAATTGTTTCTATAAAAATATATAGTTCCTGGCCTAATCAATTTGCCTTACAAATATTTGAAATGGCATATTTGTAAGGTGGGAAGAACCTATATAAGTAAACCATTATTATAATGCTACTTTATAATGGAATTGAAACAAAAAGCTATAATTTCCTAGATCATGAGGGGAAAACATAGCTCTACAAAGCCACACTGGGCATCTAGTGTGCCCAAAGGACAGGCTTATGGATGGCTACCCTTTCTATACACAAGTAGAATAGGTCTGAGCATCAACTGCTCCACTTATATGCCACTCTGAAACACGGGACCTAAACAGGGAGGAGCTACATGTAATTAACACTCTTCTTGATGTCCATTTGGCTTTTTTTTTCCACTTTGGCCTGCCATGTCCCAGATGTAATAATAAAACTCTCTCATTTGATGTGCATAACTATAAGGCAGGAACTACTGGTGTTATCTCCATTTTTAAGAGAAGGAAATGGAGCCTTGAATATGTGAAAGGACTCCCTGGTCACTCAGCTAGGAAGCTTCAGAGCTCGGATTCCAACCTGTCCTCTGAACTGTTTCTCCTCTATGCCTCCTATACATCATGCATGATGACAGGATGAAACGATATGGTTAGTTCAATGCAAAATCATCTTTAGGATCAGAAAAAGAACTCCTGGAGCCTGACTCAGAAGCAAGTATTTGTAGTGCCATTTGATAGAATGAATAGCACATGACCTCATTAATCATGGAATTTATGCTTCCCAAACAGGACAGAGGAAACTCTCGGCTAATGATGTATAGGTTAGTTAAAGAGTAATTCCCAATCTCTTCTTCCTTTCCACCTCCAAATGATTACAGAACTGTAAATTAGCTGAAGGAGTGCCTTTTCTCTTTCCTTTCCCCCTCATGCCCCAAGAAACCCCAAATCCCCAAGACATGAGGGAGAACAAATTAAAAAGTTGTTTTTAATTTAGACAATAATTCTAGAAAATGACTACTTGTTCATCCTTGTGCTAGGTGCTAGATCTTGTTTTTTCCTCCAAAACATCTGTGACATCTGTTCTTTTCTCTCTATCCTCATAGCCACCCGGTAGTTCAAGCTTTCATCACCTCTCCCCTGGATTACTGCAATAATCTTCTAATTAGTTTCCCTGCCTCAAGTCTCTCCTCATCCCAATCCATTTTCCACATGGTTGTCAAAGCGATTTCTCTAAAATATAAGTCTGACCATGCAACCCTCCTGGCATCCAGTTACCTGTAGGATCAAATAGAAACTTTGCTGATTGTCATTTAAGACTCTTCATGGCTTGGATCCCATACTACCTTTCTTGCCTTATTACACGTTGCTTATCTCTATGTACTTTACAATCCAGGCACAGAGGTCTACTTGCTGTAAATCATATGTAATCCTCTATCTACCATCTCTGTGCCTTTTCAAGTCTATCCCCCCCCCACCTGGAATGTTCTCCAGCCTCATCTCTACCTCTTAGAATTCCTAGCTTCCTTCAAGACTCATCTCAAACGCATCCATGAGGCCTTGTCTGATCATCTCAGCCACCAGTGCCATCCCTTGTATCCACTTTGTATACATATGTGTAATGGTAACGGGAATTTGAAGATCTTCCTTGCCCCTTAATAGGCCAAATGTAATCACATGGAGCCCCCGGGAAGGGGGAGGAGCTTGCTGAAAGGGTGGCACAGAAAGGAGCAGGAGAGAGCCAGAATGGCTGGGAGTAAGGAGTGTGGAGGTTGAGCAGCTGCTGTGAGTAAGAGAGGGACATTTTTGCTTAAGGGAGCCTGTTTTGTTTCAAAGGCCTGATGGAGGGAAGGCTTGGGAATGTTGGTGTTGGCTACATGGTTATGTATACCAACTTCTTGGTTGCTGTGATGGATTTGGCTTTCTGGTATTTGAATAAATGTTTTGGTTCTGTCTTCCATGTGGAGAGTCTGTTACATTTTGTGTGATTCACAACTACACCAGCATATTTATAGCTGCTGTGGGTGCTGTAAATATTGTACTGACATTGCAGGATGTTGTACGTTATTCTAACCTTGCTTCTTCTAACCAATGTTTTCTCCCATTAGAAAGTTCCATAAGGTTCCTTAATGCCAGAGACTGTTTTTGATTTTTCTGTTTGTATCCCCGGCATCTAGCACAGTGGCCCGACACATAGTAGGTACTTAGTAAATGCTCCCTCATTTAATCAAATTTAAACAAAAATCTCTCATCTTTGATTAGATCTTTTGAAGTATTAATGACTTTTGAATAAATTATGAGCTTCAAAAAAAAAAGCAAGCCAGATATATTTTTCTTAAGAAAAAACTTGTCTACCATCTACCAGTTCCCTTTTAACAATTATGTTAAGATTTTGGGTCAGATTTAAAATTAAACCTCTTTAAAATTGCATTAATTATGAAAAAAAAAATTATCTTTTTGACCTTGAAAGTTTATTTAGTATATCCGAACCTCAGAGTCCTCTGTAAAAGAGGGGATTGGATTAGGCGATATCTAAGGTCTCCTCTAGTCCTAACTCCCATGGTTCTATTATATTTATAGGGTACACATGAGGGAAAGTCCTATACAGAATGAGTTTGTTTTTTTAAAATTCTTATTTCCTCAGCTTCCTCCTATATCTATGGGTCCTAGTCCTCAGTAATCCATCAAAATCCCTCCAGTTTCTCCAGGCTTATCTGATAATGTATCTTTCTCAAGTGTATGAGAGTCAACACGGGACACTAGAAAACTCTCTAAAAAAAAAAAAGAAAACTCTCTGATTTGGGGATTACTTACTAGCTGGGTGACATAGGCCACTCTAAGCCTCAGTTTTCCCACTCATAAAATACTTTATCAAGGCTCTTATGGGGATCAATAACAGTACAAAAGCACTTAGTAAATTGTAAAGTTGTATAAATAATGATCATTATGGCCTGGAGTCACCTTCCTAAATCATTACATTAACACTTACATGTTTTCTTCTCTGGCTCTACCACCACCTTATCTCCTCACACCTGGACTACTGCAACAGTCTGCCAGTTGGTTTCCCTGCCTCAAGTGTCTCCCCATTTTAATCTTTCTTCTCCACTAAGTTGTCAAATTGATCATCCTAAAGAACAAGTCTAACCATTTATCTACTTATTCAATCAACCTCATTGCTAAAAGAATGAAATAACAAAAAAATCTTCTGTTTGGCTTTTAAAAGCCATAAAACCCTTTCCAGTCTTCTTACACCTCACTCCACTTTCTCATCTCCCACATCTTCCACAATCCGGTGACAGTGGGCCCCGCTCTAACATGATACTCTATCTCCAGCCTCAGAGTATTTTCACTGTCAGTTCCCCAGGCCTGGAATTCTCTCCCTCCTCATCTCCACCTCCTGGCTTCTTTCTTTTCTCAGCTAAACCTCACCTTCTTCAAGGAGCCCTTCCCTATCCTCTTTGATCTTAGTGTTCTCCCTCTGAGACTATCCCTAATTTATCCTTTGTATATCTTGTTTATGTGAGGAGTAAAGGGCCTTATTAGTAGGGAGGTCCACTTATTATAAAGCCTGTCCTTGTATGGCCAAAGGGAGGCATAATAGACATTTCTAGCCTCTTCTTCCCCTGCCCTTCTCTGAGGGGTAGTTTGATTCCTTCCAGGAAGGGAAGCAGAAAGTTGGGGCCAGAAGCCACTCTGATCTCCTCAGACAAAGGGGAGGACCAGAATAGAAGTACATCTAAATACTGTTAGTCTAGGACGGGGTGGAGAACCTGCAGCCTCGAGGCCACATGTAGCCCTTGAGGTCCTCAAGAAGACCTTTGACTGAATCCAAACTTCACAGAAAAAATCCCTCCAGTGGATTTGGATTCAGTTAAAAGGTTGTACTTGAGGATGCAGAGAGGGCCACATGAGACCTTGAAGCCACAGGTTCCCCAACCCTGGTCTAGGAGGTATGATTGAGTTCAATCTAACTTCTAATTGCTTTGCCGTTATTGGGGGAAAGGGAAACTCCAAGCTCTATATCCAATGCTCAACCCATTTCCCACCAGATACCAGTTCTAAAATGAATACACATAGCAAAGAGCAAAGAAACCCATTTATACAAATAGCAGCAAAACAAATAATAGGAGGTATACGTAGGAGAATAAATACCAGACGATACCGAGTGAAGGAGCTCTCCCATCAGGGATGAGACACCTCCGCTCAAGCAAGAGAGAGTAACAGATTTCACCCAAGGGAAAACTCTTTGCAGTCTCGAATTGGGGACAGGGACCTGACAGAGATATCCGCTTTCTTTCTAGAGTCTTTTTAGACTTTCTAGAGTCTTTCCCTTCAGCAAACTCTCCCCTCTCAAAGCTGAAAACCAGAAGCACCTAAAGTGACATGCTTGCAGAGTCCTGAAAAGTCCTTGTGTGAGGGACCTCCTCGCACAAGCAGGGCATTCATCCCCACCAAGGAGGAGAGAATCTCTTCTCCATCAATGGGCTTTGGGACAAGGGTTACCTCTGTATGTAGTTGTTTGCATGCTGTCTCACCCATTAGATTGTGAGGTCTTTGATAGCAGGGATTATTTTTTGCCTTTCTTTGAATCCCAAGTGTTTGGCACAATGCCTAACACATAGCAGGCACTTGCCAAATGCTAGCTGACTTCATATTTCTACTTCTCCAGGCCAGAAAATCACAGGGTCTCAGAGATGGAAGGGACCACAGAGGCTCTCTAGTCCAACTCCTATCTAAATAGGAATCTCCCTATACCACGACAGACAAGTAGTAATTCTGCATTTGCTCAATATCTCTAACTTTCAGAAAGGTTTTCCTTACCTCTGTAATTTCTATTCATTATTCCTAGCTCTGCTCCTGGGACCACACAGAACACCTCCATTACCTCTTCCACCTGACAGACTTCTTTATTCTTGGAGACATTTATCATGTCCTTCATAAAATTTCCTTGATTCACTAAGCATCTCCAATTCCTTCAGCTAACTACCCTGGTCACCTTCCTGCGGTTGTACAATTTATCAATGTCCTTCCTAAAATACAGTGCCTCAAACTGACTACCACACACCAGGAGTTCCCTAGTGCCAGACACAATGCCTCTCCAAGCAGATGATGGGGGCATTCGCTTTTCTTGGCTACCATCTCACACTGTTGACTCATAGCAAGATTGTAGTGAACCAAGGCCCTCAGATCTTTTTCAGAAAAGCTGCTGTTCAAGGGCTGTCTCCCATTTTGTACTTGTGAAGCTGACTTCTTGAATCCAAGTATTACATTTGCTAATAAATGCCATCTTAGCTCATTCAGTACAATGCCCTAGCTTGTTTAGATAATTTCTGAATACTGATGACTATCCTTTGGTTTGTTAGCTACTACCATCTCGTAGGATCTGCAAATTGATATGCAAGTCATCTAAGCTTTTATCCAAGTCATTGACAAAAATGATAAACAATATAATGTTAAGCAAAAACTCCCTTCTTTGATGATGAATCATTATTAATAACTATGCTTTCCACTTGTCCATTTAGCAAGTTCTAAATCAATCTAATTGTATTATTGGTCCCCTTTTGCCTACCAAATATAATTTTTCTGCTTCTTTCCTTTACCTCTTCAGCTGAGTAGTTAGTGACAAGGGCACTGAATCTGGAATGTCAAAGCAAAAGCTTCAGAAGTCCCCTTGTTGTGCCTCAGCTTTTCCCTCTATAAAAGTGAGTTGGACTAGATCAAGAGTTCTTAACTTGGAGATGAATAACTTTAAAAAATATTTTAATAACTGTATTTCTGTATAATTGGTTTCCTTTGTAATCTTAGGTATTTTATTTTCTGCATTAAAAAAAAAGTAATCTGGGAAGAGGTCCATAGGCTTCCCCAGGGGGTAATACCAAATGGGTACATGACTGTAAAAGGGTTAAGGATCCCTGTACTAGAAGATATCTAAGTCTTTTCCAATTCTAAACTCTATGCTTTGACTATTTTTTTTTGTGAAAGGGGGAAGATGAGGCACAAAGATAACTTATATTTTCCTATAAGGAAATCTGGTCTGCTTGAAGGAGAAGATTTGGGCTCAATGAACTAAGAGTGGAGTTACATGGAAAATTTTTTTTTTCCAAATAGAAGGGAGATGTTTGCTATGCCAGTATAAACACACAACTCATTTGTGGATTATGTAGAACAAAATCATGTGGAAACTGAACTGTGATGGTGGTGGTGAGGGGGGCAGGCTTTAATGGGGCCTGGGTTTTCCAGTTTTCTTCTGCCACTAATTAGTGGTATGACTTTGGGCAAGTCACTTGACCTCTTTATAACTGGGCAGAATAAAAATTGCTTTCACCCCCATAGGATTGTTGTGAGGCTTAAATGAGATCATATCTATGTGAATTCTTTGAAAGTAACTTTTTAAAATTTTTTTTACAAATTAAAGATAAATATGATTCACTGTGGTGTCATGGAAATTACACTGGACTTTGAATCAGAAGATCTGGGTTTTACTCCCCATTTTGATACTTCCTAGCTCTATGACCCTAAGTAAGTTATTTAGTCTCCTGAACTGTATAATATAATTATGCCTGTCCCCAGGCTGTTGTAAGGATGTAAGCTGCTTTATTACCTTAGTATTATATAAATATGAATTATTATTACTATTGCATCTCTAATACAGTGCTAATGTGCTACCTGGTCGTGGCCCAGAGATGACTTTGGGCTCCTGAAGACTGTGGAGACACATCCTTCTCTGGCTTCATCTTCACAAGTCCAAGGTTGGGATATGATGAAGCATCAGAATAGCTAGAGACTCAAGGCATGGAGGGGTGAGATCTCGGTTAGGAAGTATCCACACCAATAAAATCATGGAGGATATATCCAATATTATTCCTCCTACATAACATTCTACCTTTTATTCTACCTACCTGATTTTCAAATGAACTTTAAGATTCCAAGATGAGTTTTTGGGGTGCGGGAAGATTTACTGGATCAAAACAAATGCTTCTAATGATTCATCATATCCTAGGACTTGCAAAAGATCTTTTCCTAAATGTTTCTCCTTAAGCCTTGTACATGTACTTTCCAACTAGTATCACACTCCTATGTATGTTGAATGGATGAATGAAATAGTAATTGTTAAGTGCATACTGTGTGCAAAGTACGATGCTATGCACCAAGAATACAAGTAGAAAAGTAAGGCAACCTCTGTCCCTAAGGAGTTCACCTGGGGGGATACAAAAAATAGAGGAGCGTTCAGATGCCAGTCAAATGGAAAGTTCTTCCTGTGCATCAGCAAAGTGAATGATGGTACCCCTTCTCTAATGACATTTCCACTGAAAAACTCCTATCAGTGCCTGATATTCCTCTAGTGATGCAGATAGCAAGCCTTTCCTGCCCAGCTGGTGTGATTCTGCAACATGCTGAGGGCTCTTCTCTGTTTCTCTTGACATCATAAATATGTCAGTGGAACATTATAGGAAGCAGCATGGTGAAGGAAGAAAGAACTCTGTCCTGGAGCCAGAGGACCTGGGATCACATCTGATTTCTTCTGCTTCTGATGCTTACTATGTGTATGATGCCATTGGGCAAATCACTTAATTGCCTCTGTGCCTCAGTTTCCTCATCTGTAAAATGAGGTGTTGGACTAGGCAGCCTCTGAGGTCCCTTTACTTTTATACCCCAAATTCTGTACTCTGTACCAATCTATCATTAATCAGTTCCAAAGAACAAATTTCTTGCAGGGTTAAGTGATGGACTGAGAAAGATGTTGGACGTGTAATCCCAGTAAAGAGATCCCATAGCAGAAAACAGAAGTTCCTTGAATAATGGGTAAGTGTGATAAGAGAATTTCTGGCTTAACTGTTTTACTGATTTTTATTTAAGAAAAGGAATCAAGTAACTAGACAGAGTCTGCAAAATCAAACTTGAGATTGTTAACTAGCAAGTTCCCTGTTTACCTGTATGGATCTTTCCCTTTTGTTATTGGCATCATCATCTTCCCCTATTGCTCTTTGAGATCCCATTGTACACATTCTGCTAATGTAACCAAAATCTATATAATGTATTTTAAAGCTGATGCTCAGGGCTCACCAACTTTTTAGCATATGTTCAGTGTAGCCTAAGTTTTCCCCCTATATCTGCATCGTTAATTGATGACTGTCAGCAGGCTACTGGACAATTCTGTCACACAAGGTCCAATCCTTAGCTTGCTCTGTACCCTTTGGTAAATCACACTGAGCATGTTATCTCTTGCAAAAATGGGGCCAATGATATCAGTTTTCCTGAGGAATTGTCTGTGAGGATAATTGGCACAATCAAAACTCATTTTTCATCTGAAGCAGGTTAAGGGAAATACGGATTCTAGAGAATTCAAGAAGTTGTATTTCTTCCTTTACAGATCATTCACTGGACTGACATTAGTTGAGGCTGAACCTCTTCCACAGCCACAGACCAATGGGATGAGTTGCATGGAAAGAAGTCTCATAGAGGAGGAGAATATGAGGAAGATTCTGTTTCCTAATAACCAGCAAAAGGCCTAAAGCTGTACACTCTCTGATGGTAGCAAGAAGATAATGAGACTGTTAAAATCACATTTCAACTTTAAATCCTTCTCTCTTCTTCCTTGAAATTTTTCCCCTCATAGATTAAAAAAAGTATCTGGTGGGATTCTCACTGATATCACATGATTTCCTCACGGATCAGGCAAATATGTCAAACTCTAGGCCCTACTTACATGGGGGAGAGGGGACTTGCTGAGTGTCAAATATGTAGGCGGTATCATAGGTGGGATTCAAATCTATGTTTTTCCTAATTTCAAAGTCATTGCTCTTTCTACCTCTATTTCTACCTCAAAAAATAAACAAGGAGGTCAACCAAAAGGTGAGAGGTCTTGAGATCACGCCATAAGGGAATTGCAAATGTTTATCCTGGTGAAAAGATGAGTGGGACACTACAGGCATCTTTACATCTTTGAAGAGGGAGTAGATTTGTTCTTGGCACCAAAGGGCAGAAATAAGGGCAACAGATAGAAATATATGAAAATAAAATTAATATTTTTTTAGTCTTTAGCTAGTTTTTATTGGCTAACTTCCCATCTCTCCTCTGTCTCCATCCTATAGGTGGAACAGATTTAGTAATCTTCCTAAGGCACAGATCTGTTATGGCATCCTCCTGTTATGGCTCCCTATTTCCTCTATGCTCAATCAGTCCTTAGACCAGCAGTTCTCAACCTACGGGTCGTGACCCCTTTGGGGGTTGAACGGGGTTGCCTAAGACCATTGGAAAACACATATTTCTGATGGTCTTAGGAACCAAGACACTGTTCCTCTATCCATCTCCAGGTGAGTCCACTCACATGCAGATACACCCATATATGAATATAAAAGGGTCGTGGCATTAGGAAGGTTGAGAACCAGTGCCTTAGACTGATATCTTAAAGCTTTCCTTAATCTGGTTCCAAATGCTCTTTTCCAGCCTTATTTTATGGTATCCCTTTGCCTAAGAAATGGGTGTTAGAGATAAACGTTGTCAACCAGCCAAATGATCTTGTAGATAGGAAGATTAAGTTAGAAATTGGTGGTGGACTACTGTTTCATTAATTAGAATGCCCAGAGGGACATGTAAAAACAATACTAGGCAAAGTAGGGGATCTCACACAAATGTTCCACCACCTAGAAAGAAATTTAAAGAAGAAGCTTATTGTACAAACAGAAGCTCTGAGGCACAGGAAACTTGTTGTTTCTTGCCCTGCAGTACTATTTACCCTTTTGGAACTTTGAACAGTTCTTATTAATTATCTAAACCAGGCAGCTATTGTTCAAGAAGAAAAGGGGTAAAATGCTTTTTCTATTCTAGCTCAGTCGTCTCAGATGCTAGAAGTTGGTTTGTTTTATTGAATTACAGGACCTTAGTCTTAGCAAGAACTTCAGAGACTGTATAAACCAGGGCTGGGGAACCTGTAGCCTTGAGGCCACATGTGGCCCTCTAGGTCCTCAAGTGTAGCCCTTTGACTGAATCTAAAGTTCCCAGAACAAATCTCCTTAATAAAAGGATTTGTTCTGTAAAACTTAGACTCAATCAAAAGGCTGCACTCAATGACCTAGAAGGACACATGTGTCCTCGAGGTGTAAACTGACCCCTCTCTAAATGTGAACACTAAGAATATTCTCTGGAGTACCTAAAGAGCAGTGGCCAGCCAGACTTTTCTAGACAGGTTCTAGGGAGGTATAGCCTTCTCCCTCCTGAGGCCTCCAGTTCTTTCCCCTTTTGGATTTCTGCAACATCACTGTTCCCAGTTCTGATCTTCGGAACTAAGCAAAACAAATCTAATCCCTCTTCAAATACTTCCATACAACTCTCTTGAGCTGCCTTGGGTGATAATGAGTTCTTCCTCACTGGAAGTCTTAGAATGAAGACTGGATGGTCACTTGCCGGGAATGCTTGTTTAGGCAAGGTAGGTCTAGAGATGGCTTCCAACTTCTCTTCAATCCCTATGATAAAAACACTTTCCAGAATCCCTGCAAACGCTTCAGCAAACAGAAAAGAAAATGGTGCCTCTCACTTTAAATTCATGTAGCAGCATTCTTGCACATTCCCAACAAGGAATCATGTATTATACTCTCTATGCTCACCTCCTTGTCTTTACACAGGCTTTCCCCCATGTCTAGAATATAATCCCTCCTCACTTCCCTTTTTATTTCATTCAAGACTCCTGCCTTCATTTTATAGAAGAGGAAACTGAGGACTGTGGAGGTTAAGTGACTTGCCTAAGGTTACACAGTAAGCATCAGAAACAGGTACTCTGAGACCAGAGTTCTTTCAACTGAATTATGCTGCTCTTCCTCTAAGTTAAAATGTCTTCTCCCTTATGGTCCCTGATCCCCCTAGTTATTAAGACGCTCTTTTAACTCAAATCATCCTGTTGTCAACAAGTCAAATCCATAAGCATTTGTTAGGTGCCTACTAAGTGCCAGGCTATGAGCCAAGTACTTGGGATACAAAAGAGTCATAAAACAAACAAATAAAAACTATTCCCTGCTCCCTAGGCTCTTAGTCTAGGAGGGTGGGAGAGAAGATGTAAACAACTATGTGCAAACGAGCAATTTCTGTATCAACAGAAGAAGGCATTAGCATTATTAGGAGACAACAGAAAAGGTTTTTTGTAGATGGCAAGATTTTTGGCTGAGACTTGAAGGATGCCAAGCCAGGAGGCAGGAATGAGGAAAGAAAACATTCTATGCATGAAGTACAGACAGTGAAAACACCTGGAGTCAAGGGACTGAACGTCTTGTATGAAGGTAGTATCATAATGGAAGGAGTAAGGTATAAGAAGACTGTAAAGGCAGGGAGGAACTAGGTTATAAAGGCCTTTTAAAATCGAACAGATCTTATATTTGATCTTGGTTGTAATTGGGAGCCACGGGAGTTTATTGAATGGGGGCAGGGAAGACACGGTCAGACCTAAAATTTAGGAAGATCAATTTAATATCTGAGTACAGGATGGATTAGAGTTAAGAGAGACTTAAGGCAGTGAGATCAACCTAGGAGGCTATTGCAATAGTCCACAGCATGAGCTGACGAGGGCCTGCACAAGTCAGTGGCAGAATCACAGGATGAAGGGGAATTATACAAGATATTGAAAAGGTAAGGTGGATAAGACTTGAGAACACATTGGATATGGGAAGGGAGGAGTGAGAGATAGTGAGGGATCAAGGATGATACCTACATGACAAGCCTGGGGGAATGGGAAGATAGTGGTTCCGCATTAATAGGGAAGTTAAAAGAGGAGAGGTCTGGAGGACAAGATAATGAATTTGGCTGTGGACATGTTAAGTTTAAGATGTCTATGGGAAATTCAATTCAAGATATCCAATGGTAAGTTGGAAATGTGAGACTAGAATGGAGGAGAGAGATTAGGGCTGGACAAAAACACTGGAAAATCACTTGCATGAGATGATTATTGAATCCATGGGAGTTGATGAGATCCCCAAGTAAAACAGTACACTTTACATGTTGTACAATTAGGCACTTCTTGAGGTATTATTTTTTCCTTTTTTTGTATGCCCAGTGTCTTGCACAGTGCTTTGTTCTTATGGCTCAAATTTGTTGAACTAAACAGAAATGTGTTTACTTGATAAAATTAACAACGCTTGTTGCTCACTCCACTTTTATATTTTCTTCCTTTCTATTTTTTCCTTTTTACTGATACCACCTAGCCCATCTGGGCCCTCATTACCTGTGGACTATATTATTGAAAAGTCTTCTAACTGGCTTTCTTGACTCTTTTCTATCCCTTCAATTCATTCTTCACCCAGTTGCCAAATTAATCTTAATACACAGAGCTCCTGATGTCATTATGGTACTTCAAACCTTCCTTCTGGAGTAGTCTAAAATCCTTGGGTTGGCATTCAGCACCCTTCAGTTGTTCATCACAACACAAATTCCAACTAATCTATTCTCTCCAACCCTGAACACCGAGTAATTTTTGGTTGTCATGCTTTACACAGTCAGACCACTGAGTTGTAGTCTTGTAGAATACCTATTTGTGTACATGCCATATTGTAATATAACAGGATTACAGATTTAGAGAAAGAATGTTAGCAGCCTTTTGTCCAATGCCTTCCTTTTGCAGATGAGGAATCTGAGTTCCAAAGAGCTCAAGTGAATTACTAAAGGTCATACAGGAATGGAGAGGTAGAGCCAGGATTTCAGCTCAGGTCTTGTGACTTCCTCTCTACTACTAATAATAGGTAGCATTTATATGGCATCTTTATGATTTGCAAAGTGCTTTATATTTTTCTATCTCATTTGAACCTTACAACAACCCTAGGAGTTGGGCACTATTATTATCTTCATTTTATAGATAAGGGAACTGAGGGTGAGTGACGCATATAGGGTCACACAGTAAGTAGGTGTCTGAAGCAAGATTTAATCTTCAGTCTTCCTGATGTCTAAAGTGCAGCTTTCTAGCCAATGTGCCACCTTGATTCTTGAAGCTAGAGATGGTTTGGGTTTTCTTCTTTGTATCCCCAATGTCTATCAGTGCCCTGCACCCTTAATGAATGTTTATTTAACTTAATTTATGCAGGCATGATATACATACTAATATATATGTCTATATATATGCACACATGTGCCTATATACACATTACACAGACATGTGTATAAGCATATATGTGTTTGTGTGTATTCTAGAATGCTATACATTTAATGCCAGGATCTGGAGACAAAAAGTACACAGGAACTCATGAGCCTTTTTCATGCATTGCTACCTTGTGGATCCGAAATAACGTAAGTTTTCAGCCCCTTTTGGTTCCCTCCTTTATAGGTGGAACTGGGGCATCTCCTTGGTGAGCCAAAAATTCATTGCATAAGGTATCCTGGAGTATCCAGTCCTGAACCCCCAAAGCTGGGGTACCCCTTTCACTCCCAAAGCCAATCTAAATCCTATAAATCCTCTATAAGCAAACACAAACTTTTGACATGAAGGGAAATCAAAATTCCTATACAGAGCTAAGACAAAATTGTTCACCAATTGTTTCCAAACTTATTTCTGCTCCCCCTGCCCCCAAAGTCCCTCCGACTTTTTTCCCTCAGTAGCGCTTCTGCTGCCTTTCTCTCACTCCATCGAACTGCTCAAGGAAGAGACTGATTTCTGTAAGTGCTGTCTAGTGATTCTCTCAGCCTGTTTCCCTGACTTTTGGCTTTGCTTGCTGCCTCACAGTTAAGCATTTCAAGGGTGTATCGCTCTCCATCTTTAAATTCCTTGCTCCTTTGTCCTTTCACAGTTGCTACTCCCTCTCCTAATCCCCCAAAATGGATGGATCATCTTGAAGAGGTGCTGAATGGCCTATGTAATATATTTTGGGGTAACTTTAGGATTTTATTCATTCAGTTTTGTGTTAAGTTATAAAAGCCACATTTCATAACTGTTTCTCCCCTTCCCCCAGCTTTCCCTGCACCAGCCTAGAGGTATTTCCTCTCAAACCATTAACTCTTCATTCAAGGTACTACCTCCCTTTGTCCTAGCAAACCAAACCCATCCACTTGCAAATCAGGATGGGAACAGCTCATTTAATTCCCTCAAATCTGTGACCGCTGGTCAACCTTATGACGTTTCAGGGCTCAAACCACACCCCCTGCCCCTTCCCTCCTGCTTTGTCCCAGTGTATTATGGGTAAAACACATGCGCAGTTGATGTGAAGGGTGCATGTCCCTTTAAGTATTAATCACGCCCTGGCCCCTCCCTAACTCCACCTTTGTACACCTCATTAGCTTAATGAACTTATGGTTGATGGCTCTGTATCTTTAAAAATGCCCTTTGTAGCTCTTTTAAAAACGGCCCTTTGTAGCTCTTGCCTTTTCTGGCAGGTCAAGTAGGCATTCTAGTAGGCCATCTACCCGCTGCAGAGCATCACACTTCCAAACTTTCTCTGACTCTCCCCTTGCCCCTTGCGAGCTTTTCCTAGCCAGGTTTCCTCACCCTACCCCTTTCTGTCCTGTGAATCAATAAACTTTTGTAAATCTGCCAAAAGACAGCTGAGCCTGTAATTCTTTTCAGACGCGAACCTAGAAAGGATTTCTCATTAGAAATCCCCCCAAAACCTATCCCGCAACAATCTGACCACCTAGCTTTTCTGCACCTGCACCTTCTGAGCTATTGAACACACTGGAGAAAGTGTCCTGAGGGCTCACTACAAACACATGCTCTCTCATTTCTCATTTTTTAGATGAAAAATCTGAAGCCCCCAAAGGAAGGTTATTGCCCTAACATCACACTAGAAGTTATCACTAGAATCCCATTGTTTTACCTCTCCTAAGGGCACTTTCATTTTAAGCCTTCTCCTAAATTGCTTACTCTAGGTTCTTTCTCTTTAGAGGCAGCTAATTAATGCAGTGGGGCAGCTAGATGGCAGACTGGATAGAGAACTGGGCTTGGAATCAGGAAGACTCATCTTTATGAGTTCAAATCCAGCCTCAGATACCTACTAGCTGGGTGACCGTAGGCAAGTCACTTAACTATGTTTTCCTTAGTTCCTCATCTGTAAAATGAACTGGAGAAGGAAAAGGCAAACCACTTTAGTATCTTTGCCAAGAAAACCCCAAATGGGGTCATGAAGAGCTGGACATGATTGAACAACAACAAAGTAATGCAGTGGATCAAGAGCTGGTAGAGTGGAGTCAAGAAAACTTGAGTCCAAATCTTGACTTGGACACTGTGTGACCCTGGACTAGTCACTTAATTTCAGTCTGCCTCAGTTTCCTCATCAGTAAAATAAGTTTAATAATAAGATGTGCTTGAATTGTTGCAAAGATAAAATGGTATATTTGTCAAGTTCTTAAAGTTCAATATAAAATATAGTAGTTATAGTTATTATTTATCCTGTATTTTGGAGGAGACTATAATAATACCGGAGTATTTGGTGGTGTGGCTCCATTTAGTGGTTCCTGATAGAATCGATCAGGATGCATTTGGCTCATCCTCATGGGATAATAACTGTAAAGCACTTAACACAGTACCTGGCACATAGCAGATGCTAAATAAATGTTGTTTCCTTCCTCCTTCGTCTTTCTCTTTGTTCCTTCCCTCCTTCCTTCCTTCCTTTCTCCCTCATTCCCTCCCTCCTTCCTCCTTTCTTTCTTTCCTTCTTTCCTTCCTTCCTTCCTTCCCCTCCTTTACCCTCCCCATTACAGTGACTTGAAAAGTAGATAATCCCTGATATTGCTCTAGCATTTCCAGGATTATAGTGTGGATCCAGTGCAGCTCACATTGCTATCCACAACCTTTTAGTGTTAATTCAGAGCTCATTCATTACCTTGATTCTCCTGTCATTGGCTTGATGAGGTTTTGAGCAATCGGCCAACAATGCCTCAACCAGCAATCAAAACCATCCCTTGTTGGCCTGACTTTGACACCTCAGTCAAGTCAATGACACTGACAGAAAGAGGAAGGGGATTTGTGTTACATGTTCCTATATGTTACCAAACAAACCTAAGAGACTGATCAGGAGGCATCCGTTTCTTAGAGTCTAAAAGTACTGGGGATGATAGACAGATGCTTTAAAGTAGTCAAAATGTTACCCTACTTATAGGATCATAGATTTATGGCTGAAAAGGAATGAAGAAGTCACTTAGTACAACTTCTTCATTTTACAGATAAGGAAACTGAGGCTCAGAGAGGTCAAAAGACTTGCTCTGTGATATAAAGGGAGTACATAGAAAAGCTTATTAGAATCCCTCCAGCCTAGGGTTTTCCCCCCTTCTTTTCTATCATATTATTCTGCCTCTCTGGAAAGGCATGAGAAGGGGGTGGGGTGTGGAGGTGGGGACTAAACCCTGAGAACACCCCAGTCCTCCATTATAATAACTATAACTACTAGCTTTTATATTGAACTTTAAGAACTTGACAAATATACCATTTTATCTTTGCAACAATTCAAGCACGTCTTATTATTAAACTTATTTTACTGATGAGGAAACTGAGGCAGACTGAAATTAAGTGACCAGCCCAGGGTCACACAGTGTCCAAGTCAAGATTTGGACTCTAGGTCCTCTGTCTCTAAATCTATCATTCTCTCAATTTTAACATGCTACTTCTCCAATGAAACTTGGGTTTGACATTCAACAGTGTTTAAGGTATACATGAATAATAACTTATAGAGCTTTAAGGTTTAAAAATATTTTATGCATAGCATCTCTTTGTACCCCACAATCCTATGAAGCAGAGAGGAAAATGTAACAGAGACGTCTCTGATCATGTACAAAGCTGTTGTTCTTGGCTGCCTCCAGCCATTGGTGAGTAAATGTGCTGACTGTCTTGGTACTTTGAGGTGATAGGGCAGTCTACTTGTTGGCTGCTAAACACTATTCTCTTCACTTCCTGATATGGACCATATGTGAACTATGTGAGGAGGGGGATGGCTGATACTGTCCCCCACTATGACCTCCAAGCAGCACATGTAATACTTAGGTGAGCTGAACTTAGGCTTTAGGCTGCCTCTTTTGCGTCTATTTTTTTCTTGATCTTAGGTGAACAAGTTTCTATCTTGACATGTCCAGGCTTGGTGGCAGGATTAGGAATTCAGGGTCCTGGGTCCTTTTGATCACTGCTAATTAGAAACAAAGAGAACAGCTCCCACAAATGAATTCAGCACTCTGGGAGAAGACAAGCATTGGCCCCTGCCTGATCTATTCTTACCAGAAGATATAGATTGGGAGTTGTTTGGATCTACATAGCTGAGGTAAAATGTGGAATGCCTATTTGGTAGCCTAACAAATTCCTTTATGTTCTGATAAGGTTTAAGTGTCCGAGGTCTGTGAGAGATGAATAGCTGTAAATGAAGTTACCGAATTCTGTTTTCAGTTGTTCTGTCAACGATCACTATGATAATTTTGTATCCTTAGCATTTCATTGTGTTTATGTAAAATTCTCCAGGACTCTTCTACTTCAAACGGAGTTTGAGAGGCTGAGTGAACTCAGGAACACTTTCAGACACAGTGAATTTAGGATTTTAGACCCTTGTCTTTTTTTCTTCTTTTTTTTGAGATCACACAACAAGTGGCTGCTTATTAGAATCCCTCCAGCCTAGGGTTTTCCCCCCCTTCTTTTCCATCATCTTATCCTGCCTCTCTGGAAAGGCATGAGAAGGGGGTGGGGTACCTCAGAACACCCCCCTGGTGCAAGCCCTCATCTCTGTGCATCTACACTATTTCAACAGCCCACTGGTTGGCCTCTCCCTTCCTCAAATCTCCCCTCACTCTAATTCACCCTTCCCTGAGCTATCAATGCGACCTTCCTAAACGCTCCCTTCGTCTCTGCCTCCTAGTCCTTCAAGTCTCAGTTAAGGCCTTTCTTCTACAAGGACGACTATTTTAGTCTTCCTTAATTGCAAGACCTTCCCCTTGTGTTTTCCTTGAATTACTGCTTCCATGTTATTTTCCCCTTTAGACTATGAGCTCCCATGAGAGCAGGGACTGGTTCTTGTTTTGTTTTTTCTTTCTTTATATCGTCGGTGCTTAGCACATAACAGGCATTTATTGTTGACTGACTGTTTTGGGTCATATCATCTTCTGGAGAAGAAGGTGACAACTGTCTCCTGCCTATGAATGCCACTGTAATCACCAGATTGCTGACAAGCCAAGTAAAATCGGAGCTAGATATGACTTTGGCTAGAAATCATCTTGTCCAACCATCTCAGTTGGAGGCCTGGAATTTGAGGCAACAACATTTATCAGAATTCCTCTAATTTCATATCAAACATTTCAACCTATTTATGAAACAGGCTAGATCCATTAGCTTATTTCAAAAAGGTATGAGCAATTGCTATCTTTAAGCAATACTACCCATGGCAAAATAGTCCCTGATATGTAAAAAATTCCCTTTGCCTCTAGTTATGACAATTCAATAAAAAACTGGCAGATGTAAACAAGTGTCTCAATATAGCATGGTACATCTACTACTCATAAGCAAATCTACCTGAGCACCTGGATGACATTTCAAGAATGAGGGGCTGTGGTCCTTGAAGTGAATTCTTACTAACTCCCTCATGAGATCATAGGACACTGAACTGGAAGCACCTCAGATAATGACTAGTTCAGTCTCTTCATTTTACAGAGAAGGAAGCTGAGTTTCAGAAAGTTAAGTGACTTGGTCAAGGTTCTACAAGTAGTAATGAACAGAACAGGGCTTGGAATCTAGGTCCTCCTACAAATCTAACAGATAAATTTTTTATACTATGCTGGTGAAGACATTGCTTTTCCTTTGCAGTGAAGGGTTCTGTGAAAGACCACATTTCTCTTAAGTATTTAGATGTTTCTAGACCTTCATCTTCCTGTAAAGGAAATTTTCTTAATTCAAAGAGAACATTACATAGCCTTGGGGCTGTAGAACTGGAAGGCTTTGAGGGCCCAACCTCCACATTTTTACAGATGAGGAACATGGAGCACAGAGAGGTTAAGTAATTTGCATAAGGTCACCCAGGTTGGATTTGAATCCAGGTCCTTCTGACTTCAAGTTCAGTGCCCTATTCGCTACACCATGCTGCCTCTGTTGCATTAAATATGATCTGTTTTTAAATGACTTCCTCCCTCCCCTCCAAAGCCTAATGACAAATCTCCATTGCCACTGTTTCTATTGTTTTGTTCATCATTTTCACCTTTGTTTTGTTCTTGCTGGTGTAAGTGCAATGAGGATGCATGCAGACATTATTTCAGTGAATGGGGGGGAGGGGTGAGCAACTTTTGCAAGTGTTCCTTCACTTTCTCTAAATTTGTACCTTCCTCTAATTTTGCACCTGCTGTATAGTTTGGTTAAATTGGGAGCAGGAGAGTAGTCATTAGACACTCATTGCGCAACTCTGTGCTCATCTAGGTTAGGTAAGCTGCTTCTGTTTATTCTTCTGTTTTGACAATAAGAATTCTAAACTTTTTTTTGTCATTGTGATAAACTACTAACATTGATTTAGCAATGCATGGTGAATGACAGGATTAATGATGTTTCAGCCTCCTTGCACCTTTGAGATTTGTTGATTCTGGAAAGAGCACTGTTTCAATCATATCTCTAATACTGCCGCTTCCTCTCTGTGGGCCTCAGTTTCCTCATCTGTGAAAATAAGAGCTCTAGACTACATGATTTCTAAGGTCCCTTCTACCTCTAAGTCCTAGGATGTTCTGAATATCTCCCTCTATTTCAAACTCCCCAACAGAATAAAGCAAATCCAAATTATTTGGGCTGAGAAAACCTTTTGAAAATTTCCTGATCCCCCTCCCACTGCTTGAAGATACATTGAGGAGTCACGAAACCAAGTTTTGGGCCCCATAGCTTTATACTAAGGGCAAGCCTCTTGTAATGATTGTAACACTTCTTATAGATGTTTACTTTATGTGTGTTTGATGGAGATACCTCTCTGCTTTGAACATAATACTTTGAAAAACTTATATTTTGCGCATCTAATGACACTTGAGCTTATACTCACAATGTGTGCTTGTTTTCTAAAGTCTTATTTCCATCTCTCCTCTAGTCCCTAAAACTTCAGTCTCCTTTATTGTGTCTCAGGCTTTCTTTTTATTTTCCAGTGAAGATACTGCATTAGCTTATGAAAAGCTCCAGTTCACAGCAGGACCAGGAGATTGGACATAAGACCATTCCCAACTAATGCAATGGAGTCTCATCATAGACAACAACCAACGGGGGAGTTACTCACCTGCGGTGTGTAAGGAAACTACCACTGACGTGTCCTGAGCCATCACATCCTGGAGTGGGACATGACATACCTTCCGTCTTCACTGACTTCCAAGAGAACTGGGAGCCATTTAAGTACCCATCCTTTTGCCTTTTGGCTGCTAGAGGGCACCCTGACGCACTGCGGTGGGATGCATACTTTCCAGTTATATGACCCTGACCATCACAACCAGGAACTGGACATCTGGATAGCAGATAGATGAGATAAACTTTACTGTCTTGCCATCATATACCTGGTAGCCTCTACAACAAAGTCAAAACAACCTGACATGAAAAAAAAAAAGAACAATCATGCTCTACGGACTCAAAAAAAAAAGAAACAAAGAAAGAAGAAAAAAATAATAAAGCGAAATCAACAAAGACGCCACCTAGTGGAATAATTAACTATATCAGCTCATAGCTGGAGAGCTCTTGGCTGATGAAAACCCTCATACTTAGCAAGTAGGAGATGGGCTCCAGCTTAGATGCAGGCTTGAAAATTAGACTGATTCCCTTTTGGATAGATTTTTTTTTTAACCAAAGCTCTACTTTGGTATGGATTAGTGGTTTTTATAAGAGGACAATGTAAAATTCACAGGAGATCTTGTTGAGTCTCATTATTTTCTGCTTGAAGACTGAATGGGATTAAGTTTTAAATGAAGAGAGCTGTGCTTCTGGCATTAACATTTAGGATATCCCGGGGGAAGGAGTTGGAACACCTGACTGGCCACTTTATGTTCCCTACAGAACACTAGTGTGTTGTTAGCCAGAATATATTCTTCTAGTTAAATAAGACACCCTGCAGCATCTCTATCACAGCTGATGTCCAACCATGGGCTGATGCATCACAATAGCCTGAGGCTTGTCTGATGTCCAATTCTCCGTATAAATCTAGACTCTAGAAAGCATTCACCCAAGATGTCGATGAAACTTCTCATAATCTCATGATCATATCTTTCCTGACTGATTCAGTAAATTAAACTTTACACCTTTAGTGAGGCCGCAAGCCATGCAATCTATTAATAAAAATGAAATTGCATGTAGCAAAAAGTATTAATAGCTGGCATTTATATGGTGTATTTTGATTCACAAAGCATGTGTTTACATAACTTATTTGAGAGCTAGGTACATCAGCTAATAGCACTATTTAGGTGGCGCAGTGGATAGAGTGCCAGGCCTAGGGCCAAGAAGAACTGAGTTCAAATCTGGCCTCAGACACTTACTAGTTGTGTTAATGTTACTTAAACTCTGTTTGCTCAGTTTCCTCATCCGTAAGTGGAGATAATAATAGCACCTACCTCCCAGGATTTTGTGAGGGTCAAATAAGATTACTGTACAGCTCCTAGTACAGCGCCTGGCACATAGTAAACCCTATATAAATTGAGTTATTATTATTTTACAATTAAGGTACCTGTTTAATAACAATACAACATGATGTACAACAATAACAACAACAATAGTAGTTTGATTTAAATGTCACTTTAAGGTTTGCGAAGTGCTTTACAAATGTTATTTCATTTGATGTTCACAACAACCCTGGGAGGTAGGTGCTAGCATCATTAGCCACATATTACAGATGGGGAAACTGAGGTTCAGAGAGGCCAAATCACTTCAACAAGGTCACGTAACTAGTAAATGTCTGAGGTAGGATTCAAATTCAGGACTTTTTAACCCCAGGTCCAGCCTTCTCTCCTGAAGGTCACCCTGCCTGCCTCTCCATCAGAGCCATGAGAGCAATGGATCTGTAGTCAGGAATCCTGGGTTCAAATCCCAGCTCTGCCACTTCCTACCTGGGACCTCCTTGGGCAAGTTCTTTCACTTCCCTGTACCCAGTTTTCTCATCTATCAAGTGAGGGAGTTGGACCAGATGTCACCCAAAGCCCTTCCAGCACTGAATGTCTGATCCTCTCACCAATCCTGTGTCCTGCAGCATGCTCAACATTAGACAAACCTTCAGGGCTTTCTGATGAACATTAACTTTCTGTTGGACATTAGCTGTAAGATCTATTTCTTTGTTGATGCTTCTGAAGCTATTCTCTTACTCTGCTCATGCCTTTGAAAAAACTTTTTCTCACCTATTTACTAAATATTCAAAAGGACGGTTTAGCAGCTACTTTACTTTGCTGATGGCCACTCCCAGCTTCGGTGACACTCTTTGGATTGCCTGATCTTAACAACTGTGAAATCTGTGTTTTTGCAGTAGATCTACCCGTCTTAGCATTCCACTTACCTAATGGGCTCTTGATCCTCTTTGTCTTCTTTGCTTTGTGCTATCCTGATTCCACTTTTCTTTGCTCTGGGACAACCTGAAAGACTAAACAAGAAGGAAAGGCTCAGAAAGCAATCCCCTACTCTTTGTCCATTATTCTATCTTCAACATTGTTGCTTGGATTGGATTCTCTTGAAAGTTCTTAGGTTTTGTCAGGGAAACCAGAAAATGAGATTCCCCTGTTCATGTGCTCTGTATCCCTCAAAGACATGGCCTTGGTCTATCACCTTCACAGGCACATAAGAAAAGGAGATCATTTTAGCCTGGATCTGCCTTTGAATCTATGAACTGTCTCCCAAATTCTGGGCTGAGTTGAGTATATATACTCAGAGACTGAGACTGCTGGCCACGAGAGAAAGACTAATAGCCAAATGAAGAAATCACACAATATAAAAAGGGGAAGTTTCAGTACAGGTTCAATTTCAAAGTGTATGGATAATAGTCCGGGAAACTTCTATTCTTACAAGTTGTTATTTGCTAGCAGTATGAACTCTCTGGCCCTCGGTTTCCTTTTCTGTAAAACTGAGGGGGCCAGAATAAATCAGGGGCTCCAAACCTGGGTTCCATTAACTTGCATTTTTTCAAAAGGTATTTTGATAACTGCATTTGAATATAATTGTTTTTTCTTTGTAATCCTATATGTTTTATTTTCTGCTTTTAAAAACTATTCCAAGAAGAGGTCCATAGGCTTCACCCAATTGTCAGAGGAGACCATGACCTAAAAAAGGCTATGAACCCTATGACTAGATGATCTTAAGGGAACTTTCCACTTGTAAATCTTGTGAAAAATATGAGACAGGTGAAATAAGCTAGTATCTGCGGTGAAAAGCTCATTCCATCTTTCTTTCTGCCTCACAATTCCTAAGCCCTTACTTCATCCTCACTATGACCGCTAATCATTCCATTCTTCAGTTGATGTCTCCTCTTTTTTTTCCTCTCACTTTTCTCCTCTGACACTGCCACCACCTGGTGAAATCTCTCATTACCTCACTCCTGTTCTATACCAATAGCCTGCTTGGTCTTCCTATCTTTGTTCTCACTTTGGTCCATCTTCTTCTCACCTAAGAAAGTGATTTTCCTGAAGTACAAGTCTAACTATAACGCCTTCTTCCCACCACTCATTCAACAGACTCTACTGGCTCTCTGTTATCTTCTGGATCAAATCTAAAATCCTTTGCTTGGTTTTTAAAGCTCTTTGTGGTCTGGCTTCTTCCTACCACTCCAGCCTTCTTACACTTCCTTCCCTTCCATGTACTCTATGATCTATTGACAATGGCTTCCTCTCTGTCCCTAGCACAAGACACTCAATCTCCGGACTCCATTCATTTTCATTGGCTGTCTCTCATGTCTAGACTTCTACGCTGCCTTGTCTCTGTTTCCTGGTTTCCTTCACTTCTCAGCTAAAGTCTTACCTACTTCCAGAAGCTTTTTTCAATTACCTCTTAGTGCTGGTGCTTTTCCTCTGAGATTACCTCCAAGTTATCTTGCCTATATACATCTTATTTGTATGATTTTTATTTACATGTTGTCTCCCCTATTAGACTGTGAATTTCTTGAGGGCCTGGATGGCTTTTGCTTATCGTAGGCAATTAATAAATGCTTATTGATTTGAAGCATACTGATCTACTGAGATAGAGATAAGATGCTGAAGGAAACATTAACAGATATTCTTGGCTTGAGTGTATGGATGAGGAGGTGAACAGGAAAGGGAGAGTAGGAATTTAATGGAAGCATTGCAGGGATAAACCCTGAGATCTCACATGTAGAAGGCCCCCACGGGTATTCAGAGCCAGATCACATAAGTTCATTGATTATTAATTTTTTATATGAACATTTATACTATCGACAAACACTACAAACCTGAGCAGGGCTTGATTTATTATTTTGTAGATTGTCTAGACACAAGAAAGTGAAATATTAATGGTGTAGATTAAACTTAAAGGTGTGACTGGTATACCTTTGAATTTGTTTCTTTTATGCTTCAAAATAAATAGGGTTTAAAACCCATATTAAATTGTGTGTGTTTTTAAAATTCTTAAATAAATCTGTTTTGTCTCAAGTTATTTTGGAGATAAACTCTAGTGGTTGTTCCTATGGCAAAGATAGTATTTTCAACTTTACTCCAGAAAAATCAATCAACTAACAAATATTTCTTAATTTCCTATTATATACCCAGTATCGGACTGAATGCTGGGGACATAGAGGCAAAAAAGTGAAGGAAACTCTGCTCTTAAAGAATCTGTATTATATTGAAATATATGTAGAGATGGTTTTCCCCTCTGCTGATGCCTGAACATGGGGTAGAATATTCATGTCTCCCAGGTATAGGGCCTCGTTGTGCTCTAAGAGAAGGACAAAACTTTTTGCTCCTTCCTTTCTTTTTTTCCTGTTTACCCCTATCCAATTCCTTAATGACTAAGTTGGCATGGCATTAAGCAGACTATGTAAATGAATAGTACCACAGTGGGATTGCAGTTTGGTCTTAATCACATCTCTTCCATTAGTAGGAAGCAAAAAGATGCTTCCATTCAATATTGATTCCCCTCTTCCCCAATTTTTTGACAAACTAGATGATACCACCATGGATAGAATGTTGGAGTCAGGAAGACCTGAGTTTAAATCCTGCCCCAGATACTTAATAGCCATGTGATTTTGATTAGGGCACCAGGGTTATTGCGAGGATAAAATGAGATATTATTCTGTAAAGCACTCTGTAAAATTTCAAGTACCATATACATGCTAACTATCCTTTTTTCTTTATTATCCGGATCACTAATCCTAGTTTGTTTGTTAGTTATAAATCTTAAAACAACCCTGAGTCTTTTTGTGATTTTCATTTTCTTGTGGGACAAAGAATTAAGGACAATTTGGGGGGAACATACAACATACTTATAAAGACTGTCAGTATCTAGGGTATGTGTGGGTGAGAAACCTCACTTACCCAAATCAAAGGAATGTAGAAGAGAACTTCGAGCAGACAGGAGTTTTATTCTTAAAAAAAATACATACCCTGGGGCGGGGAGAAACCTCTCCCCTCCACATGTCCGAAGAAGAAGGAGAGAGCAAGAGAGAGAGCGAGAGCCAGATGCCCTTTTTTTAAAACCCTGAGAGTCATAAAAAGTCATAAAAAGTACATTCTTTTAAGTTCTATTGGAAGAGGGAGAGGGTATGGATTCCACGTAGGTAAAGTCAGAGGGTCTCTGACTTCTCATTGGAGGAGGTGCGGAGTCCCGTTTTGGTGCAAATTTAAACAAAGAAAGATTTCCCCCACCTGTCCCACTCACCTTTTGCTTATGCAAAAGGTCTGGGCGCACAGTCTTTACGTAGACAAGCAAATCTCCTGGGATTCCTGTCCCCACCCCGAGCCCACAGCAAAAAGCTCCCGTCAGGTCTACCTCCAGGCCACCCTAAACAAAAGCTCTGATTTGCATTCTAATACTGCCTTTGGAGAATCTCAACTTTAAAGGCTTCCCATTCAGGTATCTACACAACCCCCCTTTGGGCTTGTTTAACTTTTGGTATGAAGCAGTAAGAGCAGGGTAGGAAGTCATATTACTAAGTTGTCATGGCGTTAAGCAGAGTACATGAATGGATAGTGCCATAGTGGGACTACAGTTTCCTCACACCTTCCCTTCATGTTTCAGGTAGTCATTGATTAGCACTGAGCTTCCTTGTAATTCTGGGACTCTAATCGGTGAGTCAAGAGGGTTATAAAGGACACTGTTACCACCTTCCTCTCCTGCTCCTAAGTGGTGACAGTGACAACAGCTAGTTGTCAAGAAAAGGCTGAGAAGGCAAATCTATCTGAAAGTGTCCTTCCTCTCCTCCCAGAAACTCAGCTGCTCTGGAAGATTCCGTTCCTGAGAGGAGGGAAAGAAGGAGGAGTGAGGAGGGTGTGAGTTTTTGGTTACAATCACAGGATGATGCGGTTACTAGGTATTTGGGCTAAACCAGGAGAGGTGGACTTTGCAATTAAGTTGCTGTTTACTTTCCTATTATTAATCTTAATTTTCCCCGCCTGAACAATGGGAGGATTGCACTAGCGTCTAGTGACTAGACCATCTTGAAGGTACTTTTGGCTTCTAATAATTCCATGATTCTGGAATACTATTAAACCCTTATGTTTCATAAGGGTGAACTTCTATATAATTAAGCTCTGTTTTAGAAGGTCTTGGTTCAAGGTAACTATGTATTGGACTGTGAATGAAAAAAAAATACATTCTCTGCAATGCTTTCTATATTGTTTACATATAACCAGAAATGAAACTCATGACAAAAAAGCTCTAAAGTTCTAAAGAACTAAAGTTCTAAAGAAACATATAGGTTTAAAGGGAACTCATCAATAACCTAGAATTTTAAAATTAACAACTTGCATGGAAGAAGAGCATGGAACAGCGAGCTGGCACAGCAGATAGCATGTTGGGCCTGAAGTCATCTTACTGAGTTCAAATCTGGCCTTGGACATTTACTAATTGTGTGACCCTGGCAAATCACTTGGGCCTGTTTGCCTCAGTTTCTCTTCTAAAACGAGCTGGAGAAGGAAAATGGCGAGCCATTTCAGTATCTTTGCCTAGAAAACCCCAAAGGGGTCTACCTCTAGAAGAATCTGATAGGACTGAAAATACAGAATAATAAAAGAAAGGAGGCAGGAGCAGACAGCTGAAGATAAATGCAAACAGTCTTTTAGGAATACTGCCAACTGGCTGGCCACTTCACTGCTGAGCTCCTCCCCCAGCCCCACAATGGAATGGTGATCACTGGAATGGAAGCTTTGCAGACTCTTAAGTTGTAAGTTTCACCTGGAGAAGGCAGCAGTATGATTCCAGAAATCTGGAATGTTGTTTTAAATTTCAAATACTTCTTTGTTATAAACTGCGTCCGTGAGGTATTGTGTATTCAGTCATGTAAATAAAGGCATCTGCTGCTTCTTTGATGCTCCCTTTACTTTTATTATATTTTCCATTTGTCTTTTTTCCTATAAGCTATTAATTGCATTAATTGATAGTCTTTATGCTCTTTAGATTGTATTAAAAACATCTCTTCGAACATTGCTCTTTAGGGAAAGAAAGCCCGTAGAAATGCTGGCCTCATTCTCTCTCTCCTGCAACTGCAGAATAAAGTGTTGCTTATTTAAGACTTGATTAATTCAGGCTAATTCATTTTGTTGGGCATTCGGGCGTTGCAGTGGATAGAGTGCCTGACCAGGAGTCAGAAGGATCTGAGTTCAGATGTGGCCTCAGACACTTATTAACTGTGTGACTCTGGGTAAGTCACTTAAACCTGTTTGCCTAAGTTTCCTCACCTGTAAAATGAGATGGAGAAGAAAATGGCAAACAGCTCCAATGTCTTTGCCAAGAAAACCCCAAATGGGGTCACAATGAGTTTGACATGACTGAACATTAATTTGCTTTTTTAGAAATAGAATTATTGTTTTCCTTAACAGGGGCAAGAGAAAGATCAAAGAAATGACATTAAGAACTGAATGGAAGAATGATGTCTTATAAAGAGAAGGCAGAACTACTCAGTATTTGTTTTGCTTCCTTTTTTCCCCCTAGCAAGTAGAATAATTTGTGGATGAGAAAAGATGGGACAAAATTAGTTACAGTGATTTGAATACAAGGTAAGTGAGAAGGTGGTGAGACAGTACATAGGTACCATCAATTAGTTCCTCATATCACAATATCTTGAGGTACTATGTCCTAGGGTCCTGAAAAATTTGGCAAACGTGCTGGCTAGGCTTCTATCAGTGACTTGAAAAACTGTAGAAAATGGAGAAAACACCTAAAGATTAGATACAGGCAAATGTATTAATTGTCACAAAAAGAAGAGAGATTTCTCAACCCTTAGGCTAATGGTCACATCTTTGATTCTTGGCAAAAGTCTATAATTTGTTATTAAATGAATTTGTCAGAGGAAAACATTGGTCACAAAGAACTGACAAATTCATCAAGAATAGGTCAATTTGTTTCACCTCAGATTGGACATTCCGTCTCCCACCAGGGCATTTTCATTTGCTGCCCCTCATGCCTTAGTCTCTCTCCCTCTTCTTCTCTGTATCCTGATTTCTACAGCTTCCTTCAAATCTCAGCTAAAATCTTTTCCTGACTCATTTAATGCCTGTGCCGTCCTTTTGTTGATAATTTCCAATCTGTGTGATCTATATCTTGTTTGTACTTGGTTTATGTGTTGTCTTCCCCCATTCGACTGTGAGCTGCTCGAGGACAGGGACAATTTTTTTTATCTTTCTTTGTACCTCCGGTACTTGTTGACTAAGTGATAGAAAAGAAAGGGAAGTGCATCAATGGAACATTTAAAAATATGGAAAAAGGTGAAGAGGGAAGCTCAGAAGGGGAAACACAACTAGGTGAATTTGTTACTATTGTATTAAACAATATAAACATAAAGGACAAACTATGTAAAAGACATACACAGTTTAATCTGCAATACTTCTCTATTCTTTGTATATTTAATGTTCATGTTGGTTGACAGTTGTCAAATTTATAATAATTTTTTTAAGAGAATACATGTCATGGACAATGTATTGATTGTGCTTGATATACTAAAGCATTATAAAGTCTACTAGATCAGTAAAACATTTACAAAGACAAAGAAGAAAAATTAGTTCAGAAGGAGATACAAATGGCAATTTGGGACAATGCTATTAAAGTTAATATATACTTAAAATCACACTCTGTAATAATTTCACAGATTAATATGTGTACAGTCTTTTTATTCTCTGTATTTTGACATATTTGAGCTTGTTTAAACTCAGTTTCACAATAACACATCTTTAAAAATAGGTCATGTTAGATTAACCTCATTTTCTTTTTTTGACAGGTTTCCAGAAAGGAAATCAAAGACTCTCATAGACATAATATGCCTGGGTTTCAGTAAGGAAGGTGTCTGACAAAATGTCCCATGTATCCTTGTGGACAAGATGGAGAGATGTAGGATGGGGACAGACCTGCTTACTACCCCAAAAGGGCAGTAACTAGCGAACTGACAGCTACCTGACAGGGTAGTCCCCAGTGGAGCGTCTCATCAATCCTTCCATGGGCCTGCGCTATTTAACATTTTTATTTATATATTTTTTTACTTTGATGCTCCCTTGACTTTTATTATATTTTCCATTTGTCTTTTTTCCTATAAGCTATTAGTTGCATTAATTGATAGTCTTTATGCTCTTTAGATTGTACGGTGGTATACTTATCAAATTTGTGGGTGACAAAAAATTGAAAGGGAGGGATAACATGTTGGGTGATAGATTGATTCAGAAGAAAAGATCCTAACAGGATAGAATGAAGGGGAGGATCTAATAAAGATGAAAATTAGTAGACTCTAATAATTAACTTCACAATTATAGGTTTGAGGTAGGTGTGGATAGACAAAGATGTAAAACGTTTTAGGACTTTTAGTAGACTACAAGCTTAACATGAGTCAACAGTGTGACATGGCAGTCCCCCAAAGCTAAGACTAATATAGGTAGTGAAATGGATAGAGTTCTTGGCCTGGCATCAGGGAGACCTGAGTTCAAATCCAGCCTCAGATACATACTAGCTTTGTGACCTTGGACAAATCATATAACCTCTGTTTGCTTCAGTTTCATCAAACGTAAAATAGGGATAATGACAGAACCTATTCACCAGGATTGGTAGGAAAATGAAATGAGATGATATTTGTAAAGCCCTTAGCACAGTATCGGGCACACAGGAGATGATACAAAAAAAGAGGAAGGTCATAGCTCTGCCGTCTGCTGCCTTGCACAACCCACATTTGAGACATTCTGCTTAGTACTGGATGCCATACTTTAGAAAAGGCATTGATTAACTACAATATGCCTAGAGAAGTGACCTGTATGATGAAGGGAATATGGACTATGTCACACTAAGATCACTTGAAGAAGATAAAATATGGAAGGGGAATAATAGCTATCTCTAAGTACTACAATGGATATTATGTTGAAAGAGGAAACATGGCATACTAGATAGAGATCAAGTCAAAGAGAATTATTTGGGTTCAAGTAATTACCATTATATATAATGACTGTATGACCTCAGGTAAGTCACTTCATTTCTCAGTGGAGAGACACTATGGGTAGCAGAAACTATGCTGGAATTGGAATACGACAACCTTGGCTCCAAAGTGTCTATGATTCTGTGATCCAATACTCCAGGCACCTCTCTGAAACTACGAGTTATAGATGAGTTGTTGGTCTCCACCAATGGAAGCAATTTCTATACTGAATTCTCACACTGACGAAATCATAGGTGTAGACCCCACAAAACAACAACCATGACAATGGCTAGCGTTTATATTGTACTTTAGGTTTTACAAAGAACTTTACAAATATTGTTTCACTTTTATCCTCGTAACAATACTGTGACGTGGTATTATTGTCCTTATTTCACAGATGTGGAAAATGAGGCTGAGAGAGGTTCAGTTTTTTGGTTGAGGATCATACAGCTAGTAAGTGTCTGAGGCTGGATTTGAACTCAGGTCTTTCTCACTCCTGGTCCACTCTATCCATCAACTATACTATTTAGCTGCCTATATGTGTGTGTGTGTATATTATATGTGAATATATTCTTTTATATATAAATATATATATATACATATATATACACATATACACATACACATTATACTAACTACACACAGATATATATATGTAACACATATATGTGTGTTTTTCTATATACACACAAACATTTATATGGCACAGTGGTATAGTGTGGTATAGTGTTATATATATATAACACACATGTAGTTAAATGACAATATATGTTTGTGTGCATCTGTAAAAATATATTAACATATAGCACATGCTTACACACATGTTTATACAGAATATATTTACATGTATGTTATATGTGTATATATTCTTTGTGCATATATACATATATCTACAGATAAAACTTGTTTTTCTTGAATAAGAAAGCAGAACTTGGAGCAATAAGTAGAAGTTGAAGAGATGTAAAGAAGTTTCCTAAAAATCCATACTGTCCATAAGTAGAATGTATTATCTTAAGAAGTAATGAGTTTCTCATCAGACTTGGAAGATTTGGAATTCTTCAAGTAGAAACTGAATGATCAACTTTTGAGGACCCAGGAGAGGACATTTTTAGTAGGGAATGAACTGGATTATGTTCTCTGAGATGTCTTTCAACTGAGATCCTGTATTTCTGGACTATATTTTTCTTTGGGATTATAGATGCTTTTATTTATCTACTTATCTTTCTTAATTAATTTTATTTTAGTAATCAAGAATTAATTTTGTGCACCTCTTGCCTCCCCTACTGGAAAGAAAAAGAAAGTCCTTGTAACAAAAAAAGCATAATCAAACAAAACATATATCCATATTGGTCATATTAAAAATATATCTCATTCTACATATCACGCAGTCATTTTGTCAGGACATGGGTAGCAGTCTTCATTAGTCCTCTGGAATCATTATTTATTGTTGCACTGATCAGAGTTCTAAAGTTTTTAAAAATCGTTTGTTTTTATAATGTTGATAGCATAGTAAAATGATTCTTCTGGTTCTTCTTAACTTCACTCTGTATCAGTTCATACAAGTCTTCCCAGGTTTCTCTGAAATCATCTTTTTTCATTTCTCTTAGAACAACAGTATTCTATGACATTCTTATCCCATAATTTATTTAGCCATTCCCTAACTGGTAGGCACTCCTGCTTAGTTTTCAGTACCTTGTCACCACAAAAGAGTTGCTCTAAATACTGTTATACACATATAGGACCTTCTTCTCCTTTGACTTTCTTGGGGTAGAGTCCTAATAGTTGTATTTAGTAGCTCCTTTATAAAGGTCCTATTGTCACTGTGGTACATCTTCACTAAATGGGCAATGTCTTGTACTGTATAGTATTCATGGTTGTTCTTTTCTGAATTTGTCCATTATTCCTCTGATGTCATAATTTGAATACACACGGACTTACAGGGAATCAACTAGTCTTTCAACCATGTGTGTTCACATGTAAGTATTGTTGTTTGGTCATTCTTTCATGTCCAACTCTTTCTGACCCCATAGACTATAGCACACCAGGCCATTCTATTCTCCCCTGTCTCCTGAAGTCTGTCCAAACTCATGGTCATTGTTTCCTTGACACTATCTATCCATCTAATCCTTTACTCTTCCCTTTTCCTTTTGCCTTCAATCTTTCTCAACATCAGGGCCTTTTCCAATGAGTCCTGTCTTCACATTATGTGGCAAAGTATTTAAGTTTTACCTTCAGTATTTGAGCTGCCAATGAACAGTTTGAATTAATTTAAGTATTGACTGATTTTATCTCCTTGCTGTACAAGAGATACTACAATTCAAAAGTGCTGATTCTGCAGGACTAGGCTTTCCTTATAGTACAACTCTCACAGCCACACAATGCAAATGGAAAGACCATAACTTTGACTACATGGACCGTTGCTGGCAAGGTGATATTTCTGCTTTTTATTATGCTGTCTAGATTTACCATGTAAGCATTACTTCTCAGCATTAAAACACCATGCAACATTATTGGAAATTGTAGTTTGGTATTTGAGCTCAATCTGTTTGTATATGCCCCACTGTGCATCATTATGCACCAACTGCCTTGCTTGAATATCCTGCTATCCTTCAACTTCTTCATTCATCCAGTGAAGATATGTGGTATCTGTTCTGCTTGAATCAGGCTTGATCAGGAGGTAAATATTGGGGTGTTCAGGAACCTCTAGTAAGGTATGCACCCTATGAAGGTGGAAACAATGGGTCTGAATCCATTAAAAGAAGATAAAGTCATGTAGTTGGAATGGGAGGTAGGGGAGCAAATGTCAACTAAACAAAGAATCAGGAGTAGAAGCATTATGATAATGGAAAGAGCAGGGGTGGGAGGGCTTGTGATTAATCCAGACATGGTCCACACATAAGAGTGAAAGTAAGAGCAGAAACCAATAATGAGCTGAGGAATCAAACAAGCTAAGTATAAACCATCTGAGTAGGAGTGGATTAGTAGCTGAATGACAGTTTGGTATGTTTGGTGCCCACCTTTTATACACTGGTTCCTCTCCTCAGCCATGTGAACTTTGGTGTATTTGATACATCAATACTGGTGTATCTGATTGTGCCAGTGGTAACTTTCCCTTCAATCACACAAGCAATCAACATTTATTACATTCCTACAATGTGTCAGCCACTATTTTAGGTGTTGGGGACTCCAAGACAAAAATGAACTGTTTTCTGCCCTTAAGGAGCTTATCTTCTAATGGAGAAACGTGTATTACATTGGACTTTTACAGGAGAGGGAGGACATTACCAACTAGTGGATCAGGAAAGGCTTTATGTAGAAGGTAGTACTTGAGCTGGGTAGTGAAGGTTTTGAAATCAGGGATTCGAACAGGCAGGGATAAGGACAGGGAGTCTGTTCCAGGCTGAGAGGAAGAGCTAGAACAAAGGCAGATGAATAGCATGTGTGAGGAAAAACAAGGAGATTTTTGCCTGAATTATAGTGGGTCAGAAAGGAGAGTAATGTATAGTAAGAATGGAAATGAGCCAGGTTATGGAAGTGCTTTAAATGTCAAACGAAGGAGTTTGTCTCTTATACTTGAGGCAGCAGGGAATCACCAGATTGCTGAGTAGAGGCATAACATGGTCAGATTTGTGCTTTATGTATATTATCCTGGCAGCTAGATGAAGGATGGATTGGATAGGGGGGAGCAACTTAAGGCAGGGAAATCAGTTAGGAGGCCACTGATGATCAGCCAAAAGGTTCTGAACAAAGGTGCATGAGTAGTATGGAATCAAGTTTGAGAGATACTGTGGAGGAAAAAATGATAAGATTTGACAAGTGACTGAATATGTGGAGTGAGAATGAGAAGTTGACAGTTATAAGCCTAGAGGCCTACAACTTCTTTACAGATATAGGGAAGTTCAGAAAAAGAGTGGGTTTGGTGAGGGTGTTAATGAATTCTGTTTTGGACATACTGAGTATCAGACATGCATGGAATGCTGAGTTTGAAATTTTTTTCCCACAGGGAATTGTTGGTGTAGTACTGGAAATCAGGAGGACTAGGGATAAAGAGATAGAACTGGTGGTTATCTACATAGAGATGATGAGACCACCAAGTGATAGAATGTATAGAGAAAATAGAATAGGAGTGAGGACATAGTTTTCATGTAAACCAATAGTTGAGGGAATGAAATGGATGAAAGACTAGCAAAAAAGACTGAGAAAAAATAGTCATTTAAGTAGGAGGAGAACCAGGAGAAACTAATGACATGAAAATCTAGGTAAGCGAGTATCTAGAGGGAGAAGATAGTCAGCCTGAGTTGCAAGTGCTACTAAAATGTCAAAGTGGCAGCTAGATGGCAAAGTGGATAGAGCACTGGGCCTGGAGTCAGGAAGACTCATCTTTCTATGTTCAAATCCAGCCTCAGACACTTACTAATTGTGTGACACTGGGCAAGCCACTTAATCCTGTTTGCCTCAGTTCATCTAAAATGAGCTGGAGGAGGGAATGGCAAACTACTCCACGATCTTTGCCCAAAAAACCCAAATGAGGTCATGAAGATTTGGACACAACTCAATGAGAACATGTCAAAAAAGATGAGGAATGAGAAAAGGTTATCACATTTGGCAGTTAAGGTCTCACTGGTAACTTGGAGAAGAGTTTCAGTTGAGTGATAATCAGAAGGCTGATTGCAAAAGAATAAGAGTGAGAGATAAGGATGGCATGACAATGAGTATAAACAGCTTTTTCTAGGAATTTGGTTTTATGAAAGCAAGGAAATAAATAGGATAACTTGAGAGGGTTATGGGGCCTAATGAGGAGTTTTTAAGGATGATGGGAACTTGGGTGTCTTTTTCTTGTATGGGTTGAACTTGTCTGAGTGTCCTTTCAACTCTGAGATTCTTTATTTCTGTGATTCCACAAAACAATTTCTATCTTCATAAAGCTCCCATTCTAATGTACAAAATAGCACAGAGATATGCAGAGTAAACCAAAAAAGAATAAATGCAAATAAATACAAGGCAGTTGGGGATTTCCTAGCAGGTGGGGAGACTGAGAAAAGTTTACTATAGGAGGTGGTGCTTGAGCTGGGTTTGGAAGGAAGAGAACAGTTCCATGAGGGGGTGGTGGGATGGGAGCACATCCCAGACATGAGGGGCAACTAGTACTAGGGTGGGAAAATGAGTGCATTACAGTAATCTATACTGATGTGTCATCCCCTCTTTATGTTAAAAGCTTCAGGGGAGTGGGGCAGAGACTAACTATTTTAAAGTTTTTTTGGAGGCAATCAGGGTTAAGTGACTTACCCAGGATCACACAGCTAGTAACTGTCTGAGGCTGGATTTCAGCCCAGGTCCTCCTGACTCCAGGGCCAGTGCTCTATCTACTGTGCTACCTAGGTGTCCCAAGATACAATTTTTTAAAGTGTGTATCTCTACCAATGCCTGTATGTTGCAGAGACAATAAAATGCTTAACTTCCGCAACTCTTTCCATAATATCTGGTCTATGTAGTTCAAAACCTCTTTCTTATTATGTGTCTTAGGATGCGATTTATACTTTAGAATTTTGTTAATTGCAAGTGTTATCCTTCCTCATTCTGGGGAATATAAATGAATTCATATAGCCTTTGATAGAATATATATATGTATATGAACACATGCCTGGCTATATTCATAAATAAAGCTTTTATTCCCCATCAGGATCTTTGTATATTAAAAGTTTATCCCCATTGCATCCCCTATGAAATCAGAATTAGCATTTCACATGTAGTGAATCACCCAAAGGTGATGGGGGTGGGGAAGGGGAGAAAGAATAAGTAACTGTGAGTCCTTCTGATATCTTACTTGAGAGAATAACCAAAGGTCACATACATCTGGTACTTGGCAGATAATTGTACAGTATTATGTATCCTACAACTGTTGTTTGTCCCTTGTTGTTTGTTTTCATCTATGAAACCAGGTGAGAAAAATCTCCCTTTTGTTGCTTAATAATAACAGTGATTTTGGAGCACCTGGTATAATAAATAAGATCCTTCATGTCTTCCTTATTAGCCAGCCTTGAGCAAACCAAGGAACATCCCACTTCCATTTCCTTATCCTCAACCAATCACTGCTTTCAAAATTCCCAAAGTATAGCTCTAGAAGTGGAGATAGCACATAGCACTTAGTTCTACCAATCACCATTCTGGAACCCCCAAAGGAGGGCAGAAAAACATGTCTAATGAAAGTCAGAGATACAACATTTCCTACAAAAAGAAGAGAGAAAAAGCAGGGAAGCAATCCTCTCTCACTACTAGTGCCTTCCCTCTGAAATGCTTCCAATTTATCCTGTACATATCTTAAATATACATCATTGTTTTCATGTTATTTCCCCCTTTGGAATGTGAGCATCTCAAGAGCAGGAATTGTGTGGGGTTTTTGTTTTTTGTTTTTTGACTTTCTTTGAATCCTAATCATTTCGCATAGTGCCTAGCACTATAAGAACATTATACATTTTTGTTGACTCAATTTGACTTTAAGCAATCCAGTACCATTGCCCCATTCTAAATTCAGTTTTAGAGACCATTAGTATTCTATTCTCATCTCCAGTGACTGTAAAGAATAATCTTTAATACATTGCCTTTGGACACATAAATCTTGTGTATAGGTTTCTGTCCCCATCCCACCTCCTCCTAGTCATCACACTTGGGTGACAACATGATCACTCATTTGGAAAGGCATTTGCTACCAATTGAAGGAATTGGAATGGGCAGGTCCTGATTCTAATTACCGCAGTGAAAAGTCTTAATTTATCGATTCATGGTCCTGCACAGAGTAGAAACATAAGAAATGTCATATTGCATTGTAAAAAAGTACTCCTTTTCTTGATTTTTCCTTGTTAGTTCTTTGGTATCTGAATTTGAATATTTCAGTCACTTAGTTATCCTGAAGATCTCCTATAGATACTGTAGGATGTTGAAAAGCACCATTTAACACTCTCCAATGGCAGCTCTTGTCACGGAAGGAAAGGAGTAATGAGAATTTTCCTTTGTAAGTCTGAGTTGTGAGGTTTTGAACTACATAGACCAGATATTATGGAAATAAAAGGTACTGATGTTGACACAACTGTCCTTGCCTACAATTTAGGATTTTCTTTTGTGTGTTTGTATGTGTGGGGGATGATTACTGTTCCCAGATCTAATGTCTTGGGATCTTCATTGGGTCATGCAATGATGTCTTACTTCTATCATAGTTCTTCTACCTTGTGAGCAATGACAACATTTCCAGTTCCATAGGGCCTCTGGAAATATTTGGGTCATCATTTTAAAATGAGTAAAATTGAAAGATACTAGTGTAAAAAACTTTAAAGATCACATTTTTCAAGAAGAGATAGTAAAAATGAATTCCTAAATAGTATAATAAGACTAAAGTATATCTAGATGAATTTTCATTAGGCCTACACAGATATAGATATAGATGAATATGGATACAGATACAGAGCATTCAGAGGCAGGCAACCAGAATGGTGAAAGACCTCATGTCTGTGCCTTTAAAAGCTTTAGTTGAGGGAGGTGAGAGTTCTTGGCTTGGAGGAAAGAAGGTTCAGAGGGATATGATAGCTTTCTTCAAGTAATTTTAAGGGGGCTATGTGGAAGAGGAGTTAAGACTTGTTCTGTTCAATCATAGGGATAGATTCACGAGAAAGTGGGCAAAAGGGGGTTCCAAAGGGACAAATTTAGGTTGATGTCTGGAAAAACTTCCTAATGAGTAGAGGTATCTAAAAAACAGAAAAAGGCTGCCTTGGGAGGTAGTACATTCTCCCTCAGCACAAGTAGTCAAACAAAAGATGAATGGCCACTTGAGTGTGTTATATTGGACATTCATTTTTGAGTATGAGTTGAACAAGATTACTGCTCAAGTTTCTTCCAACTTTGAGACTGATTCTGACTTAAAGAAAATTCTAGGAGGAAGGAGTGTTTCTGAAAAAATTAAAAACAAAAACAAACCCAAAAAAACAAAGGTGGAAGAGCAATTCCAAATTTCAAAAAATAAGAATTCATTTAGGGGGCTAAAATGGAACCAGAGACCTCCAGTCATGAGAAAAGGAAAAGAGAAATAGGAATTAAAAGTATGCTAGTGTCAAAAGAGCATTGGCTTTGGTGTCAGAGGCCCTGAATTGGAGCTTCATTCCTGCTTCCTTACTATCCATGGAATCCCATTTACTTTATCTATAAGACTCAATTTCTGAGATCCCTCCCAAATCCTAAGTAGAGTTCAGACTGGAGTTAGTAATCAGCTAAGTATGACTGTATAGCCAGTGACAAGAAGAAAGTCTTAGTAAATTGCTGGGCACCCCTGAAAGAGAGAATTGGGCAAAGTGAACCTGCTGTTGAGTTAAACATGCTATTCAGAGAAGGTGCTGTGAGTATACTGCAGCTCCTGCCAATCAGGAGTGCTGCCAAATCTTGGCCAGGGTCCAGATTGACTCAAGGGAAGACCTGTTGGCAGTTCCTTATAAACTTTCCTTAGCTTGGTCTCTTCCTTAGCTTCCTTATAAGCTTTCCTTAAGCACCTGGTGAGTTCTCTGCATCAAAGCAGCTGTACTATCCACAGTCCCTTCTGTCCCAAAGCTCATAGAGAGCAGGAGAAGAGGAGAGATGTTGCTGGAGGCTGTGGCTCTGATCCTAGAGACTTGGATTTTTAAATCTCTTCAATGTAAGAGGCTGCTGTGAGATGGTGGTTATGCATACACACACACTCACACAGCCATGTAATGCATATACACACACACACACACACACAAATTTGTGTGTGTGTGTGTGTGTGTGTGTGTGCACACGTGAGATATGTACATAGCACAGTTAGGTGGCTCAGTGGCTAGAGTACCCAGCCTGGAGCAGGAAGCCGAGTTCAAATACAGCCTCAGATATTTACTAGCTCTAGTCATTTAACCTTTGTCTATTTCAATTTCCTCAAGCATAAAAGGAAGATAATAGAGCCTATCTCTTAGAGTTGTGGTGAGGATCAAAGGAGATACTGTTTGTAAAGAGCTTAACACAGTGCACAGCACATAGTAAATACCATATAAATGCTAGCTATTTTTATTATATAAAATGGCTATATCATAATACATATATAAATATAGACAGCTGCTATATCACATATAAACACATATACCTACTATTACATTTATAGGTATATTTAACACACATACAATTCTTTCCATAATACAAACATGCAGACAGACAGATGCATGCCATCTATATAAAATCAATATGGCATAATGGATTTTAAATTAGAGAGCCTGATTTCAGAATCCTGGTTCTGCTACTTGCTCCCTCTATGATCTTGAACAAAAAGATTTCCTTTCCTAAGTCTGAATTTTGACATGTCTAAAATGAGGCGGGTTGGACCATATGACTTCTGAAGTCCTTTCTTGCTCTAGGTCTGTGATACTGTGATCCCAAGGTTATCTCTTAGTATAATATGTATACAGCAGCTTGGTGGCACAACAGAGTGCTGGGTCTAAAGGCAGGAAGACTCTCTTCCTGAGTTCAAATCTGGCCTCAGACACTTACCAGTTGTGTAACCCTGAACAAGTCACTTAACTCTGTTTGTCTGTTTCCTCATCTGGAAAACGAACTAGAGAAGGAAATGGCAAACCACTCCAGTATCTTTGACAAGGAACCCCAAATGGGTCATGAGGAGGCAGGCGCAACAGAAAACAAGTGAACTACCACAACAAGGTTGTCTCTAAGGCCTCTTTCAGCTCCAAATCCTATGATCTGGTAGATAATATACAATATACGTGTGTGAAATGCTGGCACATAGTAAACTTATTCATTTCTTTATTCATTTAATAAACATTTAGTAAACACCTACTTTTGTCATTAGTATTCTAGGCACTGGGAATACAAAACCATCCCTAGCTTACAGTCTACATTAAACGTTTAGTTGAACTATATAGTTAGATTTCACCAACCATAATCAGTTTGAGTTTAAAAAAATCCCCTAAGCCTCAGTTTCTTGAGAGACACTCTAAAAGTTTCTACATCAAGAAGACTTTTTGTGTAAATGGTATCATAAAACTATTCTCTAGGTAATTGTTATTTGTCCTTCATTCTTGAAAAGGACCAGTGACATCAGGAAGGTATTTGTCATGACTTGAAACTTCCAACTTGCAAGCAAATTGGATTTAAGTGAAGCAGGGCTGTGCAAAGTCATCAGCTTCACTCTCTCCTCCAGAGCCAACTGGGTCTAGTGGCAAGGTATAGATCAGGATGACTGGAGATGGCTCCACATTCTCCAGGGAATAAACTTCTTAGGGAAGAGGGATAGTGCCTCAGCCTCACTCCCTACATACCTATTGCTGGTCAGTCAATGAGAGCCAGAGTAATCTTGGTTTAAGGCAGTGGTTCTCAACCTTCCTAATGTCGCGACCCTTTAACAGTTCCTCATGTTGTGGTGACCTCCAACCATAAAATTATTTTCGTTGCTACTTCATAACCGTAATTTTGCTACTGTTATGAGTCGTAATGTAAATATCTGATATGCAGAATGTATTTTCATTGTTACAAATTGAACATAACCCACAGGTTAAGAACCGCTGGTTTAAGGCACGATCCTTAAAAAGGAAATCTAGGCAGTAAATCCCAAAATATCTTGAGAGCTTTCAGTGGTCAAAATTTATATTCCTTTGGACAGTGTACCTGCAGGTAAAAGTATGATTTCCTATGTAGGAAGAGGAAGGGCAAATGGAGGGAGGGAGGGAAGGAAAAGAAGGAGAGAAGGAGGAAGAAAGGAGCTGTATTGCTCAACTGGAACTGGCTAATTGGGTCCCCAGTGGGGCAACTACTACTACTCACCAATTGTAGATTGTTGTTTGTCCTTCATTCTGGAAGAGGACCACGATGTCAGGAAGGTAATGTCATGACTTGCAAGTGAATTGGATTTAAGTGAGGTTGTGCAAAGTCACCAGCCTCACTCTATCCTCCTAAGCCATCTGGGTCCAGTGGTAAGGCATGATCAGATGACTGGAGATGGCTCCACATCCTCTAGAGAACAAACTTCTTAGGGAAGAGGGATAGTGCCTCAGCCCTCACTCCCTAGCCTCTAATCATCCTCCACATATCTTCCAAACTAATATTCCTAAAACATATTATATCCCTTCCCTCTCAAAATCAAGGCCCATAACAGAGGATTCAAACTCCTTAGCCTAGAATTTCATGCCTTCCACAATCTAGCTCTCCTAGGCTTTTCCAGTCATATTGCATCCTGCTTCCTTTCCCACACTTTCCTTTCCAGTAAAACTTTGTGAGAGCTCTTCCTCATACTGAGAATATACTGCTTTCTTATCTATCCTATTGTTAAGGGAATCTTAAGATCTTCCCTGCCCCTAGGCCCTTTGTTAGGCTTAAGTAACTCTGAGAACCTTTCCTGATCTGAAAATATACTCTGCCCCCTAATAGGCTAAATGTGGTCACATGGAGCCTATGGCAGTAAGCTTGTTTTTCAGGAATGCCCACACCTTATTACTTTGTGATTGGGCATTTGGTCAACAGGGTTGTGACATTCTCTGATCCAGGAGAAGGCTATATATACCCTGATGTGAGTTTTTGCTTTGGGGCTCACTTTGGAAAGAGTTGTGTGATTTGGCCAGATGAGACTCTGGGCAGCCATTGAGCCCCCCAGCTTTGAAAACCCAGGTGTTGGTGCTTCCCTCTCTGGTAACTACCTAGGTATGGATGTAATGGTCAGATGGCTGGAAGCCCCTCTGCTGATCTGTTTCTTTGTCTGCTTGTAACTTCTGCTTATAATTTTTGTTTGTATTCTCTGAAGTTCAGGGTATTGACTTTTCCCCCTGAACTAAGTAAATGTTATATATTTGATTGATTAAAGTAAGATTGTTAACCCATTTTGAGTTGCTTTCCTTTAGAAAAGCAGATCTAAGAACCTCTGCTAGCAGCCATCCTGGGCATGCTAGGGTGCTTGCTGTTATACCTATTCTCCATAAAAACTCACTTTAGGAAGAGGATTCTGGGAAGATGGCTGAATAGGTTAGAAAATTCCACACTCTCAAGATATTCCCTCACAAAAGAGTTAAAACAGCACCTTAGGCAAACAAAGTGTGGGTGGAGATAAAATAAGAATAGGGGTACAACAACTGGGGTCTTCCTGGGACAGTTTGAGAAGATCAGAAGAAAAATCCCAGGTCAGGGGTTTGGTCCTGAGAAGAGTAAACACCTCCAGGCTAGGTTCCCTGTTAACAAAAAGCTGCAAGTCCTGGGGTTAGTTGGTCTGAGAGGCTGCATCTCCTCCAGCTATAGGAACTTTTACCCCTGACAGTGAGGGGGGTTGGGTGTTTGAGCCTGGGAAGATTGAGAGAATCTCTGCACATAAGGAACACCAGACCAAGCTGGGCTTTGAAAGAGCAGTGGGGGCAAGAAGGAACCAGCACAGTCCTTGGTGAGTGCAGAAGCAGTGGGACAGAAAGCCCCTGGCTGTGGGCACTTATAGGAGGTTGGAAATTTGACTTTGGTTCCAGGATAGAGGGGAGAACTGAAGATCTAAGGCAAGAAGCACCATTTCTCATGCCCCAGGGCTAGAGGTGATTACAAAAATTAAGATATTACCAAAAAAAATGTACAAGCAAAGGAGAAAGAATCCAATCATAGAAAGCTATTACAGGAATAGAGATGACCAGGGTTTATCTTCAGAGGAGGATAGTGAAGTAAAGAAATCCTCAAAGTGCAATGTCAAATGGTCACCTGTCCAAAAAGAATTCATAGAATATCTTGAAAAAGACTAAAAATCAAATGACAAAGATGGAGGAAAAACTTAAAAAAAGAAAAAAGAAAAATCAAAGAAAAACAAGAAGGTTATGAAAGGAAAGTCAATCAATTAGAAAAGGAGATCCAGAATCTTAAGGAAGAAAATGACACATTGAAAATTAGAATTATGCAAAGTGAAGTCAGTGAAATTATATGAGATCAAGAAATAATTAAACAAAATGTGAATAATGAAAAAGAAGAGAAAGTGAAACATCTTATAAGTAAAACAACAGATATAGAGAATAGATCAAGAAGAGAAAATATAAAAATAATTGGACTAACTGAAAGTTATGATAAAAAAAGAAACTTGATACAATAATGCAAGAAATAATCAAAGAAAACTGTACTGAAGCATTAGAAGATGGGAGGAAAGTAGAAATAGAAAAAATCCATCAATCACCACTTAAAAGACATCCTATGAGGAAAACTCATAGGAATATCGTTGTCAAATTCTGAAACCCCCAACTCAAGGATAAAATATTAAAAACATCAAGATTAAAACAGTTTAAATACTATGGTGCCTCAATTAGAATCACACAAGACCTAGCAGAAGAGACATTAAAAGGCTGCAGGTTTTGGAACACAATATATCAAAGCGCGAAAGAACTGAGGATCCAGCTGAAAATATACCCTGCAAAGTTGAGTATTATCTTGAATGAAAAAAAAAATGGACATTTGATAAACTCTCAGACTTTCAAGACTTTGTTTAAAAAAAAAATCCTGAACTTAAGAAAAGATTCGACATACAAGAACCAAGAAAAATATAAGGTACATACCAAAGACTGAGTACCAGGGATTCATAAGGACAGACTGTTTACTTTTTATATATGTAAAGTGTAAAATGTATGCCTAATATTCTTATTAATAACGGGGTAGTTGATCAGAAACATTGGGGTAAACATGAGTATGATAGGAATTTAAAAAGTAAAACCATTTGTGAACAGCTAAAAAGAGTAATTATTTAATACAAATGAGGTGCAAGAGGAAGAATCAATACAGAGGAATTAGATGGCACAGGAGAGCTGGTAGTTCTGGTAACCTACTTTCACTGGGAATGGGTTTAAGAGGGACAATACGTATATATTTAGAAGAGTATAAAAGTCTTCTAAATTCAGAAGAAATAAAATAGTAAGGGCATAGGAAGCAGGGAGAGGACAAGGGAGGGATCTTTAGAGGGGAGAATGAAGGAATAGGTAAAATGGGGGTACAGAATGGTGTTTAGATTTATGGGAATGGGAGGATAGGGGAGGGATCTTTGAAGGGGGTTAAGCAAGTAACAGGAGGGCAAGGAAGTGGGTTGAAGTAAAGTACAGGAGGAAGGAAGGATAGGAAACAAAATATATGCACAAACATAAAAACAAAGATCAGGAGTAGAATAGGTTTGGGAAAGTATATGTCTATATGTGTATTATATATGTATTATATATGTATATGTGTACGTATATTATCTATAGCCACAGCGAAACATACCTAAACTTTATTGTAGCCTTCTGGTGGGTAGGGGGAGGGAAAAAAGAACGAAGTAAAAAAGTGCACAGCAGAGAGCAAAAGAAAACTCACAAGGAAGCAAAGAAAAGATGGACAATTCTGAACCCAATGTGTCTTATTCATCATACAGGCTTTCTTGAAAATTTATTGTTCCATGTTTTGAATCTTCTCTTATGTTCTGCTGTGTACATGGCGTGCTTTTTTTCTTTGTATTTAAGTTCCAGTATTTATGTTTATGATGTATTTTTTTTATCTATTCTGTATTTGTGCTCTGGTCTTTGAGTCTAAAATAAAATAAAATAAGAACTCACTTTAAGTGCCAACTCTTCCTACATGATGCTTTTTAAAACATTTCCCCTTATTAGTATTCTCTTCCTCTCAAAATTAATTATATGGTATATATATGCCATATATGGCATATCTCTCCTAGTAAAATACAGTTATCCCTTACAAATAATGGGGGTTAATGGTGTGGCACCCCCATAATCTGGAAAATCTGTTTAAAAATTTTTGGCTCTCTCTTCAGACCAGAAAAATCTGAATTATTATGGTATTATAAGACAAAATATGTTGATGTTATACAACACTATACATATATTTTGTGCATTTCTGAGTTTCTAAACTTATTCTGTGTCATCTTCTGGCCTCTGCATGTTGTCAGCAGCTTGCTAAATTCCCACTTAATTTCTTACACCGTCCTGAGATATATTGAAATCACAATGAGTAAAGTCGTGATATGGAAAGGATAACTGTATAAACTTCTTGAGGACAAAGACCACTCAGGTTTTCTGTTTATAGTCCCAGAATTTGGCACAGTGTCATGAATATAGAAGTGGTTGTTGAATTGAATGCAATTGAATCCCCTCCAATCTTATAAGGGTAGCCTAGTGGGAGTGAATTAGGACAATAATCTGGGAAAGAATACAAACTTGATTTGAAAATAGAAGTAAAACTTGTTTATCAGAGTAACAACTTCTTTTGGGGAACAGGTATTACTTGTTACTTATAAATGCTCCTGTTTAAAACGGCAAGTGGGAAACACAAATGGGGAAGAATCTCAATTCAAAAAATATTTAGCACTGTGGTAGGTGCTAAGGAGACCAAGATAAAATGGTAAATCTCTCCTTGTCAGCTTATACCTAAAGCTAGTACACTTACTCTAATGTGTTCAACGATGGAATAATGCAGTGAATTTGTAGATGGCTCAGAACAACCTCTAAGAAAAAACTAAAGAAACTGGGATTATTTAGGCTCGAAAAAGGAAGACTGACAGAAATAACAGACAATTACAGATGCAGTGTCTTTTTTACAGCAGCTTGGCATAGTAGATAGAGGGCTGGCCTCAGAGCAAGGAATTTGGGCTCAAGTACAGACTGATGCTACTGGCTGTGTGATATTAGGTAAGACACTTAACCTCAGTGCTTTAGGCAACTCTCTAAAGCTATAAAATAGCAGAGAAATTGCCAGCCTGTATTGGTAAAGGAAATATCTTCACTGGATACTGACCAATATTGATGAAACTATCCTTGTTTAGAAGATGTTCTCTCATTTACAAGGAACAGAAAAAAGAGGAGGGCTTAGGTTGATAGGTTTAGAGGGTTATTTAGTTCAATCTCCTCAATTTACAGATGAGGAAACTGAAGTCTGCAAACTTTCCCATGGTCACACACAACATGTAGCAGAAATGGGAATGGAATTCACATTTTTTGCCTCCAAACCTAGTATTCCTAATGCTATACTTCTTGAACAACAGTAATAAGGAATTTGTATTTCAGTCATTGAAGAATTTTTGGGCAAGTAAATTATTTCATTGGAGAGACTTTATGGATTTTAAAAAGTAAGTTGCTGGTCAATGGATTCAATGATGTCTTCAAGGCCTGTAGAAGGGCCTGTGTTTTGCTCTAAGACCACAGTCAAGACAGATCAGGAAGCTATCTAAGAGCTTCTGTGATCTAATACCATTCACTTAAATTATGGCATTGTTTAAAACTTCATTAATTGCCACTTCCCTAGTAAGGATTTTCCTTTTGCCAATTCAACGAATCCTTTAATTTCATATCCTACCCCTGTTGGCAGGACAATAAAACTGGAAGAAAAAGTCAACAACATGACATAGAGGCAACAGGAAGGTAGTGAGGTGTAGAGTGCTACACTTAGAGTCAGGACTGAGTTCAAATCCAGCCTCAGACATTTACTAGCTGTGTGACCCTAGGAAAGTTACTTCATCTCTGTTTGCAACAGTTTCCTCATCTGTAAAGGGGGAATAATAATAGCACCTACCTCCCAGGATTGCTGTAAGGATCAAATGAGATAATAATTGTAAAATGCTTAACACACTGTCTGGGGCACAGCAAGTACCATATTAGCTATTATTAAAACTAAGTTAATATATGTTCCATAGGGATCCTCATGTACAATTTAGTGGCCCCCATTTCTATTTGGGCTTGATTTCACTGGTATATGTGATAGATTGTACAGGTGAGAAATCTGGGGCAAGGAGACCAATTAAGAAGTGACTGTAATAATCCATATGAGAAATAATAAGGATGGTGCCCCTGTGAATAGGGATTAGGAGACGGATGTGAAAGATGTTGTGGAGGTAGAACCAACAAGACTAGCCATTGATTGGCTAGGTAGAATGAGGAAGAAGGGAGACTTTAAGGTGACTCTAAGGACGTAAAGCTGGAATTTGGAGTCCACAAAAATAGGGACATTGAGAAACAGGGAAATTCAACTGATTCCATGTGGCTGTGAGTCATGAAACACCTCAGTCTTTGAGGAATCAAAATTTCAGGTGGTCCAAAAGACACAGAGAAATGGAGAGTGGATAGAAATAAACTGCTCTCAATGCTTTCCACTCGAAAAGTAAGAGATGTCACGGAGTAGCTGTACAATCAGAAAGGGAGGTGGGCGGGTCATGTGGAGAAAGCAAGGCATAAGGACAGGCTATGTTGGGGATGTATTGCTACTCAGAACAATTACAGACCCAGAGGAAGGCACCATGCAAGTTAGGTAGATTTTTTTTCAGAGGATTTTTGGGAGGACATGATCACAAATATAATTAGTAATTTTGGCACTTAGGGAAAGTGACAAAACATGTTCTGTGGAAGCAGCACTGAAACACATCATCAAATCAATTTTTAAAGGCAAATTTAACTGTTGAAATGGGGTGAGGGAGATGGAAAGCAAGGTGGGGCTGGACCAAGGATGTCTCACCTGGCGTGTAGCCTAATGGAGAGGAAGCCATGTCATCTTTTTATTTTAACTGATCACTCTCATTAATTAGGCGCTTATTTCAGCTGTTTTTATGCAGCCAGTATCCTCAAAATTTTGGTCCTCCGGGGTGAAGACTTAGTTCTACCCAATTAATTTATAACAAGAATCATTACAGAATGGGTTTTGAAAGAAATATCCACTGAGGAAAACAAGGCTCCACAGAAACATTGAATTATTAGCCATCAGGAGGTGTCAGCATATCAAGGTAGCTCTGCCTGGCAAAAACTAATTGGCAAAATGATAAGTATGGAAAGAAGCTAGAGCTGTGATTTCACTATCTTCCTCATGAAAGAAATTCCTTCTACCAGTACAGGTAGGCGCTTACTTGTCTCTGCAACTTTCATTCTTTTAGGGAACTCTCAGTGAGATAATTCCCTCTACCAATGCAAAATATTTGATAACTTATACTATTAGAGAGTTACCAGAATCACTGAGAACCCCAGAGTCACTTGCCCAGGTTATACAGGCCATATGTGTCAGAAGAAGGACTGGAATGGAGGTCTTACAGACGGCAAACCCAGTTTTCTCTCCATAGGACCCTGGCCCTCTGACACATAATAAATACCATTTAGGGTTACTCTTTTCAAGAGCAATCCTTACTATGGGTTTTTAAAGTTGTCACATATCTTATGATATGCAAAAAGCTCCTAAATAATGTAGCCTACCCAAAATAAATCTAAATTCTCTTTTAAGCTTCTTAGACTTAGTATTGAATTCCTGTTAAGCAACTTAAGTTACTTAAACAAAATTTTAAAAATTTACACTAACAACTAATTTTCCAAGCGGATGGGTGAAAAAAATCATTAGACTAAATTATGGCTGACTATTGATGCCAAGCAAACCAACAGATTAATAGAGAGGAAAAATCAGTTTACTGGAAAAAGCAATCTAACTTGTCTTTTAAGGCTGTGTAGACTAAACAGAAGTGAATAAAATTTGTACTTTTCAAAAAGTTGATTTTATAAGATACAGTTTGTTATTTCAAGATAATGTTTAGTCTACAAATTAAATTATAATAGAGATTAAGTAGCTTAGAATACTATTCACTTCTTACTTCTAACTAAATGCCTAACCTTCTTCTGAAGCAGTTGCCTTAATATGATGGCATGGGATCATGTTGCTCTTATCGTACATTTATGATGTATTGTGAAACACAGTGGTTAGTGTTGGTACCAAGCACTCAGAGTTAATAATGGTCATGATCATCCTTTCTGTTAATGGTAAATTATTAACATGAAATGTCTTTTTTTAGAAGGGAGTTTGGATATTATTAGAGTCTGTTGTATCAAAACAAAATATATCAATAAATCTAACATAATAATATAAATAGGCACACGTCAATAAAAACAGACATATATGTAATGGGACTCAACTGCAAACGCAGACCCCATCCGCTTGCTTGAATGTTGTGACTTCTCCACGTGGAGAAGGTGGGAGGCCTGCTTCCTGATGTGTAAGAGAAGTGTCTTGGAGAGACCTGGGAGCATACTTAACATTCTGTAACTTGTTCTCATCTGCTAATCATATTGTTGAGATGAAGCTCTATGGAGAATTTTAAAAGGCATCTCAGCTTCAGCTACTTTTTCTTGGCCGCATTCACTCTCTTCACTGCATTTGGTGACTTCACTCACAGCATCTGGTTAGAGACTATGATGTACAGGTAAAGGTCTTTGGAGCTTCTTCCTCTCTGGGACCAATGGCTCTGAGAAACAAGCCTTGATCCTTAGCCTTTTCATTTGTTCATTTCCATTTGGTTGAAGGAAGGAGTGTCTTTGACCTTGAGAGTTTCAAAGGTTAGGAGAGGGAGTGACAGGAATCCAAGAGTCACTATCAAGGCTCAATTTTGTAGCCAATGAAATATTGATCCCCCAAGCAGCAAGGAGCAATTTTTGGAAACTGCCTTTAGAACCCCAGCCCAGAAGAAGGATTCATCTGGCAGTCAAGCCACATCTCCAGACATGAACTTGGTGGGAACAATGGTATGTAGGAATTGAACTGTTATGTGTCTAATTTTCTCCCTCATTCCCCTCATACCCCAACTGCACTGAGAAGTTCTAGGGGAAATTATGTCCTCAGGCGTTGAAGGGGATGTTTATCTCCTCTTGCTTTATCTTTGTAAAATCTAATTGATGTTAAGTGGTTAAATGAAACTGGGGTTTTAGTAAAAGGCTTCTAACAATGGAGGGAACACAGCTGGGTAGCTTAAGTAAATGGCAGTAAAGAAGAAAAGCCCACAAATCTCTTGGGGTTCTAAGGTACCTTGGAGCTGTAGCCTGTCTGGCTATAGAATAGAAACTGGAGCATACACATTAAATACATACACACAATAAGAAATGCATTCATAAAATGTACAAATATATGCATACAACAGAACCTTCCCATCAAATGCTCTTCAATGGCAATGTGTGCAAATATACACATCTAATCATATACAACATATATAATAACATATACACATATGTGTATGCACACACACATGTGTATATATTTTTCTACATATTAACACCATGGAAAACACAGTCCAGAGAAAAACTGCTATAGCTTAATGTTTAGACCGACCTGGTCTAATGTGGCAGTTCACAAGATTAACCATTATAAATTCCGGCAATGCTTTTCTGGACCACATTGTCCAATACGTAATTGTTTTTTAAACTTAAACTTTAAAATCAACTAACATGGTACCATTTCTGATAACAGGTGTTTTTGTGATAAAAAGAGAAAAGTCCCACAATTTTAAATTAAACCTTCAATGAAAATTGTGCCAGTCAATATGCATTTATTAAATACCCACTATGTGTCAGGCACTGTATTAACTGTTGGGGATACAAAGAAATGCAAAAGACAATCCCTGTCCTTGAGAATCTCACAATCTGATGTGACCGAATTTAATGTAACCAATGTTAAAAGATTTCCACATTGCTCTAGCCATTTAATTGTGTTTCACGAGGGCAGTCTAAGCAAACCCAAAGAACCAGTGCTGTTTTCACATTGGCTTCAAGCTCTTTGTTCTGCCTGTATCACAAAGTGGTAGAGCATATTAGAGACAGATAGACAGGTACACTGGATAGAGCACTGGACCTGGAGATAGGAAGACCTAGGTTCAAATCCATCCTTAAACATTTACTAGCTGTCTGACCCTGGGCAGCTCACTTAATCTCTGACTGCTTCAGTTTCTTCATCAGTCAAATGAAAATAATAGTAATAGCACCTACTTCCCAGGGTTGGCAAGAAGATAATATGAGATAATATTTGTAAAGTGCTTTATAAACCTTAAAAACTATGTAATATTATAATATTAATATAATAATATTGTATGAGCACGGGAAATAGTAAGACACTGAATGGCAAGTATTAAATATATATTTATTAATTATTATTATTATACACTTACTATCTGCTGGGTATTGTGGTTAGCCCTGGGATACAAAGAGAGATAAAAAACAGTTCTTCCCCTCAAGGTGTATATTCCAACAAGAGACAACATGAAAATAACTATATTCATGCAAGATATATATACACGTATATATATATGTATGTATGTATGTATGTCTGTATGCAATGGATGAAAAGAAATCTAAAGAGGTTGTGGTACTACAATTTGAAGGGGACCGGATAAAGCCTCCTGAAGAAGTGAGAATTAAGTTGAGTCTTGAAGGAAACCAGGGAAACTTAGAAAAAAGGAAGAGAAAGAGCATTCCAGGCATGACAGCTGGTATAGAGAGACCGGAGAGGTAATGTCATGTGTGAGGAATGGCAAGTAAACCACTGGATTGTCCAGTGTGTAGAGGGGAGAGGATGAAGAAGACTGGAAAGATTGGAAAGAGCCAGATTGTGAAGAGTTTTACATACCAAACAGAGGGCTTTATATTTGATCCTGGAGATAACAAAGAACCATAGGGATAATCTGTGGTGGGGGGTGTGGGACTTATTCAGACTTATACTCTAAGAAAGTCACTTTGGCAGCGGAGTGGAGGATGATTACCCATCAGAAGGCTATTGCAGTTGTCCAAGTGAGATATGATGAGGGCCGGTACTGGATGGTGTCGGTATGAGTGAAAGGAAGGGGAAAATGTTGTGATGGTAGAAATGATAATATCTGGCAACAGATTACATATGTGCGGTGAGTGTGAGTGACAAGTCAAGGATGACACTGGGAGGCTGGGTCCCTGACCTGGACAATTATAGGGAAGCTTGGAAAAGCAGTGGAAGTGAACTTAGGGGTGGGGTGGGTTGATCAGGAGATCTGTTTTGTATTTATAAGACGTGCCCCGTAAGTCTTCAACAAAAGCTGACATTGCAGAACCAGGAAGAACTGTGAAAAAGGAGAGGCTAGAGCTGGGGCTCAGAGGTTGTTTGCTAAGTCCAGGCAGGAAATGGAAGATGGGAGAGGTATTGTCTCTTCTTCCTGGTTCAGAAGTCCCTACTCTACCTTGCCTTAGGGGTGATTAGTTTCAATTTAGTCATTTCCACTTACTCCACTTCTCTACTCCTTTGAGAATCATGTGTAAAAGAGTGACTGGCGAAAAAGGGAAGAGATCAGTATGTTCCAGGACAATCAAGTTCCTGGTCTTGCTAGTTTCTTCATATACAATAGAGCTATTCAAACCTGAGACCTTTCCTAGAGCAGGGAATGTCTATTTTGCATCTGAAGACACATTCCAGTGTCTCTTTAGCCTTTGCTAAAAGCCTTTACTGAACTCTCACTGGGCCATGTTTGGTTTGAGATACCTATGAAGGTAAAGAGTTCAAGATGTCTCCAAAGGCAGTTGGTGACGCTTGCCTATATCTCATAAGGGAGACTGGGGCTAGATATATAGATAAGGGAATCAATTATCTGTATGGAGATGAAAATTGAACTCACGAGAGCCAATGAGATCACCAAGTGAAATAATAACAGAAGAAGGAAATAAGTGTCTATTAAGTGTGTCAAGCATTGTGTTAAATGCTATATAAATATGAACTCATTTGCTTCTTACCACAGCCCTGGGAGGTGGATGCTATGATTGTCTCTATTTTAGTGTTAAGGAAACTGAGGCAGACAGAAACTAAGTGACTATTGCTTGGTCACTCGGCTGTAGGTGTCTGAGGCAGGCTTTGAACTTGGGTCATCCTGACTGCTGTCATGGTGCTCTGTTCACTGTGGCACCTAGCTGGCTCTTCTCTACACTGAAGGGAACCAGAAGACATCCTTGGGGGATACCCATAGTTAGTTAGTAGGTGTGCTATGGTTTATGAAAAGGCAATTTGCTCTTGGATCCCCTTTAACTTTCCTTCCTCTTATTTATTTTATTTTCAAATCGAAATTTCTTATCTGTTTTTACTGTGCTTGCTTTTCAATCCAGGGCTCTTGAGAGAAAGGACCACAGATTTCTCAGGAATTTGACCATTTTGAAAGTATATCTGGAGTCCCACGAGGAGTTGCTAGCTATCACACCCAGACCAGTCCATTTCTGTCCACGTGTACGAACAAGAAGCAACTGTTTGGCATCAGAATTTATGTTTCACATATACATGACAGGGTCTATTACATATAGCCTTATATTAATAAAAGTGGTATTTCCTTGGGCAAAGACTAGGTCTTAAAGGAATTCCCTGATCTCAGGGATGGAGTAACCTGCTGCCTCAAGATCACATGTGGCCCTCTAGGTCGTCAAGTACAACCCTTTGACTGAATCCAAACTTCACAGAACAAGTCCACTTAATAAAAGGAATTTGTTCTGCCCAATTTGGACTCAGTCAAGAGGTCACACCCGAAGACCTGGAAGGCCACATGTGGCCTCAATACCCCAGGCTCCTCACTCCTGCCTTATCTCAATCTGCCTCAAGCCCCTCCCAGATGTAATCCGAACTTCATTTGGTAACCAAAGTGATTTTCCTAAAGAACTGGAGAATCATATTACCCTTCACTCAATAAACCTCAATGTTTATCACCTCCAGGATGAAACATAAAAAATCCTATTTGGTATTCAAAGTCCTTCGTAACACACACACACACACACACACACACACACACACACACACACACACACACACCCTACTTTCCAGTCTTTCTCACTACCAGGGACACTGGCTTCCTTACTGTTCCTCAAACAAAATATCCCATCTCTCAACTCCAGGCATTTTCTCTGGTTTCTCCTATGGTTGGAATGCTTTTCCTCCTCATCTTTACCTTCTGGCTTCCCTGCCTTCTTTTATCTGTCTGTCTGTCTGTCTATCGATCTATCTATTTTTCCTGGCTTTGTTCAAGTCCCAATTAAAATATCATCTTCTACAGGAAGTCTTTCCCAGCCCTCTTAATCCTAGTACCTTTGTTCTTTTGTTTTATAGTTTTCCTTCATATAATTTATTTATACATCCTTGCTTGTTGTCTCCTCCATTAGGGACTGTGAGCGCTTTGAGGGCAGGGACTGTCTTTTGCCTCTTTTTGTACTACCAGTGCTTAGCACAGTACCTGGCACGTAGTAGGCTCTTAATAAATGTTTACTGACTCACTCTCTCTTACCTTTATGATCACTGTAATGGCACAGGCCACATTAATCCAGGGCAAAGAATTAGGTACACATTTTCTGAAACAGATTCACTGTTGCTGACAGCGTGCCAAAAGGTTTTTTCAAATTGCTTCCAAGATAAAATTTCCTATACTGCATGATCAAATAGTTTTACCAGGCAGAGTATGCTTCAAACAATATATGCATGTATATATATGTCTACATAAACAATATGTGTATACACACACATATATTTGTACTACCATGCTGTTATGGGAATCTGAAGATCTTCCCTGCCCCTAGGCCCTTTGTTAAAGTGGCTACGTGACCCTGAGGACCCTTGGATATTTGAAAGTATACTCTGTTCCCTAATAGGCTGAATGTGGTCACGTGGAGCCTGTGGCGCCAGGCTTGTTTTCCAGGAATGCCCGTGCCTTGTAGCTTTGTGATTGGGCAGTGGGTCTA
>CM053581.1:158702013-158805944 GCA_028627135.1 Pseudochirops cupreus
TGCCGACTTTTCCCCCTGAACTAGGTAAATGATATGTTTGATTAAAGTAAGATTGTTAACCCATTTTGAGTTGCTTTCCTTTAGAAAAGCAGATCTAAGAACCTGTGCTAGTAGCCACCCTGGGGGTGCTGGGGTGCTTGCTGTTACACATGCATAAAGTTTTTTGCTAAGTTATAATACAAGTATAAGTTTTGTTGATCCCTCCTCACATGAACCATTCAGTTCTGTGGTTAAAATATCAACATTTAAAAGAATGTGTTTGCCTCTCAATGGCTATGATTAATGGAGGTGATAACATATGAATCCTAAATTGCAAACTAGTTATTTGGCTTTTCTCTGACTATTTCAAAGTGAGGGAAGACTTCTTTCCTCCTCTCAGCATTCCTAAGTTCAAGGCAAAGCTCATTTTAGGTGATGTTTGAGCCTGTTTGAGAAAATGCCATCTCAAGGAGCTGCCATTACAGGTGGTGCTAGCTGTGTGATAGTATTACAAAATTCTATTTCCCAAGCCAGCCTACATCCTCTATAGCAAAATTCTCTCACTGATATCAGACTATGTCCATACAGAGCCTGTATGCTTCCTAGGCATGCATTATGTTCTGCTGATATCCCGCTAATAAATACACAACATATTTGAAGAAAAGAATAAGCATAATTTTACATACCTTCGATGAGAAGCATAATTGCCAGTAATATGTCCAGAGCCATCACAACCGGGGGTGGGACACCTATAATTAAAATTATAAATGGCATCATTTACTTGGAAAAAAATTAAAATGTTCAAATAATTAAGTTCTAAAAAAAGCGCCTTCCTTGCTGAGTTCTCAAAGACCTTTTCTGCTAATGTGTCACTTATCTCTGTAAAGAAGGTACCTGATTGAACCAAAATCTTGAATCTAAGTCAATAAAAATGAAGCACAAGTCCCAAATACAAACCTTGGGGTAAATTCCTTGGCCAGGATGCTATTACGGTTCCAAATAGGAATGTGCAGGAGAGACTATTCTGCAGCTCTCTGAGCACAGAACAATTTTATTTCTCTTAGGTCATCAAACTACCTGATTTTGCACAACGACAAACGACAGCCCCAAATGTAGCCAGACTCCCTTGTGGACACTCTCAGAAGCAGTGTGACACAGTGAATAGGAGGCAAGACTTGAGTCAGGACCTGGTTCAAGTCCTGTCTCTGATTGGTACTAGTGCTACAGTACCTTAGTGTCCACTCTCCAAGACTATAAGTCAGTCAGTTTATTACAAAAGAGTTGCAGATCTACATCCAGATGTCTAGAGGGAGTTTCCATACTGGGAGATTCCAAATGAAGAAATCACAGATTCTAGCCATGCCATAGTCTCTTTAATTCAGTAGAATGTAGTTCTAATTAGTTCTAATATTGTCCCTATGCTGAATTGGACGTGTTAGGGTCAAATCTTGACCCTGGCATAACAACAATGTGGCTGCCTACATTAAAAGCCTCACAGGATAGTTTGTAAAGGAGGTATTACTCTTGTCCCTAATCCCCAGTATTATTAAGGAATCTAGTTGTACTTAATCTAACATTTGGTTACCACGTAAACCAACACAAGGGGCCCTAAGGTGTTCTGCGACTAAAGGAACAAAACCTTTTTTCTTCTCTCAAGCCCTCTCTATGGACATAGACCGATTTGACTTCTAGTTCCTTGTTCCCAGAAGTGTGTCTATGCGCAGACTCTTCACCATGCCTAGAATGCTCTGCCCTCTCTTAGTTACCTTGCCTTCCTTAAAGATTCAGCTCAAATTCCAACGTTTATATAGTGGGATTTGAAGAGCTACCTTTTGGATTACCTTCCAGATATGCTGTATTACCATACCTAGCTAGTTACATGTTGCCTCTGCTATCAGATTGTATGCTCTTCGAAAGCAAGGACTATTTTGTTTTTTGTTTTTGCCTTTCCTTGAACCCCAGAACTTAGCCTGTGTTGTAATAAATGCTTATTTACTGAGTGATTCACTGGCTTAAGGAAAGAATGTTAAGTTCTTTGTGGGTAGGGTTGTTGTTGTTTTTTTTCGTCTAGCCCAGTACCTTGCACATAGCAAAGGCTTAGTAAATGTTGAATGTAATGTAATTGAATTAGTTGGTTTTATTTTTCTGATTGACCAGTTGTGTCTACCAAAATGGTTTGTGATTTCAATTTCGGTTAAAATATTTAATGAAGTTACTCTGTTATAACATTTGTCATCTAAAAAAATATTTAGAGCATACTGTCCCATATAAATGATGCCAATTTTGGAGCCAGCAACCAAAACCCCAAGACCAAGGGGTTTTTTTGTTTGTTTGTTTGTTTTTTATCACTGCCATGAGTAATCTAATGATTTACAGTTAGTAATAAGTTAGCAATATAACAGTCTCACAGCAGTCACCATAAAACATATAGAGACCAGGTGTTAGGGCAATACATGGTATTTTTCCTTAGTTTCACTTCTGGCCCTAAATGACAATGATGCTAGGCAATATCACCACCTAGTGGTGAAAGTATAACTTAGCATTTTCTCTAGGCAAGCCACCTGCTGAGGGCTTGCTTTTATCACAAAAGTAAATATATGTATATGTTTGTGCATATATGTGTGTGTGTGTGTGTGTGTATGTAGTTTTACTTGGTTGGTTTAAAAATATTTAATTATCTTTGTACAGATTATGAGAACTTCGTATTGACTTTCTGAATAGAAAGGCCCACTTGATGGCAAATATTGAGAACAGGCCAGTAGAAATAACAGCTTGAAGCTTTGATAGGTAGGAACCTAATTTCTCAAGATGAGAGGGTAACTTTCAATGAGCAAAATAGAAAGCAAAATGAAATGCAGACCAATTTTAGTTATACAAATGCCATGTTTTGACATAGGGATGTGTGAAAGCCTGTTGTAATTTTAAACTGCTCTTTGCCATGTTCAGTCTCAAGTAAGGGAATGAAATTCTAGATCTCACAGGATACTTGTCATATCATCGTGAAGATTTGAGCTTAGTTAAGGGCCAGTCCCTGGAGTAAGGGTAACAAACAGCTGAGTGGAAATAATTTCCCCAGGCAGTCTTTCTGGAAGCCAGTAATAGTCAAATGAGAAAAGGGTTTCATATTAACACATTTTTATATCAAGTGGAGAAAAGGTTAAGAGTGATCAAAAATAAAGAAAGGAAAGAGGAAAAAACAAACAGGGATTTTAAAAAATTAGCAATATGCACATCAGTGGGGGAATATTTTAAAATGGGCATAAAATACTAGTTTGAACACTCAACTAAGGTTAGGTACACATAAACACATACATACAAACACACAGATTTTGAAAAAAAATGCTTGGTAGCCTATTTTCAAAATAATTTATTTGGTAGAATTCAAATGGTCTTCCTCCCTCCCACTAACCATATCTGTCTGAGGGTATAAGCATAGCCTCCACTGAGGTGGGTTGCTCTCCCAAGCGGGTAATTATCTATAAACACATGGCCCTCAGAAGAGGAAAAGCTGTAACTATTACAAGTCATCATTCCTCAGTAGAAACTGTGTCCTTATAAAAGTTTTTCTCTGAGAATTTACTAAAAGAGGGGAACTGTTAGCAACTAGTCATTTATATTTGACATTATTTTAAAAAAATATTCCTTTTAGCTCTTCCAAATTAAAATACTTATTGCAAATCTATTCATTTTAATATGAGCAAAAAGACCTTTAGAAATATTCACTGGATTTTCCCACTGCTATTTACAGGTGTTTTTAATATACAATGCAGGGGTTATAATTTTGTAATATATATTATACTATATTATAATATCTACTATACGCTACCATATTTTGCTTATACAATATATCAATACATTATCTATTGTAATGGAGTTATAATATAGAACATATAGTATTATCAGAGCAGATGAATGGGTGAAGAGAGATTCCTCACCAGGACTATTCTATATCCAAAGTTTGGACTGAGCATATACTTATTGGTTGGACCCTGTACTGTCAATGGTTTGGGGAACTCTGCCCATGAAGAATAGTACAGTCTTGCTGAGTTGCCTAGCAGGGCCAGGAGATATTGACCCATGCAAGGAACTCATTCCCCCTTTCTTAGAATATAGGCATATACTCCCCATTCACCTCTGCCTGTCAGAATGTCTAGCTTCATCCAGTGCTTTGTTCAAACATTACCTTCTCTAAATGAAGCCTTTCCTGATCCCCCAGCCCAGAGTGCCTTCCCTGTGAAGAACTCTATTTCTTTATATCCCAGAAGTGCTTAATATTGCTTATTGACTGACTGACATAAGCAGTGGGGCTTGTTCAGTCCTCTGTGGCCAAGGATGTTGTCTTTCATCTCTGTATTACCAGTGCCCGCCCTAGCACGGTGTCAAGAACAAGTGCTTAGTAAAGGCTTGGTCCATGTAATACAACTGAACGACCAGTTTTTATGTTCATAATTATAGTTATATATGTTGTCTCCACTTAGTTTGCTATGCATGTGGTCTCTTCTGCCAGCTAGACTGTAAACCCTTTAAGGTCACAGACTATGAAGCTTTTGTCTTTTTATCCATAGCATCTGGACTAGTGCTCAGCATCTTCACCAGACCTGCTATCTCATTGTTTCAAGGGATCTTCTGGTGAGGAAATACCAATGTGGATCAACACATGGAAGCAATGAGTAAATGCAGGTGATTCCTTATGGTCACACATAGCCAGTATGTCTCAGAAATAGAACCTGAACTCAGGTTATCCTGGTTTCAAAGCTGATCCTCGCTCCTGTGGTGTTACGTTGTTTCTTGTGTATGAGTGTGCATACATACATGCATACATACACACATATAAGTATACATGCAAGTATATGCACACAATCTACATATAGAAACTATATATCAAATATGGTTACATAAAAACATATAATGTAATTTATATAATTTATAACTATATGTGGGCAGCTAAATGGCACAATGGATAGAGCACTAGGCCTGGAGTCAGGAAGACTCATCTTTTTTGAGTTCAAATCCAGCCTCAGACACTTATTAGCTATGTGACCTTGGGCAAATCACTTCACCCTGTTTGTCTCAGTTTCCTCTTTTGTAAAATGAGCTAGAGAAGGAAATGGCAAACCCACTTCAGTTCTCTGTCAAAAACAAATAATTACATATATGCGCATATATGTATATATATATATACACCATATAATTTATAACTATTACAAATTAAAATGAAGTCTCTTTCCTATTAAGATTTTAAAGTACTCTTCATAAGCTTGAATGTTATTTGTCAAAACATCTTTTCCTTGCAAAAAAAAACACAACAGAATAAACAAGCAACTGAAGCTCCCCCCCATGTACTTACAAACACACAAACTCAACTTGGCTCATCTCCCCAGAATTCTATATGTAGCAATCTGTAGGTTTATGATGTTCCTGAGGATTCCATTATCCCTGCTGACTTTCTTTAGAATAAAGGCATTTTGGGTTTGTTTTTCTAATCATGATTGGAGCTTACCCAGTGTGAACTAGACCTCCCTCATGCTGTTGATGCTACAGTTAGCAGACTGAAAAACAAACCCAAAAAGGCATGTGAAAATCTGCATTTGCATGAACATTCAGTGGTTACGGTGGAGTGCCAGGGACACTGAAAGATCTCTGCTGTTCTGTACATTTGCTCCTAGTCTCAGTCAGAACAAGGGAACGTAGATTTTTAAGGATCAGTAATTTATTTTTAGCATCTTCTAATAGTGTGGTGCAGTAGAACTAGGAGCCAGGGGTACTAGGTTGGAACCCTGGCCTCATCACTTCTTGCCTGCTTGCCTCAGATCTCTTCCTTCTCCAATTCATTCTCCACAAAGCATAGGTCTGACATGCTCTTCTGCTACTTAATAAACTTCAATGGCTCCCTTACATACAGGGTCAAATATACACTTCTTCGTTTGGTATTTAAAATACTTCGTAGTCTTGTCTTTTCCTATCTTTCCAGTCTACTTCCAGTCTATTCCACATGGCGTTTTCTTGGTAAAGATACTGGAGTGATTTGCCATTTCCTTCTCCAGTTCATTTTATAGATGAGGAAACTAAGGCAAATAGAGTTAAATGACTTGCCTAAGGTCACACAGCTTGTAAATGTCTGAGGCCAGATTTGAACTCAAGAAGATGAATCTTCCTTCCTGACTTTAGGCCCAGTACTCTATCCACTGTGCCAGCTAGGGGTCCCCAGTTGCATGTTACACCTTTCCATATTGGCCACAATTCCGTCACATTAGCCTATTTGCTGATTCTCATACACTATGCTCCATTTCCTATCAATCCCTTTGCAGTGTACCCTTTGGCTGGAATGTTCTCTTGCCTCACTTCTCCCTCTTGGAATCCCTTGTTTCCTTCACGATTTAGCTCAAACATTACCTTCTCTGGGAGGCAATCCTTGGGCTCCCCACTAAGGTTACTTTTTATCTGCTGCATATGGATTTTGTATATAACTAGACATGTACACACCAATTCCCCACTTAGCATGTGAGCTCCTTGAATGAAGGGAGTGTTTTGATTTTGTTTTTCAATGTCCAATGCTTAGCACAGAGGCTGGCATATAGTAGGTACTTAATAAAATGGCTGATGTGTGATTCATTCATTCATTTTCCCTTTAGCAACTGTCTTATCTCTCACTTTATCTTTCTGGTTTTTAAAAAATCTATAATTCCTATGATTTCTCATCTGTGAAAGGGGGAGGTTAGCCTGGATGACCTCTACAACTCCTTCAAGCTCTAAATTGGTGAGTCTTGTAGTTTTTCTGTAGCATATGAACTAAATTTTAGAATTATTCATTAACTACTTTATCCTATAATCTAGTTTTTTGAATGTAAGGCCCTCGAAGCAGGTAGGTGGTTCAGTGGATAGGGTGCTGGGCCTGGAGTAAAAATCTGACCTCAGAAATTAACTAGTTGTGTGACCCTGGGCAAATCACTTCACCTCTGTTTGCTTTAATCCACTGAAAAAGAAAATGGCAAACCACTCCATTACTGTTGCCAAAAAAGCCCCATGAACAGTATTGGCATGCCACGGGCCATAGGGTCTTGAAAAGTTGGAAACCAAATGGACAACAATGGACACCACAGTCCTTGAATGCAGGTATAGTTTCATTCTTTTTTCCTTTGAATCCTCAGAGCCCAACACAGTCCCTAGCATACCTATTGAAAATTTCAGATTGTCTGCATGCTTCTGGACTTTTGGCATTTAAGATATTCCCTTCCTCAACCTCTGTGTTTCAGGAAAGTCTTTATCAAAACAAACAAACAAACAAACTAAAGTCCAAAATTCTAATCATATAAAACAGAACATAGATTTAGAACTTGAAAGACTTCAGAAATAATTTATTACAACCTTAGTTTTGGGTAAGGAAATTAAGGCCTAATGGGTTTAAGTTACTCTTTGGGCTTCCAGGCTTCAAAGGCAAATCCTTTCTCAACTGTACCTTGCTGTTGAGGGGGCGATTATTTGGATTCCCAAAGGTTTCCTTGCCTCAGAATAATACCTACATTAGCTCTCCTTTATACTTAAAGCGAGTTTCCCTAGTGCATTTAATACCTATTTACAAAAATTCAATTTGCATCTAACTTTTCAAGGGCAGGCAGGCCCATCCCTTATGAAAAATGAAGCCTACATGTGATTACTCTTGGCCCCATGTGGAGAGGATACTCTAGGAGCCTGTACTGAGCAGCTTGCTTTGGGAAATAGCAGATGAGGCTAACTGCGTTCCCATAGAAACTGCCCCCTCTTAGTCTCCCATGAAAACCTGTGCAGATTCTCAGCACTGAGGCAGTTGGACCAGCACAGCAAAGTGATTTTTTTTCCCCTAATCTAATTTCAATTTAGTCCTTCTCTTTGCTCTCTGGCTGTCATCCCAGAACAGGGGTTCTTCCCTGAGGTACACAGACTGCCAAAGGATAGAAAGATTATAAGGTGTCTGTGAACTCTGATGTGAAAAAAAAATCATTTTTATGTTTATTCATCTGTAACTGAAATTTAGCGTATCCTTCAATGAGGAATTCTTAAAGGAAATTATTTTGAGCAATCCATAGACTTTACCAGGTTGCCAAAGGGGTCTATGGCATGATAGGTTAAGAACCCTGTCCTAGGATAACAGAATCACAGTTTTAGACCTGGACAGGACCATAGAGATGATCTACTCTAACCTCATCAGCAATCTCACTGGGCCTGAGTGAGATTAAAGGACTTGTCCAAGACCCTGCAGGTAGTGTCATGGTCACTCTGACACAATGCAGGCCCTACAACTATAAATTCATTGCACTTTGCACTGCTCTATCCTGCCTTCTGTTATCTTGTGGATCATTATTAAATTGCATGCTATTCCAAACAAATGAACAGGACAATAAACCAGTATACGTCCCCCTCTACCCCCAAACCTAGTGGTACTCTGGGATAAAAAAAATGTTGAGGAAGGGCAGCTGAATTAAGCAAACTTGCAATTCATATAGTTAGTGCAAGGATGTTAAAAAGATAAGGATGAAGAATAATTCTCTATTCCTGTTCCTGCCTCCAGTCATTATCATGCCTTCATTGTGGCAAGGTGGCCTGTGACCACAGACTTCAGGTAAACTCTCTAAAATCTTTCTTTGTATCTCTTATAAGCTATTATGTTCCAGGGTCTAGGAAAATAAAAGCAATAAGCTGGCTGGAAATGTCTGTCATGACTTGGCATCCTGGACAGGGTGTTGGGTTTGGAGTTGGGGGACCTAGGTTTTAATTCCGCCTTTATTGCTATTACATTACTAGTTATGTTACTCTGGGCTAGTCACTTAACTTCCCTCAGACTCAGTTTCTTCATTTGCAGAACAAGGACTTTGGACCAGATGGCCTCCCAAATCTCTTCCAACAAAATCTAAGATTTTATGAACGGGAACTTATTCCCTTTGTGCAATTATAGGCAAACACACACACACAAACACACACAAAACCCTTAAAATTGTGTACATATTAGAATACATTTGGAGTATGGTGAGGATGGAAGAAACATTCCAGTTTCCATTTAGGTCAGAGGAATCAAATAGGCGCCTCGGAGTCATGTGCCACCCACAAGATTCCTGAGTGCAGCCTGAACCAGATTAAAGTGTAATTGAGAGATACTTAACAAAATACATAAAAACACAATAGAACACAGTGAATGCCAACATGTAGTTTTTTTCTAAGCCAACATGCAGCCAGGAGGGATTCTTATGCATGGTTTAATGTTCTCCATTTCAGCTAGATGGCTCAGTGGGCCTAGAGTCGGGAAGACTCATCTTCCTGAGCTCACATATGACCTCAGACTTACTAGCTGTGTTACCTTAGGCAATTCACTTAACTCTGTTTGCCTCAGATCCACATGTGTCAAATGAACTGAAGAAGGAAAAAGCAAACCACTCTCGTATCTTTGCCAAGAAAACTCCAAATGAGGTCATAAAGAGTTGGACATGTCTGAACATCAACAATTTATATTTGAATTAGATGTCACTAAGTCAGGGTAATTAGGATCTTTCTCTTTTACTTTATGAAAGTAGATTATTGTTAAAATATACTCTAAACAATTTCTTATACTTTTTGAGGTAACATGGTATAGTGGATAGAGAGCAGCCCTTAAAGTTAGAAAGACCTATGTACAAATCTCAATTCTGACACATGTTGGCTCATGACCTCAGGCAAGTCACAATCTTTCAGTGCTCTTGTCAACTCTCTGAGATGATGAATGACAGGGAAGGTGATGCCCTTACACTGGTCAGGGAGTTTCTTCACCAAGAAATTACATATGTCAATTAAATCATAGGTTGAATTTCTATATCCTGTCTTAGGTTTTATGTTTATATACACGTATGCTTATGTTTATATACATACATGCTATTTTCCCTTCCTCCTTTCAGAGGTCAATCCTTTATAACAAAGATTAAAAAGAAAGAAAAAAAGCAAACAATTAAAATTAACTAATATACCAAAAGTCTAACATTATCTTTGGTGTTCTACATTCACAGTTCCCTGCCTCTACAAAGAAGAGAGGAAGGTGCTACCTGGTATTTCAAAGATTCTTAATACCTTCTGTGGGTTACTGTGAACTACTCTAGTCCTCAAAGTTATCAAAGCATGTGTGTCAAAACATGCATATATCAGGAGTCCTTTCCAGTGCACCTATTACTTGGTCATCTAGTGTCAAAAGTATCTTGATATTTACATAGGGATAATTTTCAAAGTTTGTTGACTTTGGTTTTCAGCCGACTTAAATGTCTTCCCAGATTTGGACAGGGGCCCATCTAGCACACCTAACTGTAAAGAGCTGATTTCCACAGGCCATAATAAACACTGTGCCACCTAAAAATAATGTGCATGCATGTGTATAAAAAGGGATGGTTTCATATTTTCATACATAAGGGGTTGCAAACATATGAATCAGATATTTGGATGAGACTCTAATTCAGCTCAGTTCCCAAGTCCATCTCTGATTTGTCCTTCAGTCATCTTACCTCTTTATGGTTTTGGATCGTATGATGTTTTGGAACATGTGATCATAGCTAGAGAGGATCTTCAAGATCATCTCATTCAATACCCTCATTTTACAGGTGAGAAAACTGGGGTGTGGACAGGTAAATTTGCCCTGGGTCATTGGTAAACTTGGGACATTAGCCCAGGTCTTTTGAGCCAAGTCCAGTTCCCTTCCAATATGTACCATAGCTGGTTTGCCTGCCTACAGATCTATAAATTTATTTAATCTGGCAATCTCATTTGTATTACTGTTTACTTACAAAAAGACCTAGAACAATTTCTTTCCGGTCTTGCCTTATAAAAATATTTTTCCATTTTTCTTTCTAAAAAAGGAATATGATAGAGATTAATGATACATCTTCAAAGCTTTGAATTAAACTTAAAGATATGATATTTTCTATACCATATCATAGGGGTCAGAATGCCCTAATACTAGTCAAAATTTGATAATGTAGATTAAGTACCATGTTAATTTAAAAGGGCTATTCAAATGCCAGCTATTGTTACAACCTTGGAAATAGCCATCAGTTACTTGTGTGTGCATGTCAAAAGTATATTTTAAAAACTGGAACATGATCCATACAGTGTCATGGCCTTATAGGTGAAACTCTTTCATAATGTTATAATTTGCATGACTAATTTATTTGGAAGGGGTCCAAGATCAAGCCACATTATGCTTTGTAGAAATTACAGAACATCAAAGAAAGCAAATATGATTTTCCTAAGTAGAAAAAAGCAGAACCAGGTATTTTGATTCTGCATCCAGTGAATTTTCTGTTGTACCACTATTCACACGAGACTTTACAATGGATTCAGTAATCAAAGAAAAATCTTTACATCAAACATCTCTGATAAAAGTCTGATATCCTAGATATATAAAGAATTGGCACATATATGTATAGATGCATATGTGTATATGCATATATACTGTGTATATATGTATGTCTCTCTCTCTCTTTTTCTCTCTCCCTCCCTCCCTCTCTCTATCATGGGCCATTATGAAACAGCTAAGTTGTCAAGTATGAGTAACAGTTTTCAGAGGAAGAAATGAAAGTCATCAGCATTCAATATGGAATCAGAGTGCTCAAATTCAAATTCAAATCTGAGCGCTGTTATTTACTGTCAACCTCTCTGACCTCAGGCAAACTGCTTAACTTTTCTGTACCTCAGATGTTCATCCTAAAATTAGGAGCTTGAACTAGATGGTTTCTTTAGGGCCTTTCCAAATCTAAATCTGGTATACTATGAGCAACCATATAAAAATTTCCACATGACAAATAATAAGAGAAATGAAAATTAAAAAAATAACTTTGAGGTTTTACCTCACACCTATCAAATTGGCAAAGATGACAAAAATGGAAATTGTCAGGGGTTGTGGGAAGATAGGTACATTAATGAACTCTTGGTAGACAGTTGACAGAGAATTAGTCTAACTTCTCTTAAAAGAGAATTTGGAACTATGTAAGAAAAGTCACTAAATTATTCAAGCTCATTGGCCCCATGATCCCATTGTTGAACATATAATTCAAGGAGATTAATGATATAAATAAAGGTCCTATATATGACAAAATATTCATAGTTGTACTCTTTTTGTTAGCAAAATCAATGGAAACAAAACAGATTACCACTGACTGGGGAATCACTAACAAATTATGGCATGGGACCAAATAGGCTATAAGAAAAAACAGATAGGAATTATTCAGAGAAAGTTGAAAAAATTTGGATGAACTGATATGAAAAAAGTAAGCAGAACCCAAAACAAGCTATATAAAATGATCACAATGATGGAAAGGGGCTTATATAACAGGAAAAACCATCAAAACACAAATCAGTGTGATGACCACCTTTAGCTAGAGATTATTGATGACATATACTTCTTCCCTCTTGGTAGAGAAGGGGTACACTCCAGGACAGGTGTTTAATGAAGAATATAGAGTAAGACATGGTCAAAGTATTTATTTTGCTTAACTGTACTTTTTACAATGAAGCATTCTGTTGGGGAAATGGTATTTGAAAATGGCATCAATATTTAAAAAGTATCAGTAACACTTTTAAAAAAAGACACTTTAACTCACTTAGTCCATGTTAGTATTATACGATTTAGAGCTAGAAGGAACCTTAGGGACCATCAGTCCAATTTAAATAAAATTCACAATTAGTAAATCTTCCCTTATTTTGAAACTCAAAAATTAATCTCACCATTTGATGTAAGCAACATCTATTCTGCTTGGTTTATCATAATATTCACCCTCACTTTTGGTTCAAATTTACAAAAAAAAAATGATGAAATTAGCACATTTTATCTTTGAGGTATCCTGGGCCTCCGTTTCTCCAGATGTGAAACAGAGGAAATAACAGCTGCATTTGCTACCTCTTAGAATAGAGAACATGATTTCCAAACTTTAAATTATTATAGAAACATGAATTATTACTATAGTTATGTATTTGAATCAATTGAATCAAATGATAACCAAATAGAATCTGATAAGACTGGTCAAGGATATATGTCAAACATACCCTTAACTAGCAATGTTTGCACCCGAATAAATAGGAGCGGATGTGGAGAGGCTCACCTGTGGTATGGTTGCTGGGGCAGAGGAAATATGTTGTGGGACAAGGCTACCACCAAGGCTAGGGGAATTAGGGAAGAAAATCTTTCAGGACAGTGCTACAGCACCTTCTAAATTTATTGCCCCTTGGCAAAGCACTGCTCGCTCTACCCTAGCTGTGGTTCTGATACTAATTTAGATACTCAGAAAACTAGGATAGAAAAATTCAGCTGAATATTTGGAACTCTGAATAAAAAAAATAAAAATAAAGTATTGTAATAATTTAAGGTCAACTGAATAATGAGGCTCAGTTACTTTATCAGAGTAAGACACACTGCCCTTTCATTTGTCATACCCAGATCAGAACAAAATACAGAGTGTAAACTAAATGTATATAAAATATATTTTGAAATTTAAAAACTGAGAAAAAAAGACAAATGTGGGTTTTTTTCTACTCTAACAAAGCAAAATGGCAAAAAGATACAATGTGGCTGCTCCAACAGGGGTTACAAAGACTTAGAGCTAGGCCAAACCCCTAATTTTATGGATGAGGAATCTGAGTCCCAGAGAGGTTAAATGATTTGCCAAGGTCACTCAGTTGATAAGTAGTAGAGTTATATGTTGATTATTTTTAACTGAAAACTCTCCTTTGATTTTATCGTATTGAACAATATTCTTCAAATTGAGGCCTGTGGCCCCTTAAGGGCTAGGTCTGGTCCCAAAGGGTATGTCATCAGCCAACTGGAGGCTGGGAACACGGGTTCCATCTCACCTTCATTGCCACAGACAAACTTGGGGCTTGCTTTGACTCTTCAAAGCAGTTATAATCCAATTGCTATGTAGGCATGCAGAGTAGGTACCACAGTGAAAGATGTCTCCAGCCTCCAGATTGCCTGGTAGCTGTGACAGGTGTCCTCTTCTATAATCAGTGAGTGAGATCCCCTTTTCCCTCCCCTAATCTCCTTTTCATTTTGAGTGGGACAAAGTGAGTTTCAAAGGTTGAGCAGGCCCAGATGGGTTACAATAGCATTACATCAGTTTTCTTCCCCAAACCCTGCCATTCCTGAACGTTCCTGTTTCTTTGGAAGGCACCACCATTGTTCCAATAAAACAGGATCACAACTTTGGGGTCACCTTTGCCTTTTTATTGCCCCTCACCTCATATATCTAATTAAATGTGAAATCTTAACATTTTTATTCCACATCTCCTACTCACACAGCTACTATCTCAGTGCTGGCTCTCTTCTCATCCAACCTGTAATATTGCAACAGCCTTCATACTTCATACATGTTCTCTTGTCTAAAGTCTCACTCCTTCCCAATCCATTCTCAGTTAAACCTAGTCAAAAGGCTGAGAAGTGATTCTCCAATCCATCCTGGTTCCACTTGGCTATCAAAGGGATAAAGTAAAGTCTACTCACATTATTCCCCTACTTAATAAACTCTAGGGGATCCCTATGGAGTCTAGGAAAATGTTATAATTTTATAATATAAATAATGGCATTATATAATGATTATTATAATAAACACAAATCTATTTCTTCTATCTCATTAAAAAATTCAATTTACATATGAATTTTATAATGTATATAACTGGTGGTCTGGATTTTATTGGTACAGGGAGCTCCCAGTGAGGAACTTCATCTACTACTATATGTTGGCACTTTCTGTGCAACTGATTGTCTTAAGCAGTTGCCTACTGAAATTAGAGGTTAAGTGACCTGTCTAGAGTCACACAGTTGGTATGTATCCGAGGCAGGCCTCTGAACCCAGATGTTGCTGAGTTGGAGGCCAGTTCTCCATCCTTATACCATGCTTCCTCTTGGTACATAATTTATAAATTATAATTTATAAAGAAGTAAATAATTCATAAGTAAATGTTTATAATTTATAAGTAAGTAAATATATACATATTGTGAGATCAAGCCCAAATTTTTTAAACCAAAAAGGGAGGTTGATCAGAAAACTCTGGAGACTACTGATCTAGAGAGAATTGGCCCAATTCCTCATTTCATTCTAGTCAAACACATATGGTTTAAAATGAAGTATGAATTTTCCCCCATTACATCAAGGTGACTGTTTAATTAGCTTCTCAAGATCAGAAGTTGAAATCCAAACAAACTGAAAGCCTTTGTAAGCATTTTTATTTTTTAACTGTAAGAAATAGCTTAATTTTTTTTTCCATTTGGGAACTTAAAATTCAGGCTCACAAATTTAAATAAATAGCACTTATTTTTCTGGTCTTCCATTATTCTCACCCTGTCTTCGGTTCAAGGGCAATACTGTGAAAAGTAGTAAAATTGGTGACATTTTTCTCAACTTTTTCTTTCCTGTGTCCTTTTCTCTATTTGATGGTGTTAACCTCCAACTTAGGGGCCCAGTCTTTCTCTTGCCTTTCAAAGCCCTACTTCAGGAGAGGAACTTAACAACTCATTCATACTGAACGAAATTTCCTGGATAAATCTGAAGATGCTTATGCCGTCTTTTAGGTGTTCAATTTAAAAAGAAGTCAAAATCTTAAGTCAAATAGAAGGAAGTTCTAATAGTGGAGGTTTAGTTATCAACTAATTAGCAGGAGGTACTATTTGGGAGATGGGGCCATCTCCCTTGAAAAAGTCCTTGATATCACGTCATGTGGGTGCTTCACTTATAGGTAAAGGCAACTCTGCTTTTTTATCTTTTCTTCCTTGGTGAGGTCATGACAATAGAACATTGGAGCTGGCAGGTACCCTAGAGATTCTCTACTCCTACTTCTTATTTCTCCATTGTAAAGAAGGAAAAAAAGCAGTGGCTTTAAGTCAAAGAACAGTGTTTTGCCATATATGTGTACAGAGGTAATAAGCTCTCAAAAAAAAATTCTAGGCCAAGAAGTAATTTTTTTAAACTACAGGTCAAAAAGAAACAGATTCTTCTAACAGTTTACTTGTGTTAATCTCCCTGTAATTTGATGTGGTCAGGGTCTATTCTAGTTAATCAAACACATTTTATTTTCATTAGAATAATAGGATTGGGGTGGCTAGGTGTCGCAGTGAATAGAGCAGTGGCCCTGGAGTCAAGAGGACCTGAGTTCAAATCCAGCCTCTGACACTTAACACTTACTAGCCGTGTGACCTTGGGCAAGTCATTTAACCCCAATTGCCTGGCTCTTCCTGCTCCAAAAATAAAAATAAAAAAAGATTGGGTGTAGTAAGACTACACCTTGAGAGATCATCCAGCAGACACTTGACATATGAGGAAACTGAGGCCTGAAGAGTTTATCTTGTCCAAAGTCACACAGATATATTAGTTGTAAGTAGTAGCAGTTTGGGATTTAATCCTTGTCCATTGATTTCCAATTCAGTGCCCTTTCTACTACTCAAAGACTCAATTTAATTGTAATCAGCAAATGTTACATGCAAAGTATTCTGTTAATAAAGAACTGTCATCCTTACCATATATATCATAAACTGAGAAATTCAAAACCACAAAACAGTACTTTTATAATAATAGGACTTATAATAATTATCAATATTGAGATTCAGATAGTATTTGGCACTGTCTCTACATCCTCGATATCTGGATTAGTTATCACAAGCTGGAGAGACACATAAGTATTAATTAATGTGGATTTTGGAGGTGGGGACTGGGGGAATTGTGGAATTACAGAGAACAGAGCCTTTATTGTCATGAGCTCTGGGTCACATTGAGCTTGAGGCCTTTCTGTATCCGTCAAGCTACTAGTGCCTTTCAGTCCAAATGACTTTGTATTCAATTTTGAATATACTTCTGCTCAATATTCTGTAGAAATTTATATGTGTTCACATTGTTTCCTCTGGAAGGATCTAAGTTCCTTGAGGGCAGGGCCTTCTCCTTTTTCTGTCTATGCTTCCCCAGCACCTGGTACCATTGCAGCTGACTGTTGCTAATTTGGTGGAAAAGGGAAGCTCATCTTCAAGCTTCTTTATCACTGACCTCACTGACTACAAAAACTTACTTCATCCAACAATTATCTCAATTGGATCCTTGTAAACTTCATATGAACGGGAGCTGTTTTGCTTTTATCTTTGTATCTCCCTTGCCTAGAAGAGTGCCTACCACAGAGGTTTTTTGTTTGCTTATTTGTTTTTTCTTTTTCCCATTATGAACTGGTGATTTGTTTGGTGTTTCTGCCTCTACCAAAGTAGATCAGTAACTGTTCTCTGACTTTTAGTCTTAAGGGTTTGCCTTCAGCCCTGAGAAGTTGTGATTTACCGGGACTTAACCATCATTTTATGTCTCAGACAAGACTTGAACCCAGGTGTTCCCAAACTCAGATCTTTCTGTTATCTGTTATTTTTCTATATATATTCATCCCCTGCCAATCTTGGCCCAGGTGCTTGATAAATGCTGGTTGAATTGAATCAAATTAAATTTAAGTTTGCTTTGACCAAAGAGAATGACTCACTACTAAGGAATCAAACACTAAGTACCACACAATGGATACAGCACTGGGCCTGGAGTCAGGAAAACCTGAATTCAAATCTGTCCTTAGGCACTTCTAGCTGTATGACCCTAGGCAAGTCACTTAGCCCTGTTTGTCTCAATTTCCTCATGTGTAAAATAAGCTAGAGATGAAAATGACAAACCACCCCAGTATCTTTGTCAAGAAAACCTCAAATGGGGTCATGAAGAATCAATCTATTTAAAGAATGAACAACAACTCTAAGGTATCAGACAGGGTTCAAAATATACATAGGCAGAACTGATGCAAAGTCTAGGATTATATGTTTTCTATAGGTTGATATATTTTTGGAACTCAAAAGGTATTTGCTACAGCAGCTTTATTTTTCATGCTGCATGAAATTTTCTGATCCAACATCCATATCCTTATAAATAATTTGTGACCATCATAATAGCTAGCATTTATATAGTTTTGTAAAGTTTGCAAAGGACTTTAGGGTATCATTTTATTTGACCCTCACAACAACCCTGAGAGGCAGGTGCTATCATCATCTTCATGTTACAGATGAGGAAACCGAGGCACAGAATGGGTAAGTGACTTGCTTGTGTCACATAGCTTGAGTGTCTCAGGCTAGATTTGAACTTGGGTCTTCATTGCTCCAAACCCAGTGCTCTCTCTCTACTGTGCCACCTAGCTGCCTCCTAATAAATGTCAATAAAATAACTGGACCACTGTCAAACCGAGGGGTCCTTTACATCATAATCATACAGCATTTAAAATTAATCAGCTCCCCACCCCCACCCTCAAATGACAGAGGCTGTAACTTCCCACGGTAGGGAAGGGGTTAGCAAATCTGAGTGTGCAGTCTGGTTCTGACCCCTTAATGCCAACACTGTTAGCCGCCGCAGCGCTGAATGACACACCAGACCCATCCAGCAAATACGCTTTTGTCCAGTGTGGCCGAACGTACCTAGCACATCCTGACGTCCCATTCATTTAAGGGGATGTTCCATGGGAAACTGCTGCCAGAGCACATGCACGTTCCAGCAGCAGTGGAGGCAGCTAAACAAGAGGCTGGGGCAGCTGGACTCAGTATTGGGATTGGACTCGAAGGACCCATGCAAAAAAAACAAACAAACAAAAAAACAAAAACGAAAGATGACTAGTGCAGTGGACTCAAGGCAACAAACATTCCCATTTCTAACCACCTTCCTCAGTCCAAAGGGTATTACCTAAAGGGGCTACCTTGCATCCAATAGTGCTTTTCCTGATTGTAGGTTATACCATCATAAGACATATGCAACTGCTTAGTGTGGCTCAGATTTCATATGACCATAGCATGTTAGAGTTGGAAAGATCCTTAGAATATAGAACATGAGAGGCAGCAAGGCATAGTAGAAAGAATTCTGGTCTTGCATTCAGATGATCTGAATTTAAATCCCAGTTTTGACACCTCCTCATGGTGTGACCTTGGGCAACTCTCTTAAGATTCAGTTTCTGCATCTATAAAATGGGGATAAAAATATTTGCACTCCTTCATTTTATAAGGCTGCTGTCATTAAAATAAAACAGTTTGTAAACTTTTAAATTGCTACGGAAATTTGAAGTGCCATTATTGTTAGATCAGGAAGGGACCTTGAAACCTATAAGACTGGAGATGGAAGGGACCTTAAGGAGTCACATAATTTAGCCACCTTATTTTAAGGAGGTGAAACCTGAAGAATTCCACATGGAAAGGAAATTTTCCCAGGTTTGAATAGGTCAGACATTTAAGCAGCAAGGCTAAATACAAAAATGAAAAACCAGTCCTATTTGGGTCACTTAAACTTTCAGGCATTTTATATCATTTACCCTGGGTGAAATTAAAACAACAATAACAACAAAAACAATTTTTATGGATACAGTTGAAGTTGATCTCTTTCTCACCGTAGGGTGTGAACCAGGAGGTCTGAGGGTAGATACCTTTAATGTATCCAAAAAACTTTGGTCAGTTCCTGAAACCTCCATTTGAAGAAGAGCCTTGGTCAGTCATACTTACTTCTTTCCTGGCTCCACATCTGGTACCTAATAGATCCTCAATAAATACTGTCTCTCTGTCCCTCCCTTTACCCCTTTCTTTTCTCTCTTCCTCCCCAGCAGCCCAAATGCCCTATCCATTCTATGAGTACCCAAATCTGTTTAGCTTATTAGGAAAAATTGTCAATGGGTATAATGCCTATTAGGTCTTTTCCCCACTAAATATTAATGTACTCTGAGAAAACAAAATACAAAACAACAAAAAAAACCCCAAATAAATAAAAACATTCCCTATTCTAGTCCTTTCAAAGCAAAGTAAATGGAAGGCAACCATATATTCATATTTAACAGAATTTTTCTGGCACTTCAGGTCAAGTCAACATACATTCATTATGCAGAGTCCTGTGAAAGAGGCCCCACTGTACCTATGTTAGGAACTGTGAAAGATATAAAATTTAGACAGGACACAGTCCCTGTTCCCAAAGAACTCAAAGTTAGTCTAGGTACTTCTGATATAGGTCCTGTTCTATAATAGCAGTATAGGAAGACAATGATTGTTTTTGCATAATAATAACAAAGGTAGAAAAATACAAAATGAAGGAACTAGAATGGAGATCACCAGCTCTACTGCATATACTTGCCCTTTTTAGATCTTGTATGGAGTTGATCTGCGTGGCAAAAAGATGTATTCATAGGGATTGAAAGAGTTCCATATAGCTCTTTCCTAGTTTTTCTAAATGGAATCTCCTGGAATGATTTATAAGAACAAACAAAGTTATGATGGGAGTTGGAAGGATTTTTCTAATCCCATTTAACATAGGGGCTGGGACTGGAGCTCCTAAAACCAGAAAGAGGACAAGGAATTCAAAATATAAGACTTAAAAATACCTGCCAACTAGCTAGCTGTCTGTATCACTAGCTTAGTTTACAATTATAAAAAAAGTAAAGCTTGCTCCTGGCACTAAGTCAACATTTATTAAGGACCTACTATGTGCCAGGTACTGTGCTAAGCGCTATGAAGCCAAAGATCTGGCAGATTCCAGAGATGACAGAGTTCCCCTAAATCACCCTATGATAGCAGAGAGCAACAACAGTGGCAGCAGAGATGTAAGCAGAGAGCAGCAGCAGCAGACAGGCCTAAAAGAGAGCAACTCAATTGTCATATCTGGCAGAAAGCAGAGATGGCCATCAGACAGCAGGACAGCAGAAAACAGGGAACAGCAAAAGATCCTGGTTCAGTGAAGGGAGAAGTTTACCCAATGGTGTCACCAGAGAAAATGGCGACAGGCCAATATCGGGCGTGAGTTCCTCTAGCCTTCTGTGTTTTCTCTTAGTATCTGCTTTCATGTGTGTTCCCTATCCATATATATATATTTCCTATTTGTCCCTCTCTATCTATGTTCTTCTTCTTGAATTCCACCTCTTTTACTTACTATCCCCATTGTTGTTTAGCACAAATTCCTTTCTTATATTCCTTTCCCTACTGGTAACATTTGGGAGAGTGTATTCTGTGCGTATGGGGAATTTTTTTCTTTGTCATTTATCTTGCTATAGCATTCAATCAAATGTCTTTTCCCTTGAGCTAATGTGTCTTCTTTGGGCTGGCAAAATAAATACACAAGATGGGGCTTAGCATTTAAGGTTGCAAGTCAGTGATGGCACATCCACAAACATCCACTGGACCTGGGACAGTATTTAAGAAAGCCCATGTAAGGGCATTGCTACAGCAGTATCATAGGAAAACCATGGATATTTCAAGGCAGTTGCATATGGCTCACAACTTTCTTCCTAGCTTACATTGGAAACTTAGGGTATAAAAATCAGTGGGCAAAAGGCTACCTTTGAGAGAATCAGCTATAATAATCAGTTTTAAGTGAAATGAAGCCAGTGAGGATTTTGGATCAAGAATAGTTCCATTTCCTGTACATTTTTTTGCCCTTCTAGTCTGGACCTGTGATTGCATTGATGTATGGAAGTTGGGGTTCCCTCTACCAGTGCAGAATATGTAATTTATAGACTGAGAGAGATGCTTGGGGCACTAAGAGGTTAAGTGACTTGCCCAGGGTTACATAGCCAGTTTGTGTTAAAGGCAGGACTTGAACATAGATCTTTTTGACTTCAGGACTGATCTCTGAGGTGCTATGCCATACTGCCTCTTATCCTGTAGTTTATTCATATTAAAAAGAATTTGGAGCATTTTTCTAGAAACAGAAGAAAATGTAGAATCAAACCATATTAAAATCAAATAGAGTTAGCATAGTCTTTTGTGTTTTTTCTTTAATTGCTTTCTATGTTTTCATGGGTTAGTTGGATCCCTTCTCAAAACCTCTTCAGAAGTTCTTGGGATCCACAAAGTTAAAAAACACTTTTTTGATAACCATTTCAATACAAGTGATTCCTTGCTAATCCTTTATGTATTAAAAAACATTATTCTAAGAAGGGGCTATAGGCTTAATAGACGCTTGTTGACTAACTAGATTGCTACCAAAGAGGTCCTTGCCACAGAAATGGTTAAGAGCCCTTGCTCCATCTAGTAAACTGGGGAAAGCATTTTAATTAGTACAAAAGAATAAGTGACAAGTTTTTCTTTCCCTTTTCCTAGATTACATCCCTCCTGATCATGATCTCCTTTATAATTCTCTAAATTCTTTGCTCCTTTGCTTTCATTCTTTCCTATTCTGCCATCTTGATACTTTTCAATAGCATCTTTTTATACCAGTCTCAAGATTTTTGATTTCCATTGAATTCTCATCTCCTGTGAGGTAACTCCCTTTTCCAATACCTTATCTGGCTCCAACCTTCCTTTCTCTCCTCCCTTACACCTTCTAGACCTCATACACAGATACATACATACTCCCAAATTTTTTGTGTCTTTGCCTCCCTTAAAAATTATCAATGCCTTTTGCCTGTTTTCTAAACTTGCTTGAAACAGTGATGCTTCTCCCATTTCAGTAAATTTTAAAGCTGGAATGGCCCTTAGTGGTCATATAATTTAACCCCATCATTTAACACATAAGGAAACTGATGCTCAGATAAGTTACGTTATTTGTCCAAGGTCACATAGTTAGGCCCTGGGAGAAGTCAGGTCTCCTAATTCTCGGTCCAGTTCTCATTCCATCACACTACGCTGATTTCTTCTCCATTTCTTCTTTTTCTCATTAATTCCTAATTCTCTTTTATGGCACTCTCAATCTCTGTCTTAGTCAAGGGTACACTTAACAAAATAGTTTACTCTTTGAGTTGTTGTGTACTGACAACAAATTTCAATGTAGGAAGCAACAGCTTCTCGTAAACGATATTTTCGGTCTCATAATATTGGAAAGAGGCCAAAATAAAATGAAGAAAGATAAACTGCTTTAGTATTCCACAGTTCAGGAAACATCCTTGCAGATTTTATCAAAATCGTTTGCTGGGTTTCATTATTTCCACCTAAAATGTGACCTAAAAGAATTAGAGGGATATGAAGTGAACAGTAACAGTATACTGTTCAGAGAAATCCCTCCTGCGTAAGATGATTCACACCTTAAACAATCACAAATTACGTTTATGCTTCTTCACTCTCTTGGTCTTCTCTCCCCAGATACTTAAGAATATTTGTTTTTGAAGCATATTTTACAATGAAGCACAAATTAAATTTAAACATAATGGTTTCTCTGTCATTTCCATCCTTTATGACTAACATTAACCTGTTAATAAGTTGATTCATATCAGTAATATTTTTGGTACATACCCACCCCTACCAAAGTGAGAAATTCTAGGGATTCCAAATCAGAGATTTTAAAAGTTTTAGATATGGAGTTCCAAAATTCAAATACTTGTGGTTAATTATTAGAAGTAAAAATTAATACAATCTGATAACTAAGAAATTTGGCAAATAGTAAGAGCCATTATTCAACTTTAGATAGGGAGTCAGGGCAGCAACCAAAAGAAAAGTGGATCACACACTCAAGGAACCATATAGATAGACTTCTGAGTGAATGAAAAAAGTATCCTATTTGGGAAAGAGACTAAAATGGCAGGCAGTCAGCCAGATAGTGTATGAATGGAAAATGAAGACAGGGAAGAATAAAAGAAGGCAGGAAGCACACTAGACAACTTCCAGTGATGGCTTATTTTTTATCCATTAAGACAATCCATTAAACTTTTGAACAACTTTCATTATTAGGAAGTTTTTCTTTACATGGTGCTAAAAGTTGTCTCTCTACAATTTCTACTCATTACAGTTCGTTCTGCCCTCTGGGACCAAGCAGAACAAGTCTAATCATTCTTCCACATGGCTAGCCTTTAAATATTTATAGATAGTGATCACAAGCCATTTAAGTTTGCATTTCAGGTACGAGTGTCTATTTGCTCTCTCTTCATACCTTGGCTTAGGGAATATATTTTGGGACACTGAAGTATGGAGTTCACCAGAGAACTGGTTGTATTGCATCTGGGCTTACCCTAAAATGACTACTATGCGAAAACTAGTGAGGTCACTTTCTAAGTTTTTTCAACAGCAATCCAAAATATAAGCATAGAATGTGTAATGGGATGCTGAGTCATCTTTGAGCATCTGTTAGAGGAGTATGAAGTGTGAGGAATCTGTAATGTTTAGAACAAAAAACAAACTTTGGAAAACAGATTGAATCACGGGAAAAAAAGGAGGAAATCACCATCCATATGGATTGGAATCAAGTAAATTTTGCTTGTAAGGTCAGTGGTGATCATCGGCCCCCAGGCCCATAGCAGTAAAACTATCTAAGACATTTCAAACTAAATGCCCCATAGACATTTTAAACTTGATATATATCTGAAACAGAACTTATCTTCCCCTCCTACAAAGCTTTCCCCTCTACCAATTTCCTTTTTACAGTAGAGGGCTCACAACCTAAGTGTCATCCTCTACTCCAGACTTTCTCTTAAACCCCATGTTCAATCTATCAACCTTTGCAACCTCACTCATATACATTGCCTTCTTTCCTCTGACCCTGCCATGAACTCTGTACACGTCCTCATCACCTCATGCCTGCACTTTTACAATGGTCTGCTGGCTGGTCTTTCTGCTCCATGTATTTCCCCACTTCAGTCCATCCTCTAGCCAACAAATAAATCGTCCTAGTGCAGGTCTGACCAGGTGACGCTGTCCCTCCTCACTGAATAAATTCCAATGCCTCTCTATTACCTCGAAGATAAAATTTACAATTTTCTGATTGGCATTTAGCTTTTAAATCCCTCCATACTTGGGTCACTGCCTACCTTTGCAGTCTTCTTTACTTTATATTCCCCTCCAAATACTGTGTTTCAGTGACACTGGCCTCTTTTCTGTTCTCACAGAACACTCTATCTCCTGACTGTGCCTTTTCACTGCCTGCCCTCTATGCCTGGTATTCCTGTCCTCCTTTTCTCTATCTCCTGGCTTCCTTTGGCTCTCAGTTAAAATCTTACCTTTTGTAAAAAGCCCTTCCCAAACTTACTTAAAGCTAACTGCCTTCCCTCTTTTGATTAGCTACAATTTATCCTTATATAGCTTGCATATGGAGTAGCTGGGTGGCACAGTAGGTGGAGCACTGCTCCTGGAGTCAGGAGGACCTGAGTTCAAATGTGACTTCAGACATTACTAGCTAGGTGACCCTGGGCAAGTCACTTAACCCTGTTTGGCCTTAGATCTTCATCTATAAAATGAGCTAGAGAAGGAATTGGCAAACCACTCCAATATTTTTGCCATGAAAACCCCAAATGGGACCACTAGGAGTCAAACACGACTAACTGACTAGACAATCCTCTTGTATATACTATTTATATCATTGTTTTCAGATTGTCTCTCCCATTAGACTTTGAACTCCTTGAGAGCAGTGTTAGCTTTTTGCCTTTCTTTTCCCAAGTGCTCAGCACAGTGCTGGGTACAAAGTAAGTGCTTAATGCATAACTGGTGATTTATCATAAGAAGCAGACAATATGGTGGAAAGCATGTTGCTTTTGGGTTTAGACAACTTGGATTTGAGCTCCAGAACTTCCTAGCTGTGTTTCCCTGGACAAGGGTATTCAAGTTTTTTGAGGCTCATTTTCCTCTTCTAAAAACTGATAAGAAGAATTTTCAAACTACTGACCTCACTGGGTTGCTAGGAAAGTGATCTGTAAACTTTGAATTCAATTCAGTTTAACTCAATAAATGTTTAAGTGTCTACTATGTTCAAAGTGTATGGGATGAGTGAAAACTTCTCAATTTGGGGTTGTTAACTTTCTCTTTCACTCCTCTTTTCTTGCTGTTCCATTTGGGGAAGAATTTGGTTAGTATGCCTCTCACCCAATGAGAGAGGAGACAGCTGGGAAAGGTGATTGACGGAATTATAGTATAAATTCTTGCACTGTCTTTTGTAACACGCCCCTTCTCCAGGATGAGTCATGGGGAAGACCACCTTCTCCCGGGGAAGAGAATAAATTCCTGTTCTTATCCTAAGAGATCTCTTTGTTTATTTTTTTCACTAAATTAAGGATGAAGGGTATTTTTCATCCCAAACATAAGTACTGCATCAGGCAAAAATGAAACAGAGAACACCCTCAAGGAAGCTTACCTTCTCTTGGGGGAGGGACTATAGAACACATGCATATTTTACCAATACAACAAAGTATATAAAAAATGACATGAAGTAATTATGTAAGAAATAGAATGCTAAATATTGGGGTGGGGTTGTGTGCATGATAGGAAGACAGAAAGGCCTTTTGGGGGAGGTAACACCTGAGTGCCTTGAGAGGAGTGGTTGAGGGAGCAGTTCATTTCAGTCCAGTTGCATTGGTGGTGGGGAGGGGAGGAAGCACACTTATGAAGAGGCATAGAGACAGGAGATAGAACATTGTTTATGGCAAGCAGCTTGCAGGTCAGTTTGGTATAGACAGTATTTACAGGAGATATAAAATAAAATGGAAAGGTAAGATTAAATGAGAGACAGCTGAGAAAAAAAATCTTTGCAACAAGTTTCTCTGATAAAGGTTTCATTTCCAAGAAATATAAAGAACGGTTTCAAATCTATAAGACTAAGAGTCATTCCCTTATTCATAGGTATTTTAAGGATGTGGATGGGCAGGTCTCAGGGGAAGAAACCCAAGCTATTTATAGTCGTATGAAAAATACTTCAAATTACTATTAATTTTGTTACTGTTAAGTCGTTTTTCACGAATGTCCATCTCTTCATGACTCCATTTGGGATTTTCTTGGTAAAGATATTAGAGTGATTTGCCATTTCCTTTTCTAGCTCATTTTGCAGGTGAGGAAACTGAAGCAAACAGTGTTAAGTGACTTGTCCAGGGTCTCACAACTATTAAATGTCTGAAGCTAGATTTGAACTCAGGAAGATGAAGGTGAATCTTCCTGACTCTAGGCTCCGTACCACCACTATCCACTGTATCACCTAGCTGCCCCCACTACTAGTTAGGGAAATGCAATTTAAAGCAATTTTGAGATTGTACTCATCAGATTGGCAAAGATCACAGTAAAAAGTAAATGAAAAATGTTGGAGGGGCTATGTGAAAACAGGGACATGGAGGCTGTTGGTAGGCCTGTGAATGGGGACAACCATTCTAAAAAGCAACTTATATAAAAGTTACTAAAAAGTACATGCCTTTAACTCAGCTATATCTCTGCTACACCTATGCCAAAGAAATAAAAAAAGAAAAAAGAAATAGGAAAGAAATAGGTCCTATATGTATAAAAATATTTATAGCACCTTTTTTTGTGTGTGAACTAAGGAAGAGGAATCTTCCTGACTCCAGATCTGGGACTCTATCCAGAACACCACCTAGTTGCCTCTAATTAATTGATTTATTTTATTTAACAGATCTCTGAATGGGTCTTGATCTGGAAATGTTTATAATATAAAAACAAAATATGTCAAAACTTTTTTTAAAAAAATAGCTGGGGGCTTAAATGCTAGATTGATGATTTTGAATTTTATATTCTAGAGACAATAGGGAACAAATGAATACTTATCCTAAGAGGGTGACATGATTAGTTCCATGTTTTAAGAATATTAATGTGGCAATTGTAAAGGGGATAGTTTGGAGAGGGAAGAGATAGAAAGCAATGAGATCAATTAGGAAACTATTACATGTGCGAGATGATGATGGCTTTAACAGACAGAGGCTGTGAATGAAGAAAAGGGGATAGATATGAGGCTAGAATTGACAAGACTTTGCAATTTATTAGAGATGGAGTATGAGTCAATGATGACCATAAGGCTGTAAATATGGGTGAGAAGAATGGTTTTATTTTAACAGAAATAAATAAGTGTGAGGAGGGATGGGTCTTTGGGGGAATATAATGAAGACCTTTTAAGATTTATTAATTTTTTGAGATGCTGATGAGACATCCAGATGGAGATGTATTGCAGACAGTTGAAAATGAGGGACAGGAAAGCTATTATGGGAAGATCTATAGATTTGGTAGTCATGGGTATAGAGAGGAATATTGGACTCATGGGATCTAACGAGATCACCAAAGGAAAGAATGAAGAAGGAAAAGAGAAGCGGACTCAGGGCAGAATGTTGTGGGATGCCCACACATGGTGGGCAAGAGGACAATGATAATTCAGAAAAGAAGTCTAAGAATGAAGGGTCACATTGATGATAAACCAAGAGAGAGTAGCATCACAGGAATCAAGGGAGGAAAAGAGTATCAGGAGGAGGAGGTGGCTGATGCAGTGAAAAGTTGCAGAGAGGTCAAGTACAGTGAGGACTGAGAAAATACCATTGGATTTAACATTTAAGTCCTGTTGTTCAGTTGTTTCAGACTCCTCATTACCCTATTTGGGGTTTTCTTGGTAGAGATTCTAGAATGATCTGCCATTTCCTTTTCCAGATCATGAGACATTGCAGTAAATTGTTAAGTGACTTGCCTAGGATCACACAACTAGTAGGTACCTGAGGCTAGATTTGAACTCATGAAAATAAGGCCTCCCAATCCCTGGGCCAGTGCTCTACCCACTGTGCCAACTCACTGCCCCTAACGTTTAAGAGCTAGTTGCTAACCTTGGGGGTATCTGCTTCAGTGTAGTATTTAGATTGGAAGCCAGAAAACAAGGGAAGAGAAGTCATGGGAAGTAAGAAGATAGGAGCAGTGAATGTAGAACAGTGGTATCAGACTGTAATAAAAACAGATTCCTGATGGCTGTATATTGACTTTGAAAACTGCTTGTTAATGTTATTGATGTTGTCTTGTATTTTTTTGAGGTAATCAGGGTTAAAGTAACTTACCTGGGGTCACACAGCTAGTAACTGTCTGAGGTCAAATTTGAATTCAGGTCCTTTGACTTCAGGGCTGGTGCTCTAACCATTACACTATCCAGCTGCCCCTGTTCTGTATTTTAAGAAATTAAACATTTCCCAACCACATTTCAATGTTGTACTGGATGCACTAAGGAGTTTTTGAACATCGTGTGGCAAGTCTTGGCTTTGAGGTCTCTGGTGTAGATGACCATGTCTAGGTGTCTGGTCATGAAAGGAAGATGATAGCTGGAAGACAGAGGGTCAAAGGTTTTATGAGAATGTGAAGGCCTGGGCATCACTGTGTGGTAGGAAAAAAAAGTAATGGATAAAGAGAGCCTGCAGATAATAGAATGAGTAGAAATGATTTTGGATCTTAGAGGTAGTGTAACAATGGCATGTTCATCTCTCTGTGGGTCTGAAGTAAAGATAGAGTTTAGAAGGGAGTTTAGAAACTTGATGAACTGTGTAGGCAAGGCAGTACATGGTACATCAACATACATAATGAAGTCCCCAAGTGTAAGAGCAAAGGTTCAGGTTACAAAGGTAGAAGGGGATGAGGAAGAAGGAAGAGAAGACTGTGAGTTAGGTACTAAACTCTTGGAGAAATAAGAGAAAATCTTATGACCTGGACACTAATAGATGACTGCTATATGAAGTTGGACCAGGTTATAAAGAGTGGTTTTCAAAGAAAGAGAGGGTTCTGAGTGATGACATTGCCAAAATGCTACATAAAGTGAGCTATTCTTGTTTGTAGATCACCACAACCCACAAATATTAACACAAAATGTAAAAAAAATACTGAGGAATGCCTCTGACACATAGAATAAATTCTCTACAGAGGATATGTAGTGGGAGAAATGAGAAAGTGTTAGAGGGTTACAGTCTGGTCTTATGTAGGGAATACCTACATTAATGAGATCATAGAATTATCTATATGTAGAAGTTCTAGTGTAGGAGGTGGGAGTTATTGGGCTGGATACTAGATTTTAGGATAATTATTTGGAGAAAAAGAACAATAGGGATAAATAAAAATACTGGGAAAAATCAGCTATTAAGTGATACCTATTAAGACTTTTCTCTTAAAATAGGGATGTGAAGAGAGTAAGGAGGAAATGGAAGATATGTCAAGGGAGGATACTAAAAGACAAATCATCTACATCATTTTGTCCAAGTTTGGCTCCAGTTATAACTACCAATAGCAATCAGACAAGATATAGGCTCCTGAGATCTTGTTCACAGCAAGGAGAAGATAAGAAGTCCTTGAATAAAAGGGGCTCAGTCCAAGTTATCAAGTAGGAAAAGAAGAAAGGGGGAGAATGACAGTTAATGAAATTCAACTACAACAGATCATGTATCCAGAAGTCTTATGCTGTGCTCTTTTCAAGGCCTTTTGTAAAATGATCAATGAGGAATTTAAAATAATAGCTCATTTGATTTTGTAACATCCTTTAGAGAAGCCATGCCCATGATTACTTACAATACTTCTATGTGTCTCTGAGCCCCCTTTCATTTTTTACCCTTGCTCTTCCTTGTCTTGAGTGTCTTCTCTCTTTCTTTTCATTTATGAAAAATCAACACTTTCCTCAAGACCCAGATCAAATTTCACCTTACTTAACTACCCCCAAGGGTAAATGAGCTTTCCTCCCTCTGAATACCGCTAGTCCCAATCATTCATTTGTCACTGCTCATTCATGGCCTTGCATTTTTTTATGCATGTGCAAATATTTTATCTTCTCAACTGGACTATAGGAAGGATTTCTAGAAAGGTAGAAGCTGGACTATACACTTTTTAATACCCCCACACTATCTAGCACATTATAGTCAATAAATATGTATGGATTGACTATAGATAGGGTCATAAAATCCTATACAAATATTCAAGTTAATGTAAAAACTTAATCATTATTGTATTAATTATTCTCCATTAGATAGTACACTGAAAAATGTGTTAAATAAAAGCACAACTTGTAGGGATTGCTATATATCTATATCTCTCTATTTATAATTTCCTGTGCTCTGGGAAAATGAAAACATTAACAATTTATATCTTCTTGAATGCACTTTTAAGGGGAAGTTGGATACAACTATTATTTTAAAGGAAACAATTTGGAAACAATAAGAGAGAAGTCTCAAGTCTCTGACCACATTACTAAATGATACCAAAAACACATCTGTTTAATTGAGGAATGTACTTGTCAATAGAGAAAACACACACACATACATATGTATGTATGCATGTACCATATGTACATACACATATTTGTATATATAAACATATGTATGCATATTTAGGGATATATATACGTGAATATATAATGTATGTATATATCACAGGTGTGTGTATACATACATACATATCCGTTCTAAAATGTAATGTTATATACACAAGGGAAAAATAGGAATAAATTTCTTGTAAAAAATAAGAGAGGAGAATATAAAAAAAATTAAAACCTTTCTAATTGAGAAGTGTTTTGGTGGATGAGAGCCTGGAGCTATTAATTTATTTCATTTAATCATTTTTTTCCTGTTCTCATTTTATTAGCATGTGCTTAGAGCAAGTCTCTTTAAGCCCAGTTCCTTGCCTCACAGAAGAGAGAGCAGGTGCCATAAATCTCTGGAGGGATACTCTCCATAAAGATTTCTGCAGGAAAGGAGAATGTATTTACCCTGTGGCACTAAGGGCTGCAAGGGGACTGTGGAGGGGAGGGAGGATGAGGGCTGGTGTGGGACTGGGAGGGAAAGGTACAAAACAAGGGAGCATGTTGCTATGGTAATTTAGCTGTAGTATTCCCCAGCTTCCTTTGGATGCCCTAGTGGAGAACGATTTTTAGCACACAGTGCTAAAACCCTTTCTGTTAGTTCCTTCAACAGCTGTCAAATGAATCTTTGGAAAGGGCAAGGTATAACTTCAGAAGATCTGCTAAAGTGGAGAAAGAGTAAAGAGGCCAGGAAGTGGGCAACATTCTGATCTCTTGCTTTGTTTGGTTCAGGGAACGAAAATTACAAACAGAAGTCAGGAGAAATACACAATATTGTATGATGATCTGGGTTCAAGTTCTTCATCTGACACACTCATTAGTGGTCTGGCCTTGAGCAAATCACTTTCCCCTTTGTGATCCCTGAGACTCCCAAATGAAGAGGATGGACTAGAGCAGGAGTTTTCAACCTTTTTTATGCCACAGACCTCTTTGACAGTCTGGTCAAGCCTACATCCTCCTTCTCAAAATAACGTTTTTAAATATATAGCATTACAAAGAGAACCAATTATACCCACGTCTGGTTATCAAAACATTTAAGAAAAAAAAAGTTCAAAGTCTTAATGTTAAGAACCCCAGGAATGGATTGATCATGAGATCAGAGTTATCCTGGCAAGGACATAGAGGTCTTGCAGTCCAAGACCCTCGTTCTTTACAAATGGGTAAACTGAGGCCCAGAGGAGTTAAATGACTCAAGTCAAAGAGGCTATAAGTAGCTAGATGCAGTTTAAATCAGGACTCCCGACACCAAATCCAGCACTCTTTTCAAGGTACTTTCAATGTCTTCCAAAGTTCATTATGATTCTACTCCAATATCTCCTCATGGTGTGTGGGTGAGCTGGGGCTCTTCAAAGCTACACCACTAGAATTCAAGTACTGAGAGATCTTACCATGATAGTAATGACAATAATCATAACAGCTAGCATTTATATACCACATTAAAGTTGGCAAAACACTTTATGCATGGTATTCCATTTGACCCTCACAACAACCCTGTGATACAGGTTATTGTTATCATTTTACAGATGACGAAACTGAAGCTGAGAAAGGGCGCCTTGCCCAGAGTCACACAGTGTCTGACAAGTCTAGCGCCCCATCAGCCATACTGAAAACCCTGGGAATGCAGGCTTGGCAGTGGACAGTGTCTGGTGTCTGTGGACTAGAGTACTTAAATGTGAAGAGGCTCACTACCTGAAGGTTGCACCAAAACTGACCACAATAATAATTGCCTATTGGGCCTGATGGTTACACCCAATGCCACCAAATGAATCAGCAGGTCACAGGTATTCAGATCCAAGATAATGTATTTTCTCTTGCTGAGTAAAGTTTTAAGTCATGAAATTGTTACATACTCTTCTTTCCTGTAAGCCACCATGCATTTTTACTGGTGATCTCTACCTCAGAGGAAAATCATTAAGTATATCACTTTGTGGCTTTAATTCACATACTTTCTACTTTGTACATTTATTCTTGCAAGACACACTTTTTTTTTAGGCAGCTAAGTGACTTTCCCAGGGTTACACATCTAGTGTCAAGTGTCTAAAGCTGGATTTGAACTCAGGTCCTCCTGACTCAACTGCCCTGTACATTTGTTCTTAAATAGCATGAAGTATATTTTCCAAGGGAAAGAGCATGGGGGCCAGCTGGGATCTAGCCCTCGTTCTTTAATAAATTTGCTGTGGGACAAAACATGCAACTACTCAGATTTCTCACCTATATGACAGTAATAGTACAATAGTCTGTCTCTGAGTGCTTTGAGGTCTTTCCTGTATAGTAGTCAGTCAGTCAGTCAGTCAACTGCCATTTAATAAGCATCTACTATGCTCCAGGATCTATATTAAGTGCTGAGGTTGGGCCTCTCAGAGCTTGTACTCCACTGGCACTGCCTTTGAAAATCATGTTTCCCAAGATACCTGTGGAAGCTCATTCCCCCAAACTAATTACCTGGTTTGTTGATTAAGGACTTTCCCTGATGGCCTGTCCTGTCCTTCTTCCTTTTTCCTATCCTCTGCTAGAGCCATTCAGTGCTGAAGTGGACACATTTAAGTATTTTGACAGTTCCTCAGTGGATAGGGAAAGGGATAAGGATTCAGAAGAGGAAAAGAAACTAACTCAGCAAGCCTTTAAGCAATGAAACTCCATGCTTGTTTACACCAGAGTTCTTCAACCCAAAATGGATATTTGAAACCTATATTTCAGTAGAATCTCATTCATTTGCTATCAGTACATTAGAATTACTGGAAGTCAGTATAATATAATATCTTGGGAGACCCAAAAGCAGTTTCATGGGCTCTGGGGAAAATGTTTTATCCAGTGATAGTGGAGAGGAAAAAGCAATGTTCCAAGAGTGAGAAGATCCAGCTTCTGTTCTTGATCTTGCTTTGAGATACCTGGGCATTCCAGGATTTAACAAATGCTTGCTGCAACTTAACGGGGATCAAGAACATCTGACCTAACAAAACTCATGCGCTGTATCCTCCAAATGCCAGGAAAAATCAAGGAAGGGCCTGAGTACAATGGGTATACTCCCTCTGGAGAATTTACACAAGCAACAAACATAAACTAGGTGGCTCAGAGATTGTAGCACTAAGAAGGGAATCAGGAAGACCTGACAATCTTACCTCAGATACTTATTAATTGTATGACCATGGGCAAGTCACTTAATTTTAACTTCTGTCCTCCTCAGCTTCCCAATGTCTAACATGGGAGTTCAGACTTGATGGCCTCTATGGCCCTTCCAACATTAAATCCAGAATCCTATGATCCCAATAGCTATAAAGAATGCGCAGGCATGGGCGGCTGTAAAATCTATCACTGGAGAGAACTTTTTTTTTTTGGAGGTGGGAAGGCAAGGCAATTGGAGTTAAGTGAGGTCACATGGCTAGTAAGTGTCTGAGGCCACATTTGAACTCAGGTCCTCCTGACTCCACGGTGGGTGCTCTATTCACTGTGCCACCTAGCTGCCCCCTGGAGAGAACTTCTGACACTAGTGAGAGCTTAGATCTGCTTCTTGAAGTTCTAAGTAATACCAACTGACCTTTTGTACTGGCTCTAAGCTCCTTGAGAGCAAGAACTGGTTCTGGTTTTGGTTTTTTTTTTGTATCCCCAACAACTACCATAATGTCTTGTTTACAGGAGGCTCTTAATCAATGTCTGTTGGATTGAAATAATGTTTCCATCACCACCCTGGGTTTAGCAATGCAATTGTTGTTTCCACTCCACATAGTACTGACCAGCTAGCAGTCATTACAGCTAAAACTCAAATCCAATTTTCCTGACCAGGAGGTTAGTACTCCTTCCCAGATACCATCCTGACTCTCTACCTACCTTACAGGATTATGAGAGGAATTAAGTGCTAGAAGGAGACAGTGCTAACTCTTCACATGTAGTTGTTGATCTCAACAGTGGATATCAAGTTGCTATTAAAAGTATAAAGCATCACGGAAGGGGAAGGTATTACTTTCCCAATACATAATACTGTGAAAGACTGTTATAGATTTCAGATTTCATTAGCTCCTACTCCAGTATCTGGAAGGGAAATGAAGGGGATGGTGAAACTACAGTAGGGTCAAAACAAACTCCCACCTTCCTCCAGGGAAGAACTATTAAAAAAAATTTATCAAAATGAGTCTAATGTAAAGGTTATGGATGAAGTGAAAGGTTAAAGATCAGTCTTCGGTCTTTGCATGCTTCAGGTAGAAAGTGAAAGGCAGGATGGTATAGTGGTAAGGTTCTGGACTTGACAGAATGCCTGGGTTGAAACTGAAGCTCTGATACTCATCTGCTTTGTGATCTTGGGTAAATCCTTCCTGCCTACCCTCTGAGTTTTAGTTTCTTTAACTTTAGAGTGGAGATAACATTTATGCTACCTTCCTCACAGTGTCCTTAAGAGAAAAGTACTTTTGAAAACTTAAAGCTCTATGGAAATGTGAGTTATTATTAATAAAAAAAAACCCTAAAAATTCCTCTAATCACATTATATATTAATCTAAAGGGTTACAACATCAAAGGAAAGCAAAAGAGTTACAGAATTAAGTAAAATTAGGTTTTTTTATTCTTAAAAAGTAGGGTCTTATACTATTTAAGAGAGTTATCATGGCATAATAGATAGGGAGATGTCTAGTCAGAAAGATCTGGGTCCAGGGCCTGCCTTTGACCCATACTGGCTGTGGGACTTTGGGCAATTCACTTAATCTCTTTGAACTTTAATTAATTCTGTCAAATGACAAGATCATCTATAACATTCACTTGATCACATTAACCCCCAATAGTACCATCCTCTTTCTTCATTGTCCAACTTCTAGAAAGAGTAGTCTCTACCTCTTGCCTTCATTTTTTTACTATGTACTCTTCCAACTCCTTTCACTTCCTTCCATTCTACTGAAATAATTTTCTCCAAGGTTATTAACTGGTGTTATCAACAAATCTAATGGTCTTTTTAAAAATCATCCTACTTGACTTCTTTGTAGCATATGATAATGTATCCACTCCCTAATGCAATTATTTTCTGTGACAACTGTTTTCTGTCTCCTTGGCCAGCCACCTTATACTCTTTGCCCATTAAGTAGATGACCCTCAAGAAGACAATCCTTGGCTCTCTTCTCTTGGTAATTTAATCTAGTTCCATGGCTTCAATTATCATCTTTAAGAAGATGGTTCTAAAATCTCCATCTACAACTTTACCCTAAATCTTTATCAGGGATTTCCAACTAACTACTTATTAGCTTGTTGGGAAATAACTGATGTCTCATTTGGTATCTCAAACACAATATACCCTTCCCAAACTTGAATCCTTAATATTTCATTAACTTCTCTATTTCTGTTGATAGCACTAAGATTTTCCATATTCACCTAGACTTGAATCCTTAGCTGTGTTTTTGACCCTTACCTTCTCTTTCTCATCCTCTTTATCTAATAAGTTGCCAAGTTCCATTAATTCTATCTCAATATTATTTCAAAGGATTAGCTATTTTGACTTTTGCCACCAACCACTCAAATTCAGGCTTTTGTTGCCTCTTACATGAACTATTTTGAAAACCTCTCAATAGATTGCCATCTCTCCAAGCCACATTCATGCTGTTGCTTGATTAATGTGCCCAATTCATAGCTTAGAACACGTCACTCCTTTACTCACAAACCTACAGTGACTTCTTACTGTTTACTGAATCAAGTATAACATTCTTATAATATTATTCAAAGCTCTCTATAACCTGGGTTCAAACTACCATTCCATCTTTATCCAACACTACTTCTCTTGACGTACTTTATGTTCCCGCTGACATGTACCACTCTTAATCCTCCTTCTGTCTTTTTCTTCTTTGTCTCTGCACTATTACTCAAACCAAATCCTTATGCTTAAAATGGACCCCTACTACTGTCCCTCTTCAAATTTCTCATGACACTCTCCATTGATGTCTCTTTTAAACTTACGAAATTCTGCCTTAAAGCAGTTATTTGTGTATATGATTCCGTATTTTCTGACACTAGATTGTGAACTCCGTGATTGCAGGGATTATATTGTTTTCATCTTTATAATCCCGGGGCTGTGCATAGAGAAGATGCTTAATAAACAGTGTTCCACTGAATTCCATGTTGAATAATTCTACCAGCAAAGCTGAGATTTAAAAAAAAATGCCTCAATTCTTAGTGATATTAATTAACCCAATCTATTGATTGGGAAGCAGTATGTATAGCTGAAACTGAATTTGGAGCCAGAAAAGAAAGGTATAAATATCAGCTTGTTAGTTACTATTTGGTTAACTGTTAGTTAAGTTATAACCTCTTTGCATTTTCTGTTCTTCATTTGTAAACTAAGCGAATTGAACTGAACCTTTTAAGTTTCCTTTCCCTTCTAAATACTGATTAAGCCTGTCATGTAAAGAGGAAACACGTAAGTTTCACCATTTTTGCCTTAGTATAAGAATCTAGGATCATATAATTTAGAGCTAGAAGGGGCCTTTGAGATCATCTAGTCTAACTCTCTTATTTGACATTTATGGAAATTAAGGCATTTCTCATTAAGTAGCACAGGTATCAGAGCCAGGATCGGAATCTAGGTCTTTTCTTTAAACTAGCGGTTTTTATTTAGACCATGTGTTCCTGCAAATTGTTGATTTAAGACATTTAAGAATTTGTTCCCTCTTTGTTATGTTCCTACACTCTTCCCCCAACTTGCCATACTCTTACCGAAAATTCTTCCTGGAAAAACACCCAGAGGGTTTCTTTTATATTTTATATATTTTACTTTTCATATATAAGCGGTCAGCTTCCAGCCCTCAGGAGCCCTGTGAAACTAACTATTCACAAACTAGACTACTTACAAACTGTATTAAAGGAAGAAAATAGAATGCTTTAAAAAAATTAAGGCATTTTAAGAAGTGTAAATATTTCATTAACATTTGGCTGAAGTGTTATGACAGCACAACTTTTAAAGAGGACTAAAACATTTTAAAATTTGCTCATTTTAATTACAAAATTTTACTATTTTAACTAATTTCTAATTTACTAAAATTTACTAATTTTAAAGTTTATGAAATGTCCATGAATATTTTAGATGTATGTAGATATTGATAATATTATATATACAGCTTTTTCCAATAAATATCATCACTCATTTTATAAAGACAACTGCATCTTTTCTTTATTTGACAGGATGTACAACAAATACCTATTTCTTAAATTCAAAGAGAATTATCCAACTTTACTATTATTATTATTATCCAGAACTGTGATTCCATCAGGAAAAGGAACTCATAGTGTAGCAACCCCTCTCTTCAGGGGGCAGTGAGGTAGTGCAATGGCTAGAGTACTGGGCCTGGAGTCAGGAAGCTGGGAATTCAACTTTGTCCTCAGATACTAGCTGTATCACTTAACCTCTTTCAGCCTCAGTTTCCTTAACTGTAAAATTAAGATAATAGTGGCACCTACCTCACAGAGTTGTAAAGCCCTGACCATAGTGCCTGATACATGTTAGGTATTTAATAAATGCTTGTTTCTTTCCTTCTTGTTTCTTTCCTTCCTGCCAATGCAGATCAGCAACTCAAATTTATAATCACAGATAGTTGCCTCGGGCAATCAGGGGTTAAATAATATATGCATGATCCCATATCTTGTATGGCTTAGAGGCAGGACTAATTAATTAAGGAGCTAGATATTGTTTTTTTAATATAGATTGGGAAAAATGTCACGTCATGAGCATATGTTTTCCACCAGAAGACAATTTAACAACAATGTAAATAATGTGATAATTCTTTTTCCACAAAAGGCTACTGAGAGACTTGAAGTTATAGTCAGGAACAGACCAACAACCAAGCAAACCAACCAACCAATAAACACATAAATGGGTAAGGTGAAAATCTGACTTGCTTTTACCTTCCTCCTCTAGTTCTGATATCTTTAAAGTATTCCTATTCTGATATAGGGGATGATGTCATGGGCAGGAAGGTACTGTATTGCCTTTCCACTTTACCTTCCTTCAGTCTGCTTGAACCAATTTGTAGAAAATTGATGCACTACAAGGCAGATAATTCTATGGATCATCCCTACTCTTGAAACTGCAATAGGAAAACAAACAAAACAAAACAAAACAAAAATACAACCCCCCTCCAAAATCCTTGTCAATAATTTCCCAAAGGGAACATTACTTTATTTTCAATTTTGTTTATCTTGCTCCAGGGGACTATAAATTAGTTAAGTGTTTACTAGATTAAAACCTCAAATTTACAATTAAAAGCTGATGTAACCTAATCCTTACTGGTCAGACATTTCAATCACCCAGGGCCTGTTTCTCATCTAACTCTTGGCCCCAGGGAGCTGAGACAAGCATGGAGTTCCATCGAAGTCAATGGGAGGTCATTTCTCAGAACTACCCCAGAGGACCAGAGAGCAAGATGAAAATGGGGCCTAGAATTCCCAATAATTAAGGACAGGCCAGATTTAATTAGATTTGATATATGAAGAGATCTCATACTTTAAAAAAATTAAAAGGCTTTTATGAAAGGAAATGAATGGATGCCTGGCTGCTTAGCATCCTAACTTTAGCAAAACCGTAGGGTTTTGAATTATAGATAAAAGATAACTTCTCCTTTTGTGTGTGTATACACACACATATATAATATACATATACACACATGCATACATGTATATATGTACACATACATGTCTATCAAAACCTAGTAATATGTTCCACTCCACTCATTTCCCTTTCCCTTCCTTCCTTCTTTTCCCTTCTTGTTCCCCTCTCTTCTTCTTTCTCTCTACATCCTATCCTTTCCTTTCTCCCTCCCTCCTTCCCTCCTTTCCTTCCTCCTTTCCTCCCTCCTTCACTTGCTCTCTCCATCCTTGCCTACCTCCTTCCCTCCTCTCTTCCTTCCTTCCTTCCTTCCTTCCTCTTATGACACTGAAGAGCAAAGAACAGCCATTTTAGATCACTTCAACAGGGGACAAAGGAGAAAATCTGCCAAATATTTTATTTAATGTAATTCTTATACCTGATATACTGAAGTAAATTGTTTTTGTTTTGTTTTGTTTTTGCCACATCTCAACAACTCATCTCTGATATTCATACATAGGGAAGATAAGCCATGGTTAGACTTCTGAGTTACAAATATGTGCCTGATACTTTACCTATAGGATCTTCTGTTGCTTTCTAAAACCAAAATCAGGCTACTACCTCTGAAGGAATACAGTGTGCCAAGATAGCATCCATTCTCTCAGGTAGGCTCCCCAGCAAACCATGGTAGCCATTTTCAAAATTCACAACTTTTTTGCACATCTTCAGATTCAAGCATGTGATTGTAATTGTTTTAAAAATACTTTTTAAGTGGCTTAGTATTAGAATTACTAATGTGGTGAACAAATTCATTTAGTTGGAGAAATAGTTAAATATGACATTTTAAAGGTAGAAAATGTCATAACTAGTTTAGTGTCACTATAATATAATGAACAATCATTTTTTTGGATTAGGAGATTACTATGGCAAAATTCTTTGGCCATAAAAACTGACAGAGAAGGTGCTGATACAGTAATCTTCTTTAAATGTGACAAAATCCTATTTGTCATATGTTTACTGATGGATGACAAATTGGTCTGCCTTTTCTAGATAATCATGTTTCATTTGGTTTCCATTAAAATAAATGATTATAAATTTCAATAAAAATATTTGCTGTAATCCTTTATTTTTCAATAGCAATTATTGGACCTAGATTTTCAAAATGGGGATTCTCATTTTGCTGTGCAAATCTTTCATCTGAACAAATAGTGAGCATATTAATTTAGATGAAAGGAAAAAAAGATGGTTATTTACTTGACTCATAGAATCTGAAGATCAATGTTCTCGATTTTAAAAAAAATGTATTTAAACTCTTATAAATATTCAACAGATTTATGCCACATCCTTACTCAGTGTACTTCATTGCTTCTCAAGGCTGAGAATGTTTTCCCTTTGCCAACAGATCAACCTGGGGAACCTAAGTAACTTCACTCAGTTTCTTGAAAGGATTCCTGCCTTCCTTTAAAACATAACAACTGGGTGGGTAATGAATATCTGGTTGTAGGAAAGGAAATGAAAGTAAAACAACAAGCAGGAAATGACCAATTTTTTACGTCTACACGAAAACATAAAAAAATCAAAATATGCCAATTAAACGTTTAGTCATATTTGATGCTATAGTAAAATAAACTACACCAATATGGCAGGGTGGGATTTTTAAACAGCCACACTAGAGGCTTCAGATACTTCCTTGTCATTCTGAGAATGGTAAGTGTGGTAATTCCCTCAACAAAATAAAAAGCAAAGAAACAAATTCTGTACCTAGTTGTTTGGGCATTTGGCTAAGCAATACTTTATTTTGTCCAATACTGTTCCTTGGTTTTAGATTTAAATAATATTCTTCATTCTCATTCCCAAGTTTATTTGTAGTAACTACAACTCTGAGGTATTATTGTATTCCTTAAGCATAACGCTGTGCATGCCCTTTTGCAGGATAAATGAAAAATTTGCAGGACAGCTGAAAAATTGTGGGCTTTATATTTTGCAACTTAGATCATCCTTATGAGGAAAACTTGACAAACTATTTTTGAAGAAAGATGAATTATTACTTCTTAATCTGTCTTTTTTTTGGTGGGGGAGAGAGAAGGTGAATCCAAGTTTTCCAGATATACTAAAAATATATTAATCAGAATGCAAATAACTACAATCCTCAACTGACCAAAATTTAGACTTATCTTCGAAATTAGGAGAAAGAAGAAATAGTGTGTGTACATGCACACACACACATGCACACACACACGCACACACACATGCACACACACACACACACACGCACACACACATGCACACACACACACACACACACCCACACACACACACACCCCTTAAAACGGAGATCTAGCAAAATGACAAACCAAAAAAGAAATCACCTTCTAGCATACTTCCTAGGCTCAGTAGACATCCTCATAAACTGTCGGCCTTGGCAAGAGACCTAGAGGTCTCTTGAAGTCCAACTCCCTCATTTGACAGAAGAAGAAATGCTTCCATTTTCTACAATCCTGGATAATGGTAATTACTGGTAATAATGAGGACCCAGAGGCCCTGCAGAATCCTTAATAAATGGCTGAATTTGCATCATTAGACTCGTTTTCCAAAGAAGTGAACTCCCACATTTGAGAAAGACTCCCTACAAATGATGATGCCACAGGTAGACAAAATCTTTCCCTCTGAGCTCTCACCTAATTGTTTTTTAAAGGACTTCTCATTCTCTCTTTTATTATAGGAATCTGCCTTGAGTCTCGGACAGTAAGCACTCTGGGGGTAGATACAGTATCTTACTTTACTTAGCATTCCACGGCTCCTGGTCTGCAAAAGAGCCTGAGTTCAAACCTCACCTTTGACACTTACTACCTATGTGACTTTAGGCAAACCACTTACCTCCCTGGGATTCAGTTTCATCAAATGTAAAATGAGTGTGAACTAGGTGGCCTCACTGGTCTTTTCCAGCTCTAGATCTATGACCCCATGGTTCCTTACCTCCCAGGATAATGCTCTGCTCAGTATTGATGCTCAATAGATATTTGCTGAATTGAATTTTTAAAAAAGAGTTGTTTTTTGGGGGGGGAAGGGTTGTTAAATCTCATTTAACAGGAAAATTCAATGAACTGTTTTCTGAGCACATTATTAATGTGATACATACATATGCACACTCATACATAGATACACATACACATATATCACATTTGTTAAAAGCAGGACCCATACACACTTGTTATGACAAAAAAAATACACTTACACTAAATCAGACAACTTAGATTTTCTTCTTCTTGAAAACTGTAAGGCACGTTTTCAAAATCCACTTTAGGTGATCAACTCCAAATGTCACAACTGGATTATTAGCAGAGCAAACCAAAATGCTATCCACTGATCACGAGCAATTAGTTTTTGCAGTTTTCCACCTGCGTGCTACATGCATTTAGCTGTTGTTGAGTGCCTACCATCCCCTTATTGTTGGCAATCCAACATTCTTATTTTTTAAATGGCAAGAGTGAAGCAGAGAATTGCCCCAGAGGAAATAATCATAGCTTCCATTTACATAGTATTTTATAAGTCAAGAAACATTTATTTATCGCCTACTATGTGCAAGGAAACAGGCTAAGCCTGGTGGAGACAAGGATGAAAAATGACATGTTACTGATGTCCCACGTCTAATAAAAGAATAAGGCAGAGGAGAAGAAATATACAAGAATAAGCATAATAAAAGGTAGGGTGTAAGTATAAGAAGTATAAATATAATGAATAGTAAAGGGAGAAGACAGAGATAGAGACAAGGTACATTAGGAAATTTTGAGAAGAGAGAACACTTGAAACATTTAGAAGTTGGTAAGAAATGCTAAAAGATTCCATCCTAAGAAGGAACAATGAAAGACTTCAATCATCCCTATTACCTACTTCAAAAACAAAGAAGACACTTTTCCAGGATCTCTTGACTCCTAAGGCCCAAAATAAGAGGCTTAACAAAATCCTTTGCCAAAGTGGATCCCTAACCACCTGCCACAGCCACGGATGTTTAGAACAAAATGTGGAATCTGAGCTTAATGGGATTCATGCTAAACAAAATCATGGGGATCTAAGTAGCATCCCAATGGTCCCCTAAATCCATTCTATAGTGTCACCTTACCTTGCTGCTGTCCTTCCCCTTGCTCATAAATGCACACACAGAGTCACAGAATTAAGGCATCATTAGTAGCTGTGAAATTTTAGTTTAAGAAATGAAAGATTTTTTTTTTTGCCATTATAGCAAAGGAAATTCAGTGGAGTGTTTAAAATGTTTGATGTCACCTGCTCATACTCCCAAAGATGAGGGCTACTAGGACCCTCCCACCCCAAGTAATTTCTTTCTCTGATGAGGCTAAACTTACACAAAGGGCCCTAACACTTCCTCAGATGAGGAAATATAGCTATCTGAAGAAATGAAGAGAGGCATAAGCAACTATAATTCATGAAGCTTCTGCCAAGTGAATCTATAGTTAATTGTGAAATGGTGACAGGTGATATTGAAGAGAATGTTTCTAAACCCCTGAAGTGCAAGAAAATTGGTTGAGTTTCTGGTGCACCAAACCATAGAAACTACATATTATCTGGTGTATGATTTAGAGCTTTTCTAGATGTTGGTCAATAAACTCACTGGTTGTATGCATTTTAGTTTTATCCCCTAAGAAATATTCCCCAATAAGGTCTATAGTTCAGTAACATTTAATTAAAAGAAATTTGACCTAAATTCTAATTTTTAGAATTTCTGTCTGAAGTTTGTTTCAAAATAAATTTAACTAGAAGTGTAAGACTTTTGGAAGACAAAACAAAAGTCCCCATATACTTCTAAAAACAACTAGGGGAAGGCAGGTGCCCAAAGATTTATTTCATTCTCAAAATCCAAGGAAGTAAATAGCCACCGCAATCTCCATTTTTAAAAATCATGGTTGCTGTTGATTAAATGAATGCCCAGACATTTTTTTTAAAGGAAAGATTAAACAAGGACCACACTTTTTCTCTGGAAAAAAAAAGATACTGTCACTGCATTCACTAATTGAAACAATAAAGATGTGAAATAATAGGACTAGGGGTGGCTAGGTGGCCCAGTGAATAGAGCACCAGCCCTGGAGTCAGGAGGACCTGAGTTCAAATTTGACTTCAGACACCTAACACACCAAAAAAAAAACTAGCTGGGTGACCTTGGGCGAGTCACTTAACCCCAACTGCCCTACCTTTCCCCTCCAAAAAGCAAAACAAACAAAACAAGAAAAACCCCGAAATAATAGGACTATACCTGTGCCCCGCAACTCTCTTAAGACTGTAAGTTGTACAGCAGGTAGTGTTGACCTGCATTGATAGGATGAGTTTTCTTAATTGGGATGCAACCCTATCTATACCAATGAAACCACAGGTTAGCTATCTAAAGCTAACAAAACTAAAATTTTAAAAATAGTCATACTAGTAGTTCACCCTCTTATTGCTCAGATCAATTCAGAACTGGGCTAAGCTCACCATAAAATAGTCAAGATAGCCATATCCTTTTACAGTTGCATAATTTTCCTTCTCATCTAACAAAGAGATTTGTGCCTCCCCTTGCATATTTTCTTAAGGGGTGTGTGTGTGTGTGTGTTGGGGGAATCAGCAGAGTGACAGCAATGTGAAGAGCTCCCCAGTTATGGGGATATGATGGGCCATAAGATAAGGGTCATTGTCTGGAGGAAACTGATCTGTCTTAGAATAATATTATACTTTGTATTTTAGTTCTTTGTGTTACATCATTTCTCTATGACAGACTAAACTCCATGGGGGCAGGGGTCTTGCTTCGTTCTTTTATGTACTAACCTCAACACCTTACATATAACAAACGTTTAACAAATATTTGTTAAAAGAACTAATGAATGGAGGAATATGCACCATACCTTGATGACAAGAGAAACTATTCAATGAATCATAGACTAATTTTCAAATAGCTGAATACTTAGGGTTGTGTAGGGGGAGACTGGATAACCATGGTCCAATTACTTCGGATGTAGAGAAATGAACTAGATGGATTTGATTTGCAAGTTCTTTCAAGTTGTTACTTTCAGGTGGATTTGAGTAAATGAAATTTCACATAAAGTTGCCCAGCTTCAGAATGATTTTAGGTAGGGTTCTCACAAACAACAGCACTTTAACTTAAAGGGTTTTATTATTTTAATCTGGGGTTTCAAAGAATGTTACAAGCATGAATCCTCACAACATCCCTGTGAGGTAGGTCAATGTCAAGTCTAATGCAATGCAGCTACTAATTCTACCTCAAAGTGCCCAACTTGAAAGGATCTGCAAGTCATGGAAACTCACTAAACTGGAGTCACCATCATTTGTCATTTTTAAGCTTCATAACTTTGGTATATGTTGCTTTCCAACTCTTTTAAGATGTTCTCTTTGGACTCAGATAGGTGAGTGACAGCAGAAAGCACTAGTTCCATAGTTTGAAAAAATGCATTTGCATATCACATTTTAATATGTTACTTTTTCAGCTTACATATTGTACACAGAAAGACACAAAATAAACATCCTTTGGTATTACTCAGGATAAAAACTGAGCAAAAGGAAGAGATAAGCTTAAGAGCTAGCTGGCAAATCCCATTGTGTTGTCCATTATCAAGAATATCCTGTTCCCAACCCACCACCAACATTCAGACTTGGAAATGTCAAAAGGAAGATTCCACATGGATTCCATTTGTGATGAGATACATGCTGGAGAGAGAATTTTTACAAGTAAATGGGACCTGGTTTCTCATGTCTTTAGAGATGAAAACTTAGAAGTGTAGGATCAAACACTGTCCTGCAGAGAACAGTATGCATTCGACTCTCTTGCTCAGCAGAGCTCCTGTTGTAGGAACTCCCAAAAACTTTCAAGAAATCCTTAAACTGTAATGCCACCAGATGGTCACACAGACATGGTTCATCATGGAGAGATCAGCAAAAGTCAGGATCATTGTGGTGACTATTTCCAGCCTCCTATGCCCCAGGGAAAGTCGAACAACAGAATTTTCTGACTGGAATGAAAAAAGGGATGAAGGGGCAGCTGCCACATATTGAAACATGTATTAAAATTATTCTTAATATCTATGGCTTCCTTTGTTAAGTGGGATACATTGTCAGATAATAAATATCATTTCTTTAGTGTTCTCTTATTTCTTTTATTAAAAAAAGGAATTTTTTGGTCTCTGGCTCTGAAGTCATTAACACAAATTGATCATTTTGGGGGAAATTCACTGGTGTGATTTATATAAATTCACTGAAGAAGGTCAATGACAAGGGTATTCATTTGTTTTGATAGAAGTCCTAGGGAAAGAATGGCCCTTTTAAGCTAATTCCAATTCAGACAAGGGCATTCACCCTCTGGAAGATGTGGTAATGCTGATCTCTAAAAAGAGACAAGATGGAGGGAATTGGACACTCCTACAATTTATTGGGATGTTTTGGGAGCAAGATTGCTTCCCGTGAAGATGTTGAACGTGAGGTGGGCCATTCTACCGACCTTCTAAGATGAGAAAAAAGGCAAGAAAGGAAGCATTAAATAGGACTTGTGAACTTGCTTAAAATTTTAGGCAATCAAAATACCACAACCATGCCAACAAATGGCAGACAACGGAAAGGAAACGTATGAAGGAAATTTTCCTGGTTTACGTGGGTTTGGTGACACTAACCAGTAAAAAGCAATACTAGATCCCAGCAGTACAATGGGAAATTTCTTGTTTACAGCTGGCCTGTATGGAGCTGGAGATATGCCAAATATTTTGCAAAGTATTTCTCATCAAGAAATTCAAAAGACAGTCACTGTGTTCTGATGTATTGGCCAAATTCCAAATTCAGCCAATCATGTGGTCACATACTTGACCACATAGAGAAATATGGCTTTATATCATTAAAAAAAATCCCAAAACAGAAAACTGTCTTAACAAATTGTATTCAATTGAGTAACAAAATGTTGCTAAAGCTGTCCATTTTGAGACTCTAAAAGCTACTTCTTCCATTAGGCACTGCTTTGGATGATGCTACAGACTTTAAAGCGGTTAAGTGAGAGGATACCCTCCAGGTGTTAAATTCCATGAAGATAACGCCAAGAGTCTCCTGATGAAAGTGCTAATTCAGGAAGTCACTGAACATGAGCAGGTGCTCTATGGCACTAGCGCCTTGAACAGGGATCCTGTAAAAGATGACATGTGTGTGAAACAAGGTCCTACCCTTTGTTCTAACCTGGGTCTATTGTAAAAAGGGTGGGGGAATGGAGGAGGAACCCAATATAGGTGAGAAACAGCATTTTCTTTGTGCTGGTTAATAAACACCAGTCCAAGCAAAATGAACACCAAGCCCTAATGATGCTGATAATACCTTATACAGAGAGTAGGAAAGTTAATCAAGAATAATGAATTCTGAGGAAACATGGTTCTCATCAGGCTGATGTTCTCAAATGGTGATTGGTCTTGCTTCCAGGCCTTTCCCCTACCTTTTTGTTAGATAGTTGAATGACTATTCTGACTAGAGTATCAAAGTTTTAAACACACTTTTTCACTGGGGGAGGGAGGGAAGGAATCCCTTCCCTTCTATAATCTGCCTCAGATCTGAACACAGATGAATTCCTAAAATATAATGCAGTCAGTTTTCTAAATTTTACCATTAAGTCGTTGGTAGGAAAAACCATCGATTTAATTTGGAACAGGAATTTTGTTCATTCTTGCTTTTTATTATTTTAATTGACAGGGATGTAGTGGAAGGACAATCAGGCTAAGAGGAAGGGATCTCTGGTGACTGTTGGAAATCGTACACACAGCTAAAACTACACGTATCATTATAGCCACAGCATGTTTAAGGAACTGGGATACCATATTTTCCCAAACTAAAACAGAACATATAAACAAATGTGTTGTTCATAGTTAATAACATTTTGTGGCTATTTGCTTGTCCTTCAATCACCATCATTTAAATGATCAAATCTTATGGTACAATTTAATTGCTGAAATTTTAAAAAGACTAACTTTGGCATGAATGAAATTGACTTATTTTCTTTCTTGTAAAATATTCCATCATATTTAGTTGAAGTTTTTTTTTTCAAAATTTCTACATGTTTGTGTATAGGTGTATCTATGTATATGTGTATATATCTGTAATATACATTTAAATACTTGCGAGCAAATATGTATACACATAGGTATTCATATATAGCCACATGTATTTCTCTAGAGAAAATACTTAGGCTGGAGAAATGACAAGATAGGAAGGATGTGATGTGATTACAGAAGAATGAGAGAAAAATGTGAAAAGAGTAGAATGGATAAGGCTAAGTGGGTAAACCATGGAGATCCTCATGTGTACCATATTAAAGCACTAATCATGCACACGTACTTTTCAGATTCACATTTCTCATTTCTATCCTCACTTTCAATGAATTACTGAGTGACTAGATTAAAACAACAACAACAACAACACAACAACAAGCACCACAACTACACCACCACAAAGGAAAGAATTATTTTCATTATATCTTACTTGAGCTCTTGTGAACTGGTGGCCAGCATACTTCGAATGCTTTTGTCAGCCAAAGGGCAGCCAGAGAGACTGTAAGACAGGTCAGGATATCCAAGTAAGTTAACCCTCTAATAAGCTCAGACTTCCCAAACAAACACAACATAAAAAATTAAAAATTAAAAAGTTTAATGCAGAAAAGCGATGGGGCAAGTGCTGTATATTGAATTTTTGTATTGTCAATTCTGTATATCTTTCAATGTGAACTTTATGCAATAAGTCAGATAATAATTTTTTGAAATTAATAAGATAAAATATGCCGTCCTTTTGGTTCAAAGTTTAAAATTACTTTGGAAGTTTTCAAGATGCATTTTGTACTAAAAGACATTATACAACACACAGGTTAGCATGCTTTTGAAGGTCAACATATAGCACTTAGAGGGTTAACACATAGTTCAACATTTTTACTTTGACAGCATTGTTGAGGTAAGCTGAAAACAATAAATTGAAAAGACAGAATCCACCATGAAAAAAATGAAGTCACACCTTCTATGTGAGGCGTAATTACCAGTCACATGACCACTCCCATCACACCCTGGTGTTGGACATCTGCCACCAAACAAAAACAAAAACAGCCAAAATAGTAAGTATGTTTTTTTAAAAAAAAATAAATTAAAGAAAAGAAAAAAAACTTTAAAAAAGTTTCATTGTTTCCAGTTTAGCTGCAATGTCTGCATGGGGATTTAAGCACCCTAAAGAAAAGCTGCAAAATGAACAGGATTAAATGAAAAAAAATGGCATTTCCATACACTACAGCATAGTTAAGAACAAGCAAAATACACGTTAGCCTCTCGCTTTGCTGGACTCGCAATTGGAAACATTTATACGCTGCGAATGTCGCATGCTCATACGGCAAGGCATGTACATATTCAATTCTTTAAAATATTCCAAAGAGGGGAAAAGGTTAGGAAGAAAAAAATAATTTCACCTCACATTATGCTTACGTTATTAAATCCTTTTTGCTTTCTTTGCATTGAGGATACTTGGGCTTGGGGCTGGGAATGGTCACTTCACCAGGATACCTTCTTTCCTCTAGTGCCTCCTGGAAAGGGTCCAAATCTTCTGGCTGCAGGCAAACAGGCGTCTGTGAGGCTCACGTGGTCAGGGTCAAACAGGCTACAGAGTGCAAACCGTCACTGACAAATAATATACTATTTACTGATTATTTGAGTCATCAGCAGGCCCAATCTTCTAACTGTATCTAGACGCAGCTTGGACAGTGTGCTGTCCACTTTGCCCCAACTTTTGGAATGTTTATAATTTCTTTGCTTCCTTATATTTCTTTTTGAAAATGCAAATTGGACTTTGTTCAACAATGAGAGTTACTGTTTAAAAAAATGGTTATAAAGTATTTTATCAAGGGATCTAAGTGTCTAAAAATACCACAAGCTACTTGGGAGCAATGACTTTGTCTCATACTTTCTTTGCATAAGCATACAGATCCCATAGTTCAGTGGATGGAGTCTTGAATTTGAAGTCAGGAGACCTGACTCCACTTCCTGGTTTACTAGCTGTGTAACCCTGGGTACTTCAATACAACGCAACGCAACACATCTATTCTACATGGTATGGGCACTATATGTAAAGTAGAGATGATACTGCTTTACTACCTACCTCCTAAGGTTGTGAGGAAAGTGATATATAAAACTTAAGATCATATAAATATGTATATATGTGCACATGTGTATATGTATGTGTATATATACACATGTATATATATAAAATCAACTCTGGATATTTTTGAATGTGAACTTTATAGAATGTCAGATAAGTTTTAGAAATTGATGAGATAAAATTTGCTGTCCTTTTAGTTCAATGGCATGTGTGTATACATGTAAATTTTATACAGACAGACATATATAGACATATGCACACATATGTATTATATATGTGTGCACACACAGTAGTTGGGTCAGTTTTCAGTCATTTCCTACTCTTTGTGACCCTATTTGGGGTTTTCTTGGCAAAGATACTGGAGTGGTTTGCCATTTCCTTCTCCAGTTCATTTTACAGATTAGGAACTGAGGCAAGCAGGGTTAAGTGACTTGCCCAGGGTCACACAGCTAGTAAATGTCTGAAGCCAAATTGGTACTCTATCCATTGTACCAACTAGCTCCACCCCAACATTACTGTCCCATAGCATGTAACAGTCCTGGGCATGTGGTACATTCTTGATATAATCTTTGTTTTTGGATTGATCCTTAATACTAGCAGTAATGCTTTATGTCACTACCAGTCTATCAAGGTTAAATTTAACATTTAAAACCAAAAAAATATTTTCTAGTTGGATTTCAACAAAGGAGGAGGCATATAAAGAAGTTAGAAACAAATGAGTGCCAAGTGACTTTACATACTTATGGCAGAAATATTCAGGACCAAGAAATATCCATTTGTGCATTATCTTGAATTTTAAAATCACTTGTACACAAAGAAAAGTATCATGGTATAATGAAAACCAAAAACCAAAAATTATTGGGCAGAAAATTTAAAGTCCTGGGATCTATTCTTGACTCCAACCAGCTATAAGACCTAAGATAAGTCACTATCCCAGTGGGGCAAGGCAGTTGATTTAAAAGGGCATGAACTTGGAAATGGAGGACCTGCAAGGGGCTACACTGTACTGGGTGCAAAGGGGAGGATATATATACACACAGACATATAAATTATGTGTGTGTGTGTGTATAGACACACACACACATACATATATATGTATATGTATATGTATACATAAAAGGTAATGTTGGGAAGAGAGGGCCATTAACAACCAGGAGGATTAGGAAAGCTGTGTGAAATAGCATCTCAGCAGTACCTTGAAGGGAGAGACAGATTCTGAGAGGTGATCAAAATGGGGTCAGAATGAGTAGGAAATGACTGAAAAATGACCCAACTACTATGTGTGCATGCACACACATATGTAACATATATGTGTGCATGTCTATCTATATAAAATGTACATGTATATACACACATGCCATTGAACCAAAAGGACAAGAGGTGAAAAGGAGAATATTCTAGCTATTGCAATAGGATAGAGCCTCTACAAAAGAATGAAGGCAGGGATGTAATGTTGTGCTCTTTTTACCCCTCTCAGGTTGAACAAAAATAATTTAACTTCTTTAGGCCTCAAATTTGTCTCTCATGAGGGATTACATGACTTCTAAGTTCTCTTCCAGATCTAAAACTATTTTCCTTAGTTTCATCACCTGTAAAATTAAATGGTTTGACTAGAAGATATCTAAGGTCCTTTCCTTTTGAAAGTCTAGAGTATTTAGCTCCTGAGAGAAAGTACCTACTTTTACAAATGAAATAAATGTGTGACTGTAGTAGCCAAGAAATTCCTATAGATGGCAATGCAAGATGCATTTAAAATGTCTTTGCCTTATTTAAGCAAATAAGATTCCACAAACACATGCAGAGTGTATGTATTTTCTACTTTGTGCCAATGTAGTGTGCAAAGTTATGTCATTTTTAAGTGGTCTCTTATTTTTAATAAAAAAAAATTGGAAATAAAGCTGCCATTCCACATTTGGAAGTAATGATTTCATATTGTAAATGCTACTAAATATAGCTTGCCATTCAGATTCTGTTCTCTTTAACAATAGCTTAATATTTAAAGCCAAATTGAAGAATAAGGAAGGCAGCCTTGGTGATTAAATAGTCACAGAGACAGCATCGGAGGGAATCCTCACAAGAATTCAAATTTCCTTTTTTTCTATTCCTGTGAGAAAGACATTCTTAGTCTGGTACTGGCATACTCCTTTTGCTTTTGAAAAGAAACCTCCATTTCCAAGAGCACAGGAGAAACAACAGTCCAATAATGCACAAGGTTTCTTCATTTCCTTCTCACAACCAAAGATTCTTACAACCTGAATGCGGAGATCATAACTGTGCTTTGAAAAAGTCATGGCCCTGAATTACACCTTACTGTGTAACTGCTGTTAACAACGTCTTAAAAGAATGGTGTATTTATTAAAAGCTTCAGCGTGCTGTTTTGAGTATTCTAAGATTTTTTTTTCTTTTTTTGAGAATAGGCAAAGCCGTTGGATTTAGATCCAGATGGAACTCTGAAGATAACATTTTTAACCTCCAATGTTTACATGCCAGGGAACCTCAACTAGAAGAATGACTTGCCGAGAGTCACACAGTAGTAAGTACTTAACAAAGTGGAGAGGTGCACCCAGCTCTTCTGACTGCAAACCCACTGTTTTTCCACTGTACCAAGTTTCCTCACTTACCTTTGTAGTGCTGACAAAAATAAGAAGCGTTTAATAGTCATTTAAGTAAGTAAAAGATTAATTTTAATCCTCTACCTGAAAATCCTGTATTACGTAAAAATATCATTCTGATCATTTTGTTTATGCAGTATGTGTTTATAAATTAATTACAATTTTTGATGGGAGAAAAATATCTGCTAAAAACACACTAGCTAGAAAATACAATCCGTAGTTCAAAATATTCACTGATGAGTTTTAGATATAGCCACAGCTGTATTCAAAGATTTTCCAAGGACTAACCAGCTAATAGTCTCTTTTAAGGAAACAATTCATTTTCTCTTCACCCAAACACATGGCACTTGTCTTGCCTTCAGACAGATTTTAAACCATGTGATCTGAAATAATCAGGTTGTAATGAGCTGCTCTAGATGAAAAAGACATACATTAATCTCTTTGGAATCATCTTCATCTATCCTTCTGGGTTTCATTTTGGTGTAGTCTACTGGCAAGTCCCAGCAGTCACCCTCATTCAGCTGGAAACACCGATTGTTCATCACTGCCTGTCGCTGTGGTGACATTGGCTCTAGAGGTGTCAAAATGGTACAGCACCCATCTCGTTGTCTCTGCTTGTTCATGCTTAGATCCAAAGTTCCATTTTCATCAACTTCCATATCAGGATTCTGTCAGAAGAAAAGAAACACTGTTAATCAACTTAAAAGAGATAAGACAATTCAAAGACTTAACCTGTTGCCTCTAAGTGGTTCTTACAAACCAATACTGCATTAAATGATGTAATATCCCCAGTTAGAGTTCAGGCATTAAGTCTCCTGCCCCATCCTTGCAGAAGTGGGTTTTAGAACGCAACTTTGATGTCGAGTGACAGGGCTTGGCAATTCTCTACCCCCAAACACAGGTGTGAAATGAGTCCCATATCTTTAATAATTTTTCTGCTTCCTGACTGGGGTGGGGAGGGGCAAGAAAGATTTTCAAAATGAACATCTGTTTTAAGTTGATTTCAGATTTAACACCTGATTAAGTGATAAGCTTAGTGGCTGACATAATTTTTTTTTCTTTCTAAAAAGCAGGGTGCTTTTGCTGCCTTAAAACTAACAGTCCAAGAAAGCAGGAGGAGAGGAGTTGTAACACAGGTGAATATTTACAATTTCATCCCTAAAACAAGTTTGCTAGTTTAAAGAAAAGAGAACTGCTTTTTTACAGTGCATAAAACTTACATGGATTAAACCTATCATAACTTTCCCTAAGTATACTGCCTTGTTTGCTTAGGAAGAACAAACAAACAAACAAACAAAATTAAAAAAAAAAAAACCACAACTCCACCAACAACAGAAACTGGTAGTGGCATTACCTACTGCAGCTGATGAGCTGTAAAATACAGGTGATAGGTTATTTAAAAAAAATGCTTTTAATTAAATCAATAATTTTTTTAGGACTTGTCTTTTAGCATGGGGGGGGGGGGGAATAAGGAGAGAGAGAAAGGAGAGCCTTAAAGAGCAAGAAAACAATACCCATAACCCTCCTTTTCTTTTTTTCTTCTAAGAGACATTCTCTTGAACAAAATTTTGATTTCAGAGCTGGTGGGAAAGCTACTGCCTACTCCAACGTCTAGCAGCTATCTCTCCTCTGGATGTAATAACATACAGGAAGGCATTTGGGATGAAAATCCCTTCCTCTGCGTTATTGCTTCAATAAATTATACCGTATTATTCTATTTGAACACCTTTTGCCAAAGCCCATTCCTGATTTCAGCTTTGATGCTAATTCAGGCCTTGTAATGTATTTATGCTCTCAAACCTGCCATTTTAATAAACAGTGGGGGTGGGGGATCTCGAATAGGGGTCATTGGACTCCCCCCCAACAAAATCTCTTCGGTCCTAGTCCCTTAACCTATACATCATTTCATCTGCAAGATCCCAAGGAACACTATTTGCATGCCACAAGAGCCTCCCCAATCTATAGGATAAAAAGCCATGAATATAAAAGGAAGCATTTGAAAAGGTAAAGTTACTGACCTTTCGGCACGCATACAAATTAAAATTATTTAAAAAAAGAAAAACAAAACAACTACTGTTAGGGCTGGGAGCTCATTATGTATTACCAAAAAGCTTTAAACAACAGGAGGAAAAAAAATATCTGTTTTTCTGGAGAAGGGTTAAACATGTCTGCCAGTTTAGCCCCTTGCTCTAAGAACACAATGCCGTTTCCTCTGCACTGCAATCTCCATCCTGGGCCACCTAGTGGCCTTCGGAGGCAGCTCTTCGCTGGGTCTCGGGTACATTTCAAATACTCATTTCCCTTCTTCCACTGTCCGCAGGAGAAATCAATCAATTTCCAAGGACCTCTCCTTCTCCTTACCACAACCCCTCCCCCCCCCGCCCAATCCAAAACCCCCATCACCACCTCAAAACCAGACTCCCATAGCATTTTAGCATCTGTGATAGTTTTGAATACTGAATGCAGATAATGGTTGAATTAACGAGGAAAGGTCAGTGTGCGCCCCACCTCTTTCAATTTTTTCCCCCTTTGTTTGCTGGGCACTGGTTAATGCCCTGAAGGAAAAACCCACTGGCCTTTTCAGGGGAAGCGGGGAAGCGGGGCTTTGAAGACTTACTATTGTAGGAGTTAGAAGTCACACCCACTGGCTGGATTTTTTTTTTAACTTCATCTGGGCTTTGCAGCCTTTTAAAGATACTGCATGAAACCAGACATCTATGGAAGTAACAAAAAAAAGGCTTCTATCCTGAAATCTTGGGGACCGTTTGAGAAGTTCTCCGTGCATAGCTACAAAACCTCCTAATTTCTATGTCCCATATATATAATAATAGCGTGATTAATGCCTTCTGTGGAAGCAAATGTGGGCTTAAAAAACAACCAAAAATTTAAAGATGCTTTGTATACCGTTATTGGCCCCACAGATAAGCAAAATTAAAACTGCAGATTCCTTTTACTTCCTCTCCTCCTGCCCCTCCCGCTTTTAAAGGGCTAAACCTTGACCCAGGTTTCTCGGGCTACCGCTGGGGAATCTGCACCATCATCTTTTATTTATTTCACTGCATTCCGAAAGGTTTTCGCTTTTCATTGGGTGGCAGAGCCAGAGCACGAGGAGCGGGCTGGAATGCCCGTGCCTGCTTTGCCCGCATGCGTCGGTGCAGCGCGCGCAGCAGCTGCGGGGGACCAGCGGGGCGGGCCGTCGTTACCCGGGCACAGAGGTCCTGAGGTTTGGTGGAGAGGTTCTGAGGCATTTCCCGGCAGCGCGTGGACAGATTCAGGATGGCCGTGGCGGCCATGTGTGCTGCCTCCATGTCGTGCGTGTAATCAAAGCTGCTTTTGCTGCAGGTGCTGCTGGCGCTGCTGCCGCCTCCACAACTCATGTTGCTGCTGCTGCTCGGGGCATAGCTGCTCGTGGTGCTGCTGGTGGGGCTGGAGTTCTTGCAATACCGTTTAGCTGGGGAGACAGAGAGAAAAAAGCCCAAGGGTGACCTGCGAGGAAAAGCACCCTCCGAAAATGGAGGAAAAAAAAAAAACTCCACTCCCTTCGCCTCCCTCCCATCCCCCACCCTCTTTCCACCCCCTCACCCTATAAAGGGTGAAATAAACCAACAGCAATTTCTTGGAAAGGGGGTGGTGGGGTGTGACATTCTTAATGATATAAAATGGACTGATGCATAAAGAAAAAAATGCACATTTCCCCCCTTCTAGCGTATGTTTGGGAGGCACGTTAGAGACCATCAACATCTTCATTTTTAGAGAGGAGGAAATTGAGGTTCAAAGAGAGGTCAAGTGACCCGCCCAAGGTTGCACAGGTAGCATTCAAACTGGTACTAAGACTCCAGATCCATAGCACTGTGTACCACAGCGAAGCCGGACATTACTTAACCCTTGCTTGGAACCGAAGAAGGCAACATGCTAAGTATTGTATCGGGGAAAATAGGGCAGGTTGTCCAAGTAAATGTAACTAGGCAACTGGAGGAGAAAGGGTGAAAGTAGAGGTTTAGAATCAGGGGACTTGGAAATGAACTAGACATTAATCCACCTCCCCACTCCACCCCCATTTTACAGATAAGGAAACTAAGGCACAGAGAGGGGAATTAACTTGCCCAACCTGCCACTCAAAAGTCAGTAGCAGGGGTGGAATTCAAACCCACATTCTCTGAGTCAAAATCCAGTGCTCTGTCCATAGTGTAGGAGGAATATTCAGGGGATAGGAAGCATAGAATAATGATGAAAAATAATACCCATTCATGAATTGCACACAAACTGCAATAACGTTATGGGAAATAAGCGACTGTGCCTGATAGTCTGGTTAGAGGCACAAGGGACATGGTGCTTTCTCTTCACGTTAAGGATTGCTCATAAGCTCATTTGGTGACTAGGACCTTCCCAGATCACTCATCTGTGAAGCGATTGGCTGGCCTACATTCCAAGGCAGGGGGGCTGCAGAGCGTTACCAGAAGCTCCCTGTGGTGACATGTCGGTGACCCAGATTCACAAGAGACCTGGAGACTGCTGTTCCTCAGGCCAACAGAGACTGTGCCCTTTGTGAAGGTGAGGGGATGGATTTCTGGCTCAGAATGCTAACCAGGCAATGTGACTGGTGAGTCTGTCTCCTTGAAAGGAGAGAGGAAATGTAAATGCTCATAACTAGCAAGAAAGGTCAAAAGATGGAAAAGGCAGAGGGAGGAGGAAGCGGCAGTCACATCTGGACACTAGCAAGGCACAAGACAGGTTTCTAAACATGACTACTAAGTGACATTCAAAGACAAACTCTACTTACTATTTCTCTCACAATCTTAGAATTTTAATTGTCTCCTCACTATTCTGCACAATACTTACCTTCACGGGAAGGCTTTTGTTTACTTATTTTTTTCTTTGAAAGTTCATTATCAGTAGCAGTCGCACAAGCACTTTATAAGTACTATTAAAAAACAACTTTAAAACTCCATTATTATGTGGATGAGAAAATGATGGAAGAGATGTCTCGATCAGTGTTTTATGTCACTGAATCTCCCTGTACTACTATATTTTTCATATACGTCATTCAGTCTTCAGGCACTGTAATGTGGTGAATAGAGCTCTGGATTTGGAGAAAGGAAGACCTGAGTCCAAATTCTGCCTCAGATACTTGCCAGAGTATGACCTTAGGCAAGTCACTTAACCTTTCTCAGCCTCAGTTTCTTTATCTATATAATGCAGGGTTTGGCCCTTGAGGTCCCTTCCAGCTTTACTTTTTTTTTCTTTTTTTTTCTTTTTGCTTTTTGGAGGTCATTTGGGGTTAAGTGACTTGCCCAAGGTCCCACAGCTAGTTTTTGAGCCAAGGTCCCACCGCTAGTTTTTGTGTTAAGTGTGTGAGGGTGGATTTGAACTCAGGTCCTCCTGACTCCAGGGCCAGTGCTTTATTCACTGTGCCACCTAGCCGCCCCTCCCTTCCGGCTTTAAATCAATGTTCCTATCACCTATGTGATTTTGGACATGGTACTCAACCTTCAGGCCTCAATTTCTTCATCTAGTAAATAAGGACTAGACGGCCTCTGAGGTCCATTACTATCCCTAGGTTTAGGATTCTGTAATTATGCAAATTCCAAGTTCCCTCCCAGCTCTAAAGTTCGTGATTCTATGACTTGAGCTCAAGTCCCCGAGTTAAAAGTTGCCTGCTGTGTGGCCCTAGACAATTCATTTTCTCATGACTCAATTTCATTAATTGTAAATGGAGATAATACTTGTATTACCTTCTTACTGAGTTATTAGGATGAAAATGTTTTGTAAACTTTAAGGTGCCATTTAAATGTGATATGTCAGTGTTTATATATATCATATATGTTATATTAATATGTATAGGGTAGTATATAGATATATGTCCATGAATATAGATATATGTGGGGGCAGCTAGGTGGCACAGTGAATAGAATGCCGGTCCTGGAGTCAGGAGGACCTGAGTTCAAATCCAGCCTCAAACACAACACAAAAACTAGCCGTGTGACCTTGGTCAAGTTACTTAACCTCAATTGCCCTCCTCTCCCCCCTCTAAAAAGCAAATATATAAATACACACACACACACACACACACATATATATGTATATATATATATATATATATATACGTATATATATATATACACATATATGTGTATAAACACATGCCCACACACACAGATAGGCACACACATATGCGCGTGCACACACACACACACGCGGCCCAGACTTGTGATTTAATTGATTTAAGGATTTTCCAGTGAGCAAATCCTCTCTACTCATGCAGGTTAACACTTGCTTTGCTATAGTCAGTCTTAGAGAGATACCTGAGATACGTGAAATTAAGTGACTTGCCCAGGAGTCACAAGTGTCGGTACCTGTTAAGAGGCAGGACTTTTACTCCATTCTTCTTGACTCCTAGGTTAGTTCTCTCTATCCCTTATGCCACACTATCTCTCATTACTATTAGTAATTTAAATAAAATGTATAGATAAAAGATGACTATGTCTACTAAAGGTCAGGTAAATGTCATAGATTCAGAGCTGGAAGGGAGCTCCCAGCTTCATGTGCAAGTGGAATACATGATTACTACATGGTATGATTTTGGGGATACATGAAGTACTTCTACTCAAAAATCTTCCCCCCCCTCTTATTCCTGAATACCCATCATTAGAATTATTTTCATTTGTGTTCAGTGTTATTTGACCTTATCATCATCTAAAGTATAAATACTCCTGGTAGGGATACCATATTCGATCTCTAACATCTTAGTGTGAATGAGTTTTCTTATGTGACAGGAGTCATGGAGAGGGCATACAAGCATTAAACACCTGGGGAAGGCAGAGGGTACTGACAAGGCACAGGACTGACTAAAGATTTGTGTACTTTCCAGTTTTGCTCACAGCCAGGCCTGCTTCTTGCTGTCAGAGCTTTGGACTGGAACCTGGCCACCTGCACAGTCCCCTTCATGTCCTTTAGGCCATCATTAAAGCTTCTACTGTGGGGAAGGGTGCATTTGTTATTGAAAAGAAGAGAGAGAAAGAGAGAGGGGGGAGAGGGGGAGAGGGAGTGAGGGAGAAAGGGAGAGGGAGAGAGGGAAAGAGGGAGAGAGGGAGAGGGAGGGAGAAAGAGGGAGAGAGAGAGGGAGTGAGAGAGAGAGAGAAAGAGGGAGAGAGGGAGAGACTTTGAGTCTGGACTTCAGTGTCCTTATACATCTTCTACTTCAGGCTATACATACACACATATATATATGTTTATATGTATGTTGAAGTAGTATATGTATATCTACATATGTCCACATATATACATGTATATAATGTCATTATACTATAGATGACTAAATTAAAATAATTAATTCCTCCCTATGAGGCAGGTACTACAGGTATTATTGATTTCCATTCTCTAGACGCTGAGGCTCTCTGAGAGGTTAAGCCATTTGCCTGGGGTCACCCAACTAGTCAATGTTATACTTGGGATCTGAACTCAGATCTTTTTGACACCAAATCCAGTACTTTTTCTATTTTTCTCCACAAAGCTATTCAGGTGCTAAAATAGGTAGGGCCTCTTATTCAGAATACCTAATTCAGATATTCCTAAGATAAAGCCACAAAAACATGATAGCCAGAGAGTACATGGTCCCAGCCTAATATGAGACCATGGGGGAAGGGGCATATATAAGTTGGGGCCACCATGCCGAATACCTCCTCATGAAACCCCATCCCAATCGGGAAATATAGGATAACTAGGAATATTGAGAGACTGGGAAATAACTCCCTCCTCCCATCCTAGACTGGTACCACTTTAGGTACAATCTAGAAGAATATAGATGCAATGAGCCACCATTGTCACTGGTACAGAACAGCATTTGTGCTTTATGTAACAGATGAGTCATCAAGACTGTGACCACTTAATGTGGCTTCATGATTTGTTTTTCAAAGTAATGTCTTATGAATACAGATTCAATTCATTTGCAGGTTAGGTTAGTCCTGGGGGGCTGAAGTTGACTTTTGCACATCAGTGAAAAACTACTTTGTTAAGCAGTTTAATCATGGGAAATGAATTAAGTAATATTAACTTACTTAAGAGAGGGTAAGGGAACTTGTTTTCTATTGGGGCCATTGACCTCAAAGACAAAAAAATCTAAGTCAAATAAATAATAGCCCACCTTTTTAAAAAAGACAATAAAAAGGATTGCATTCATAGTGCTTCAGAACAAGTGCTACAAAACTCTAGTTATGTAACTCTAATGCATACAGCATATAATATTATGGATTACAGTCGTCTGATACTATAAATTCCGTATGAGCAAGAACTGTTTCTTATCTTTGTTTCTTCCTCTAACATCTAATATAGTGTTGTTCTGCAAATAGGAGTTGCTTAACAAATATTATTTTACACAAAATAAAATCTCTACATGCTTCAGTTTTATGCGAAGGCCACATTTGTGATAGGAGATCTTCTGAACAATCAAATCACATGACTTAGGTGTTGCTATTTATTTTATAAGTACAAAAATATGTTATCTCTGAAGGAAAGAAAGCCCTTCATATAACATTATAATATTTTGTATTTGTACATGGCAATAGATTTGAGAGCACTTTTCCATCCTTCATCTCATCAAAGGCTTAAAACTCTGAGGTAGGCAGAGCAGAAGTTATTCTATTATACAGATGAAGAAACTGAGGCTCAGAGAGGTTATGTGATTTGCTCAAGGTCATAAGACTAATGTGACAGAGGCAGAAAGAAACAACAGGGCTTCTGACCTCTCACCCTGTGATCTTTCCTTTACCTCCCAGCTGTCCTTGGGTGAGAATGTTTGAGTAATCTTGAATACTTGTAAGGTATTTTTATCATCTTATTTGGATTACTACTTTGAAAAAAAAATTATCAGCAACTTAGAATAATCATTAAAAAAAATACAGCAAACCAAAGTAAGTCTGGGTCTGAAAAAAAAAACACTGACACTGCTTATTACCTGGAGTTAGGTCACAGAACTTTCACTCTCCTGCCCATTGTGAACAGGTAATTAGATTGCCAATAGCTTATTGGAGCAGAAAGAATTTCAAAACCCCAAATCAATCAAATGTGACAATAGTTATACTGGAAAAATATGTACCATGTACACTAAATTGAAATGATTGTTTTTGATTTTATGCATGGTGCTTGGCACATAGTAAGGACATATATAATAAATGGTTTTTCATTCATCCATTCTTTAAAATAAGGGGACACTTCTATGCTTTTAAATATATAAGCAGATTAAAGTCCTTTTATTAATCTTCTATTTGTAAGCCACTTAAAGTAACATTAGCAATAGTACTAGTCATTTCACATGTGCTGTATTTATTCAAATGATCACCCCTTTCCTGACCAACCCCAAATCTGGTATATTGTTTATTGTTAAAACAGGATGAAACTGACGAGGAGGTCAGGATTATGTGAGAAAGTTGTTTCTGTTGACTTCTGCTAGAGCTGACAAAATCCCCCCACTTGAAGTGTGAGAAGACTAAATAAGAGTAATTCAAGAGGTTTTAATAGAGACTAAAACATGCTGCCATTTACTTTCAGTAAACAGAATCATTGATGCTGTTTAACGCCAACAATGCACATCCATCCATTCATTCCTCCTACGTATACAACAGAGTTCTTGTAGCTAGGGAAAATACAAATCACTTCTGCTCTCTGTACTGTTTCTTCATCTATCCAGTGAAGAGCTTGGATTATACCTCCAAGGTTCCTTTTGACCTGCCCCCTTCCTCTCTCTCTTTCTCCTTCCCTTTCTTTCTTTCTCTTTGTTTCTTTGTTTCTTTCTTCCTTCTCTTCCTTCTCTTCCTTCCTTCCTTCTTTCGTTCCTTCCTTCTTTCTCTCTCTCTTTCTTTTTCTCTTTCCTTCCTTTCTGCCTCCTTTTCTCCCTTCCTTCCTTTCTTCTTTACTTCCTTCCTTTCTTCTTTCTTTCAAATCCTTCCCTCCTTCCTTCACTTGTCTCCTTCTCTCACCAGGGCTAGAAATACAGGGGGTATTTTTGGGCTGATCCCACTACTAAATGGCAGGCAATTGGCAGGAAATGTGTGTGACCTGGGCCAGTTTACCCCTTTTTAGGCACTCTGGTTGCCCCTCCTCCCCACTGGGGCTCACCATATTAATGCCAAAATTAGAGTAGATATTAGATTGACCTGGCCCACTGCAGCTCAGAAGTCAGAAACTCAAGATATCTGCCAGTAACTGGGATTATAGGCTTGTGGCACCATGCTTGGCTTAATTTATTCTTAACAAGCCTTTAGAAGTCTCCTATTGCTTTTGATAGCCACAGCAGTGCACTGTACAGGAAAAGAAATTATTTGGAGAACACTCTGCTCTCAAATATACTCATCTCTTAACTAAGGGGCAAGAAGGAACAATAACCTAATGGAGGGAAATGTCTGAGTAGTAAGGTATGCTAGTGGTGTGTTTTTAGTTTTGGTCTAGAAATGTGTTTTTAACGATATGGGATCTCCTTCCAGCCAATGAAGATCAGCAACTTGTATGTGATGTAAAGTCTTAGAGAGCTGCCTGAGGTGCTGAGGATTTAAGTGTCTTGCTTGCGGTCACACTGTTGGAAGGCATCAGTGGCAGGGCTTGAATCCAGTGTGTCCTTATACCAAGGATTGTGCTAGCCATGACATAGCTAGCCACGATGTTTCTCATGGCTAGCTGTGTATGAAGGTTAAAAAATAATTATTGAACCCGAAATATTTTTACTTAGTTTCTAAAGTCTACAAGAGCCATTGTTACAGACTCCTCCAAGCTCCTTTAATGTACCTTCTAGGTCAAAGTCCATGGTCCTAGGATTCTAAAGATAGCCTTCCTTCTGATGCTTACTATATACTAGATTCTTGAAGCAAATGCATTGCTATGTTCTTACAAGTACAAATCTGTATGAAAATCAGACCCCAAAGTAAGAGAATAAAGAGCTAGAATGTGTTAAAATTCTGTTAGGCAGGCTACTCTAATTTGCTTTAGACCCAGAGTTTCTCCAAAGTAGGTCTGAGGTGAATGTGAATGAAAATATCTGTTCCATGATCCCATGAAGCTGTCTTTCCCTTCCTGGAGTGTATAATGAGTTTAGTAATAGGCTATTGAAGATGTTTTGTTTCTGTGTTTCTTCATGCACACCTTTGAGTTCTTTTATATCTTACAAATTTTCCATAGTGGAGGGAATAACAACAAATAATAATAAAGCATTGTAATGTTAGCAAAGCACTTTACAAATGTTGCTTCACTTTACCTTCAGAACAATTCTGGGTGGTCGCTGCTACTGTTATGCCCACTTTATAGACGAAGAAATGGAGACAGACAGCAGGTGAGTGACAACCCAGAGTCAGCTCTGCCACCTAGCCAGCTGCTGGGACCCTGGACTCGCACTTTGGGGAGACTTTAGACATAAACATGCCTAAGCTTTGTCTTAGTGATTTCCCCAGAGTTTTCTTCCAGGATGGATTCAACAAGCTAAAGTGAGAGAAAAACTTAATCCTCCAGGCCACCCTGAGATGACTTTTACTCTGAGTGCCCAGCTTTGGGAGGAGACCCCATGCTCCATGGGTATAATTATTAAAGTGCTGATCTTAGAGACAGGAAGACCTGGGTTCAAATTCTGCCTGAGAGATTTTAAGTGCCTTGCTCAGAGTCCCCCAACTAGTAAGTGTTAAACCCTCCATTTCCTCAGAGAAGATTGCACCAGATGACCTCTGTAATCCCTTTTAGCTACAAACTGTGATCAAATGATTCATGTAGCTTATCTCAGGCTCTTCACCCATGCTAATTGGCTCTACTGGATCTTGTCATTTGAAATAGGATCCTATTATTGCAGCAAGCTCTCCAAGCAAACTGCAATTTTGAAGTAAAATTCTTTCATGGAAAAGATAAGATTTTTTTGAAAGGAGTTTTCCCCACAAATTACCTATGGGATATAGATGCATCCATTTGTATGACCTACTTCAGTGAACTAATCACAAAGTATTTCTAGAGTAACTGATGGGTTCAGAATTGCAGTATGCATTATGTGATACAGTAGAAGACTGAGACCCTACCCTCAAGGAGCTTACAATCTATCTACTATGGGAGACTAGACATAAACATATGAAAGCAATTAACTGAGACAACTTACAATAGGTCACTAAATTTTACATTATAGACATAGGAATAAGATAATTATTAAGACACTAATTGTATGGTACAGATAATTGTTACATAATAAGTTAAGAGAAGGGAAAAGTGAACATGGATAGAACTTTCAGAGAAACTCCACAGAAGAGGTAGAATTTGGGCTAGACTTTGAAGGATAGATAGTAGAGGAAGGGGGAGAGAAGATCTAGGTAGGGGAAAGAGAATGGGTAAAATCAGTAAGGTAGGAAGGCTCAAATGGTACATATGGACATATAAAAATGAATTAGGAAGTGTAGCAAGAAGACTAACCTTATGTTAAAGCAGCGTTATAGGAAGATTCATCAGAGCAGTAGGTGTAGCATGAAACATAGGGAAACTGAAAGCAGAAAGACCAGCTATCAGGGAATTGAAGGAATCTAGGACTGAGCAGAGTAGTATTGTAACTAAGGTGATGTTGGGAACAGAAAAAGAGATGAATTTCAGAGTTATGCAGGCTCATAGATATGAAAGAAGAAGAAAAGGAAGAGATCAAAGATAACAGAATCATATAATTATAGACACAGAGCTTCAAAGAATTTTGGAAATCATCCAGTTTAACTCCTTCATTTTATAGATTTTATAGATGAGAGAATTGAGACCTTGTGTGGTTAAGTAACTTGTCTAAGGTCAAGGAGGTAAATAAGTGGCAGAGCCACAATTTGACTTTCAATTGTATGACTCCCAAGTCCATTGCTTTTTCACAACAGTTTAAGGATATAGATTCATAGTTAACTTAAAAGTCAATGAATCAAAGCATTTATCTTACAGATAGGGAAACTGAGGTCCAGAGAGGCTAAATGATTAACCTAGTTCCTCTGACTCCAAACTCTCCTCCATATATTGCCTTCAGGCTTTTAAGCTGGAAAGGTCAGGAAAATGAAAATATGAACATAAGTGGAAAATAAAGGAAGTCAATGGAACTGGACCAATTAACCTCTTAGGTTCCTTCTAACTGTGACTTTTTGATTCTGTAAACATGAAACAATGAAAGCTGAATGAATGAAATAGAAGTCATAGACATCCAGAGAGAAGGGTGAATAGAAGTAAAGGTTAAGAAACTTAAGCAACCTGTATAATTAGAAGGATTAGTGGTGTACTCTCAATGGAAATAGAGAAGTTAGGAAAAAGAGGGACAGGTTTTGGGGGGGGGAGGGGAGGAAGAAATAATACATTTACTTTGGACATGTCATTTCCAGTTAGAGATGTCTAATAGGAAGTTAGTGATATGAGCCTAGAATTCAGGAGAAAAACTGGGGCTAGATATATAGATTTTGGTGGTTTCTACCTAGAGGTAAACTTAAGGAGATTACTGAGAGTGTGTACACAGAGAAGACAGGTACTGCTATATGTAAGTGATAGGCAAGGTTGATGATCCTTCATTGGACACTGAAAAGGAGATGCTTTTTACAGGTAATATAAAAATCAATAGTGAGTGATGTCATGAAAACAGGGAAATAAGGGTTTCTAGAAGGAAAGTTAGTCAAAAGTATCAAATGGAGCAGAAGGTAAGGAAGGAAAAAGATTGGAAAAACCCATCACATCTGACAATCAGTAGTTTGTTAATAACCTTGAAGAGAGCACTTTTAGTTTAATGATGAATTTAGAAGACAGATTGCTGCAAAGTTGAGAAATAAAGGCAAGGTGATAAAATAGAGGCAAGAAATATATAGGTAGCTCCCTCTGCCCCACCCAGTCCCCCAGCCCCCTCCAGTTTGGCTGTGAAAGGGAAGAGAAATGAACAGTAGCTTAAGGAGATAGTGAGATCAAGTTAAGGTTTTTAAGGATGGGGAAGATCTAGGAATGTTTATAAATAGTAAGGAAGGAGCCAGTGGATAAAGAGAGATTGATAATTAAGGGTGGGGGATAGAGTGATATGTCATACAGTTTTGAGTATGGTAGAGCCTTGTAACATTTCTTACAATTATATAGATTTGGATACACCAAGGATTAAGTCATGTCCTTTTCAAATATTTCCATTTATATTACAAACCTGATGTAACTTGGTTGTTCTGTAATATTACAGCATAGGTCTTCATGCCACCACCTCAACTAGCATTGTAAAGGGCGTGATGATACTTTTTATGAGAATATTTGCCCTCATCACCACTGTCTTTAGTTGCATAATTCCTACTACTCCTTTTAAATGCTCTATTTTGCCATCCTTCTTAAAAAGATACAAAATCCATTACATTCAATATAGTAGAAAAGTAATTAGATTTGAAGATAGAAGGCCTAAGTTCAAATCCTGGCCCTGCCATTTACCGTCTTTGTGAACCTGAGCATATCATTCCACCTCTAGGATTCGGGTTTCTCATTTGAAAAATGAGAAGGTTAAAATAGGTGATTGCTAAGGCTCCTTCCAGTTCTAAATCTTCTGATAGCATTTGTTCAATTTCAACACATACTTGTTAAATTCCTATGATGTGCAAGATGTCTCTTCATTTATTGTCTCATTAAATTAAGGACTCAGGGAAGGACATTTTTGGAGAATGAAGCAACTCCCTAGAAACTGATTACATTTTAAAAACAATATCCAGTAGTAGTTAATCTTAAATCCAACCAACTACGTAAATCAAGCAATTTGATTCTTAACAAAGACTTTCCAGTGCTTTCTTACCCTCTTCAAAAATGCAGGATCAATTTACATTTTTCATGATGAATGATGGGAAAGTTATTTATGTTTTACTATATACACCCCAACTACCTGTCAAGGACAGTGGTACTAAGTTTTTAAATGACCAATAAAATCTTGTTGACTGACTGAGGTCCATGTTCTGTATAGTTTTCTGATAGTGGATACTCTGCCATGGCATGAAGCTCTGAATTGAGTGTGATAGTAATGATTTGAGCATAGTAACATCTGTTGTGAAAAAAATCCACTTTTATCTTCATTTTTTCATTGACTACAAATTAACCTAGGTTTTCCTTCTCTCATTATAAAGGTACAGTCTAGCCATGGGTGCAAGAAATTCATCTTAAAATGGAAAAAAAAATCACCTAAGGTAAAATGAACACCTAATAGAAAGGTTACTCAAAGTTAAAAACCAGTGGAACTCAATTAACCAGAACTCTCAGCTATATGTAGTCTTATTTAGGCCCTCTACTTCTGGGGGAAAGGGCAAATCGTGGCAGTACATCCCATAATCAGTAATTTATTCAGAGAACCAGCTCTTAGGTATTTCTTGGAGCCAATACACATTCGAGCTAATCTCCTAAAACCATCATTTTCTGTAACTATAGTTTTATGAACTGAGAACTGATGTTCAGAATGATGGGCAAAGAAAAGTAAGAAAGTGGTCTAATACATTTTGGAGTCATTGACAACAACTAGAATAGATTTCAGTTGTGTTTTCATTTAAATTCAGTTTATTAGAACTCATTACCTAAGCATTCTGATGGAAGCTTTAGTATATGGGACTTTTAATTAAACATTTTTCAAATAGTGGACAGACTGTAAAATAGTTTCTCCTCCCCTCTGTTCTAGAACATGGAGAAGATTTTTTATAAGCAAAGACTTTTATACCTCATCATATTTTTATCAAAACTTGTCAACAAATGGCTTATCTAGGAATCTATAGGAGAATATGGTTTAAAAAAAGCCTTTAATTTACCCCTTTAAAACAACTATTTACCAAATTAATAATAAAATGAATTGGTCTAATATAAAAATTTTTGGAAGCTTTTGTCAGTGGATTCAAAATGTGGATTGGAGAAATACCTATTTTATTTTGAAGCTCATAGATTTTGTTTTCTGCTTAATTGTAGTATATTGTATTATCGTATTATAATTTCTTTTTTTTTCCCACCTACCATCATATTCATGATTTCTCTAGCTTAGAAGTAGGAAACAGGAAAGAAGCAAATGGAACAGTTCTATCGTGAGACAGCAGATACATTATATCCTGCTTTTCCCCTCCTTTCCAGAAAGCAAGCATATGATTCTTGAGTTTTTGGAAAGACATTGGGTGGAACAGTTGGGTTTTCAAAGAAGCCGAGAACACAGTAGGTGTGACTGCTGTGTCTCCAAAGTGTGCCTTATCACTGTCCCCATATTATCTGTCTCGTTACTATGGTTTCTGGAATATTCTGTTGATTCTACATATCTTGGGATGTTGCTAGTATCATGGGAGTCTAGCGTATGCGCAGACCTCATCAGCTTGTTCAGAGGGTGTCTTTTTATGTGGAAGATATGGAGAAGATGGCTTCAAGGAGAATTGGGAAGTGTCTTACAGGCATTGTGGAGGGTACATGGACATTCTGTAACTGGTTTGGATTGGCTAATTATATTATAGTGAGAAACCTTTTTATTATTGTTATCATTAGCAATAATAATAATATTATTTACATAGTGCTATAAGGTTTGCAAAGCACCATCCATATGTTATCTCATTTCATCCTCACAACAACTTTGTGTGGTAGGTGCTATTATTATCCCTGTTTTACATGGGAGGATACAAACTGAGAGGTTATCCAACTTGCCGTAAGGTCACACAGGGAAGAAATGTTGGGGTGGGGTATGAGCCCATGTCTTCCTAACTCCAAGTCCAGGGCTCTTATTCACCTATCTTTCTGAAGATACTGGCAGTTCTGGCTGTGCAGCCAATAGGAAAAGGCACTACAAACTACATTGATTGGCCAACCAGAACCAGTTTCAGAATGTTCATGCATGCTTCACAGTGTCTCAGAGGTACCTTATATATCATCAGGATTTTTCCAGAAGCTATCCCTCCTCGTGTCCTCTATGTGGAAAGAAGCCATCTGAACAAGCTGATGGAGCTGGCACATGCACCAGACCCCCATTACACTAAACTAAAGATCTTACTTGAACTAAAGGTTGGGTAGGTTGAACTAAGAGGTCTCTTACAAAAACCAGGCAAAATAATCATCCTGATTCTTTCCTTAACTCTCTGCAAGCTCCAAGGTTGTGGCATTCTGGAGGTGTAGAGAGAAAAAACCCTCCTTGCTCTTACTAAGCATCCAGTGGGGCCAATTCACCCATACCTGTGTGAACTTTTGGAGGGTTCAAATACATGGTGTCATGGTGCCAATGTGGTGGCAATCCTTTGGCAAGTGCTGAATGACCACAAACATGAGCCTTATTTGAAGGCAACTGATATATACAATAACAACATTATTAATGGCAAACTTGTCTCTCATGTATAAGAGTGTGCACCTCCTACCATCATATCCTTTGGGGGATATATCCCTGGTTTGCACCTTGGGGGCTATGGCTCTCTTGCCATAAGTATGATTGTCGTAAGTGTTATATTCAAACGACGTCTTGGAATATTTCTCTAGTTCCTTGGCCAAGTTGGAGCGAGGTGTGGTTGTGGGGACATTGTTTCTGTAGCCATATTGAGGGATCTCTAGTTGCTTTACGAAGCACATCGGCCTGAAACATAAAAGATATAGAAAGTTCATGTTATTGTGCCTGTGTTTTGGTTACAGTTTGGATGAAAAGCAGATAATCTTAACAAACTTTATTTTAGAGACCACAACCTATCTCTGTATTTACAGTTTTGCTTTATAAGAAAAACACTGCATATTTTCCCAAGTCATAACTAAACATTACTTAATAGTGCCAAATAGATTGCCCCCTCTAAAAGCAACTACATCTGAGTTCAGAAGTTCAGTTCAGTTGTTTTTCAGTCATGTCTGATTTCCCCATGATCCCATTTGGGATTGTCTTGGCAAAGATACTGAAGTGATTTGCCATTTCCTTCTCCAGCTCATTTTGTAGATGAGGAAACTGAAGCAGACAGTGTTAAGTGACTTGCCCACGGCAAGTGTCTGAGGCCAGATTTGGACTAAGGAAATGGTGTCTTCCTAACTCTAAACCCAGCACTGTATCTACTGCACCACCTAGCTGCCCTGAGTTCCAAAGTAGCTCCCATTAAATATGTTTACAATTCATCCATTGTTTCTTTAATTGCAATCCTTTGTAGAAGTTGGGTAGGAGTGAAGAAGATATGAAAAGCAAACTTGGTGGGGAGATTTCTATATCAATCATTTTACTTTGGTAGGAATCAGAAATAGATCTAGAAGTTCTGTGAACCTTAAGTAGGCCAATAAATATATTTCCCTTAGAAGATAATAAGAGGAAATGAAATAAATACTCTTATGAATATAGACTTAGTGAAAATCATCTAGATTGAAAACAGAGTGGATATGTATGCTTGTGTGTATAGATATGATAATATGCAGTAAGAAATATTAATATATTTCTCTCAATATTTCCCCTAATTTGCCTGACCTTTGAAAGTACTCCAGTGCCACTGCTTTCTCTCCCCCCCACCCCCCAAAAAAGTCTTTTTTATCACAGGATTCTGGAGACAATTGAGTCACTTTGCTTCACTTTTTCTCCAGGTATAAAGCATTTATGGGTATTTTCATGTATACGGTATTTTTTTTACACTTTTTTTCTAGAAAAAAAAATCCAGAGTTTCTAGGAAGGCAAAACATTTTAAAATTGTTTTTCTTGCTTTTAGAAGTATGTAATTACTATTAAGTCAGCCTGGTATAGTAGACAGAAGGTCACTTTTGAAGTAAGGAAGACTTTGATTCATAACCTACCTCTGAAATATACTGATTGACTTTGTGACCAAAGGCAAATCACTTAACCTCTAAGTGTCCTACACAGCTTTCAAAGACTATAAGTTATAGACAAGTAATGTCTATGAATGTCTATAAAAATGCCTTTTTATTGCTCCTTATACACACCACTTCACTTACTATCTTCATGTCTCTGCACTTCTCCTTTATGTCTGGAACACACTCCTTCCTCACCCCCAACTCTTGGAAGCCTTAGTTTTCTTCAAGACTCAGGTCCAGTGCCACCTTCTGTAGGAGACTTTTCACCATCCCTACAGTGTCTGGAACCCTTCCCCTTCAATCACCTTGTGTCTAATTTGTACATGTGTATAGATGTGAATTTCCTTAGACAGAATATCCGTACTTTTAGGGAAGGGATTATTTAATTGTAGCTTCCTATCCCAGGTACTTGGCATACAGTAGATGCTTAATAAATACTTGATTGACTGATCAGTGGAGGGAGTTTTCATACTAGGAGGTCTTCTCACTGATGAAATCATAAATCTAGAAAAGAAAATTTTACGTCTAAAGCTATGGCAAGTTTTAGCTCAAGGGTTCTTGGAGCCCATGAACTTCAGACAAAAGTGTGTGTGTGTGTGTGTGTGTGTGTGTGTGTGTGTGTGTGTGTGTGTGTGTGTGTGTGTGTGTGTATGTAAGACTATTTCAATATATTGGTTTTTTTCGCAATTTTATGTATTTGATTTTATGCACTTAAAATTTTTCTTCTGAGAAGAAATCTGTAGTTATTACAAGACTTGGCAAGGGGTCCATAACACAGAAAACGGGTCAAGAACTCCTTATTTAGCTGGAATGATGAAATCTCAGGTCTGGAAAAAATGTTAAAGTCAAAAATGGCAAATGCTTTAGCTAGAAAGAAACCATAAGCAAATTCATGTATTAGGGTTTGAAGTCTAATTCTCTTGTGAAGGCTAACCATCTGCCAACCTAAGTCCCTACATATTGATGATAGATATCAGTATATAAAAATCTTATTAAGGCTCAAAATGCAAATGTGAAATGTTAATAGACCTATGAAAGTAAATGCCCATTAAATCTCTTCTCCCAAGTCTCATCATGGCCTGGAGGTGACCATAGCTTCTTAAAGGCTGTGCACCTAGGTAGCACAAGCTTAGGTAGGTCCTACTAAACTGGGAAGGTCTTTGGAACTGTCTGGGTAATGGGCTGGCTATGTCTGATATTTATGAATTGAACTAGCTAAATATGGAGAGACTAGTTACCAGAGACTAACCACTCCCAAAGACTTTCTACTAAGGGGTAGAGATAGAATGTAAGTTTCTTGAGGCTAGGGTCATCTTTTTTGATGTCTTTGTAATTCCAGTATCTAACACAGTGTCTTGTACATAGTAGGCACATAGTCTAGAATTTGATAATATACTGTGTCTATAAAATGATGTCCTTGAAATGTTGAAGCACTCATTTTAAGTTATTTGAGGACACTAAGAGACACTAATGTCTATTAGAAAGACAGAACATATCATTCAAGTAAGTAGAGTTGGCAACAGATATGTGACCAACATCCCAATTAATGAATTTGCTCATAAGTTTTCTCTTTTGGACATATGGCTACAGCGGCCTTCATTTTTCTACATTCATTCCTTCAGTGATAATAATGATAACTAGCATTTATACATAGGACTTTAAGTTTGTGAAGTACTTTATAGATGTTAACTTCTTTGATCCTCACAAAAACCCATGGGGTAGTTAGGTGCCATTATCACCCTCATTTAACACGAGAAGAAACTGAGGTTGAGAGAAGGTAAGAGAAAGCAAGCATGATATAGTAAGTATGAGTGAAATTGGAACATGGTCAGACACTAATGTCTTTCTAATGAAGGCAGAGAAAAGTTTTGTATGTCTATAGAAAAACTGTTTCAGCTTACTCTCTTGCTAAATGAGCTATGAATAAAATGTTATGGTACTTGAGAGGAATGGCACTTAGTTCCCTTTCAGCTGGGTAGATAGGTATACTTTATAGAAGAGGTGGTATCTGAACTTGGCCTGAAGGATGGGTAGGGTTTTGGCAGGTATATAACTGAGGAGGGATGCAGTTATAGAAAGGGGGAAATGGTGTTAGCAAATGCATATAAATGGAAAAGAATGAGTCTATCTAAGAAGAGAAATAATCCAATTTGCATACATGACTACATTAGCATAACACAATATAAGATTGAAAAAATAGGTTGGGACAAGATAGTTGAATATCCTTGAATATCAAGCTTAAATCAAAGAGTTGTGGACCTAATTCTATAGGCACTGATTCAATTCATAAGGTTTTTGAACATGGAAAATGACTTAAGCAAAGGCATGCTTTAGGAAGGACAGTGGTGTGGGGGATAATTGGAGGTGGAGAAAACAGTGAGTCAACATTCCATGCTACTCCTTACTAGGCTTCATTTGCAGCAAGAAGGGTGGAGAAACAATGAAGGAGATGGAGGGTAGTTCTAGGCTAGATTCAGAGGCAGAGGCAGGATAATGATATAGAGGCAGCATGGTAAAAGGAAGGAGCACTTAACTTAGAGTCACAGGACCTGAGTTCAAATCCCCACTCTGCACTTACCACTTGTATGACCTTGGACAAAATCATTTAACTTCTCTGGACCTCAGTTTCCTCATCTGTAAAACGAGGGAGGTTCAACTAGATGATTTCTAAGGACTCTTCCAACTCTAAATTTTTCATCATATGAATGACTCTTAGCTGAAAGTGCAAAATCAGCAACAACCAAAACCACATTCCAAACTATAGCTGAATAGTTTCAGGGACTTGAATATGCATATTTGACACTTTCCACTTCATCTTTATGATTCCTTAGGATAAACCACGTACAGGTTTTCTTATTGTGTCCCATGGAATTTTATCTCAAGCAGTTAAATTGGTGTGTGTGTGTGTGTGTGTGTGTGTGTGTAGAATAAGAGGGAGAAAATCCTTGAGATAGATGAAGTTCAGTTTGACCTGTACTGTGTACTGGACAGGGGGACCACATGATGGTACCACAGGCCAGAGCCAAACTACTAACCCAGTCACAAGAACAGCCTGCTGGAGAGCCAGCTGCTCTTCTTGGACAAGGAATCATCTCTGCCTGGCTTTCCTGGGATTTCCTGCCTCTAAAAAGAGAAAGTGCACTCGGTGTGAGTGTGTATGTGTGTGTGTGTGTGTGTGTGTGTGTGTGTGTGCATGAAAAAAAAAGCCTTCTGTAGTCCCCTGCCGCCCCCCCCCCCCCATGAGGAATGTGTACACTTATCAGCCATTAGAAATGCCATTGAATTTATGAGATCGGAGGCTACAGGCTTTTCTTTTATTAGTATTTGATTCAGCTTCCTTTTGGGTAAGGAATCTTCATTAGTTATTCCATACACACACAAAAATTGGTTTTCAGAATATTGGGATGTTACATTTAGCTCCTGCTTCAAAAAAGAGTGTGGCATAGATGGGAGAGTCCTGGCTTTGAAGCCAGAATACCTGGGTTTGGGCCCAGCCTCTAGTGATAGGTATGGGACTGTGGGTGAGTTGCTTCACCTCAGTTTCCTCGTCTGTAAACTACAGATAATACAGCTGGGTGCTGCATTTGTAGTCAGGAAAGCCTGATTTGAAATCTGGTTTCAGATACTTATTAGCCATGTGAACCTTGGCAAGTCATTTAATCTTTTTGCCTTAGCTTCCTCAGAATGGGGACAATAACATCTACCTCACAGGGTTATTGTGAGGATAAAATGAGACAATATTTGTAAAGTCCTTTGCAAATCTTAAAGTGCTATGTAAGTGTTAGCTATAATTGTTATTATTATTACCTGAATTAGTTACTTCAGAGAGTTGTTGTAAGAAAAGCAGTTATAGATGTATGAGCTATATTAACAGCAGAGGATTTTATTCAATAAGAAGTCATTTTATTAAACAGCCAAGATATAATTATTGGCAATTTAACATTACCAAAGGAGGCTCTTTAAGATACTAGAATCATAAAATCATTGACTTCGAACTTGGAGAATCATTAGAGACCATCTACACTAATCCCTCTATTTTACAAATAAGGGAACTGAGGCTCAGCAAGACAGAGAAATTGCTGAAATGTTTAATTGAATATGCTCAGGTATGTGCTTTCAACAGTGGATATTAACTTGCTGACTGCTTTTGGTCATGTTGTGAGGGTGTGTGTGGATGGGGGAAAGGGGGTGGGGGTTGTGTGGTGGTGGATCTGGGGGATAGTAGTATACGGGCTATACAATGATCTTGGCAGACTAGAACAATAGACCAAGTCATCTAGGAAGTTAAAACTTATTGGTGATGAATGTGAAATCTCCCTTTTAATTGTTAAGTTTAGTCTTGGTTAAAAAAAAACAACAACACAATTTCACATGTATAAGACAGAGAAATCATGGCCAGATAGCACTTCATAATTAAAAAAAAAAAGGTTTGGGTATCTCAGTGGACCTTTAGATTAATTTGAGTCAGCAGTATCAAAAGGCAGTCAAGACAGCTAATTTGACCTTGGATTCCTTAGTGTCCAACAGTAAGGAGGTGATACTCCCATTATACTCTGGTAGGACCACATCTATAGTGTTTTGTTCTGTTATGGGCATGAAAATAACGAGCTGGATACTCCTTTCTAAAGGAGGGTAACTCAGAAGGATAAAGGACCTTGAGTTTATGCCATTTGAGTCTGTGCTGAAGGAACTGGAAATGTCAAGCCTGCAGAAAAGAAGATTTAGGAGAGACAGAGCTATTTTCAAGGATTTTAAGGCCATGTTGGGTGCCATGTTGAGAAGGGATTAGAACTGTGCTGCTTTGGGCCCCAGTGGGTAGTGCTACATGAATGCTGAAGGGGCTAACTCAGGAGGCAGTGGGTTCCCTTTCACCAGAGATCTTCAAGCACAGGTGTGTTGTAGAGGATTCAGGACTTGTGCAGGTATAGTTTGGAGTAGATAATAATAGTAATGATAGCTAACATTTCTATAGCACCTTCTTTGGGCAAGATACTACTGGGCTAAGTGTTTGACAAATACTAACTCATTTGATCTTCACTGCAACATCTTTGGGAAGTAGGTGCTAGTATTCCTATTTTATAGATGAGGAAACTGAGGCTAAGTGATTTGCTGAATGCTACCACATCATGTAAGTGTCTGAGTTTGGATTTGAACTCTTCAGGTCTTTCTGAGGCCTAGCACACTCTCCACTATGCTACCTAGGTGACTACTAAGTTCGCTTCCAATCATGAGATTCTGTAATTCTGCTCAAAAATCTCTCTCAAGCACATTCTACCAACTTTGATTTTTTTTTTTATCATCAAGAATCTTTTTTGAAATGCAAAATCTCCTAGGCAAGACTGGTCTTTTGGATCACATATCAATGTGAATTTTTTTTAACGATGCCATTTGTTCTTAATACCTAACTTGAAAATCCCTGTGCTGACATAATTTAAGTTGTGATGGAGGAAAAGGCTAATGTTGGTACAAAGGGCAGAAGTTTTTAGACAGCCAGAGGGAAGCATAGCAAAATTAATAAATCAGTTCATGCATTTATTAAATACCTACTGTGTGCTAGGCATTACATTTAAGTGCTGAGGATATGAAGACAAAAAATGAAAGTCTCAGCTATGGGGTAAAATTTACTGGGTGCCTGTGGGCAGGGGAAAGAGTATGCCAGCAAACTAGACAAATGTCACCTAAGTTGAACTTAGCAGTTTTATTTAAGGCTTGGGGACAAATGTTCAACCTCCCACTGAAAATTATCTCACTTGGCTGAATTCTGTAAATGTTGGATCTACTGAGTTATAAATCTGGAGACATTATCAATGCTACCTGTTTTGTGACCTTAGGAAAGCCCTTTGCATCTCTGTGCTGCAGCAACTTCAGTTGTCAAAATATGATAGTAAAACCTATCTCCTATTTACCTCACAGGGAAATTTGGGAGATCAACAGGGATGGCAAGCAAGCATGAAAGCATTTTGTATGAAAAAGTCCTGGGTAAATAGAAGATTGTAGTAGTACCATTAACCATTGTTTCAAAAGCATTAACATCCTTGGGTTGAATAGAAAACAACTTTATAAAAAAATACTTGAAGAAAATTTACTTTGGGAATGATATTTTAAACTATTCTTCCAACATTTGTAGAACTTTAGGTGATTTATGGACTATGGCCTAGAAGGGATCCTTAAGGATCATCTAATTTGACCCCATGAGAAAACCATGGCCCAGAGAAATGAAGGGACTTGATTAAGATCACACAATCTGTTGGTGGCAGAGCTGAGATTACAACCTAGTGGGGTCTCATATTTTATATTACATCAAATTTAATAATGTAACTTACAGTTCTCCATGTTAAGTAGTGGAAACATTATTATCATCATTTTCCAGGTCAGTTAATGAATCAAAAAGCATTTAGTATCTAATCTGTGTTAGGTATTTTGGTAGGCATTAGTGGTAGACAAAAATTTAACAGACATTTCTCTCAAAGAGATTAATTCTCCAGGACACACAATGTGTACACATATAAGTAATTAAAAATGAACGATAATTTTTTTGGGGGGGGGGCAGTGGTGTTGCCACCAGCACCTGAAGGGATCAGGGAAATCCTCATGCAAGGAAGCAGAATCCCTTTGAAGTAATCAGGGATCCTCAGAGAGAAAATTGAAAATGAAGTGTGTTCTAGACATAAGAGACAGCTTGTGCAAAGGTATGGGGATGGGAGATAGATTGTCATATTTGAGGAACAGCAGGTAGGTGGGCTTGGACAGAATGGAGAGTGTATAAGAGGGAGAAATGTTTAATAAGCCCAGAAAAGGTAAACTGGAGCCAGATTGTGAGGGGCTTTAAATATTAGACAGAAGTCTGTATTTTATCCTAGAGGCAATAGGAACTTTTTGAGCATAGGAGTGACATGGTTAGTCAGACCTGAGCTTTAGCAAGTTGAGGCTCTGAGTACTTATGTGACTTGCCCATGTTACCCATCCCCTCAAAGAGCTTGAATTTGAATCTGGGTCATTTGACTGCAGCTCCAAAGATTTTTCCATTATCCCAAGCTGCCTCACTAACTGTTTTTCATTGATAAATGATCCCTAACAGTACCTAAGAGAGCTAAGCAACTGGTTTTTAATCATTTTAAGGGAATCCTGGTTTCAAGCCCCACATCTATCACTGAAGAAATTTAATACCTTAAAACTCGATCTGACGCCTGGTTGGATTTTGACACATCACAGCTCTGGTGTTTTTCTTGAGCTTTTGCCAGTTTTTCCGCTGCAGCAATAGGGCATCCAGAGAGGCTGCAATTATAGAAAGGGGATTTAATTGTTTTGTCTTGGTTTCACAACACACCAATCCAATTACCACCTTCCACCTTCTCCTCAGACAGCCCCAGGGGGTACTGACTGAAAAGGTGAAAAAAGTGTCCAGGTGGTCACAGATGTTTCTTCTCTCTAGACTTTGACTTAGGGAAGGAGGCTACATTTTTCTTGCTTGCTCATTTGTTAGTGAAATGGTTAGCACTGCTGAGTTTGTTTCTAACCTATGAGACTGCTGCTGTTCACATGTATGAACATTTAATGAGTAAATATTATTGGAGGGCAAAGATAACCTGAATGCATCTGAATTGGAGCTGTTAAATTTTTTTTTTCCTAATCCAGATAACATGAGATGTAGTTAAATTGGAATTTTTAATCCCACTTCTATTCCGTGATACTCAGTGATTTTGGAAATGAGACCATAACGGGGCTCTTCGGGGACAAATTTCCAAGTTTCCCAAGTGTGGAAACAAATGAGCTGGTACCAGCAGATGGAGCTCTTAGTTGAAACTGTAAAAATCTGTCAGCTGGTACTGGAAACAATTCTTTTGCTTGTCGTCATAGTCTGTTGTATGCCTTTCTGACCAGATCTTTTCAGTGGTCTCCACGTGAATGGAAATAAAAGTGGTAGGGGGATCTAAGATTGACATTCAATTTCCACCAAGCCTCAATATTTAGAGGTGCCTTGTTTGCATGACTGATCTTGTGCATCTTATGTATTCTGTTCATTTGAGCTCATTCTGTGTAATATTTTGGTACCTGAGTTACATGCTATAACTTTTTAGGTATGTTATCATGAAATATGAAAGAAAAGGTACTGTCAACCTCACCACCTGAACTTTAAATACAAGAGCTACACTGCACATTGACATGGGAACATGGGAGGGGGAGCTGGCAAGGACTGGTCAGCCTTCTCATTTATGGTCAGGATCTTGCCTAACATCACACAGGTAGCAAACGAGGGAGTTGGATTTGAATTTAGGTCCTTTGCAGCCAAATGTTATGTTCTTTCTACTACATTCCATCCGGCTCTCTGGATTTCTGCTTCAGAAATATTTGTCCTGGCAAATCTCTGATAGTCTGGGTTCTGGATTGTAATAACTCAGGTCACATAACCAAAGCAATACAGGTGGACAAGCAAAAATGAAAGCAAAGTAAAACTTTTAGCAGCACTCTTCATTTATGAAACACCCATAATCCTGTGTGATATCAGGGAAATCTGGGAACATCCGATAGTGGGAAATTCTTCTAGGGTCTCCTAAGCCTCTGATATAAAGGCAGTTTACGTGGAGTGGTTGTTAGGAATGGTTTAAGAATACATAGAAAGACAGACTAGGACAAGAAGGAAAGCCAGAATTCGTGTAGAAGAAAAATGTTGAACCTATTTTAAGTTTTGTTTTGTTTTGAAATAGGGCTCTAGCAAAAGATCCTGGTTTTCCTGGCATTCATTAACAGAACGTCTTTGTGAATCAGTTTTTCTATACGTTTATAGGATAGTGATAAATTATGTACAGAATAATGGTCCTGTGCCTCTGAGAATAATGAAATGCTTTCTGAATCATCTAAGGAAGATTACATTATGTTTGGTATGATTTTTATGAATTATATGTTAAATTTTTTGAAAACTGGAATTAATATGGCAATTGTCTACTAACCAGAAGTTCTTTCCCCGTTTTTCTAACTAGCTTTATATCAGAGGCTGAACACTTTGGCTTTGGCAGTATGTGCCAAGGGCCACATCTTCCTGGGAACCATTGATCCCATCATGCCAAGCTGTTTGAGACAATACAAATAACATTTATTAGGCATCTACTGTTGGTAGAGCCTTGTATTCTCTTCTGTAGGTAATACGTAGTATAAAACGTGACCCCTAACCTCAAGGAGCTTATACTCTAAGAGGGGTTGGAACACTGGTTAACTATAGTGGAAAGGATGGGGATATACTGGCACTATTCTGAATGAAGAGGTAAATATTCATATAACAGCCCCTCAGGTATAGGTTTTGGCATCAGTTTCATTTCATTCTTTGATAAATCATCCTGAAAATGGAATGAACAGTTCATTCCTCAAAACTCAGATTTTTATTAACACTGCCAAAGCTGAGTGGAGGTAGAGAAACTTCAGAAAAATCTCTCAGTGCAGAGGGAGTGAGCTAAAAAGTGTCAGATGTCTTCCAAGGTGAACAAATGCAAAGGAATTAATCCAGTGGAAAAGAATCTGAATTATACTTGTAAGCTAATTGGATCTGAGCTATCAGATGGAACCTGAGGAAGGGATACAGAACTCAACCGAACCTGCAAAAAGAGGGAACATATGCATTTGTCTTCCCCATGCAATATGTGAACATACTCTTAATTCTTTATAAACAGCACACCAAGGACCATCTGTCACCTTCTGTAAGAGAGGGAAGTGCCTTAGGAAGCACACACCCTTGGAAGGGTTCACCAGGAATGCTGCCATTGGGAAGCTTTTATCTCTCTAACATCAAGTCCCAGAATGCTTTGCTTACCTTCGGTGAGAGTTCCTGTTGCTATTTACGTGCCCGCGCCCTGTGCAGCCTGGTGTAGGACACTTGAGAACATTTTCATGCATGGCAAGAACTTGACAAGAAGAGGTAGAGAAAATAGCCGAGAATTAAAACATAGAAACACTTAGAATACAAGAATATGTAATCATTATAACAAGGGCTGGGTTAGTTTACAATAGACATTCCTTCAAATACTGGTGATGGGCATGGTCAGAAAAACACAGGAAGGAAAGAAAGAGAGAATTTCTGATCTCATTCTAATTGGCATGCAGAGCAGAGGAGCACAAGGAGAGTTATGGAGGATAGAGAATGCAATAATTAATTTGTCTGTAGTGTCACAATGAAGCCAGAGACTACCAATATATTTTCCATACATTAGTACTGAATATTGATTAGCTACAGAACAACATGTAGATTGGTAATATTTCTCAGACGTCCTTAAGGTTTTCAATCCCAGAATATTACAAAAGGTTGGGAAGTGGGGGAAGGGACAGGAGGAGCAGACTTTATTGTATATATCAAATCAATTTATAATAATGACTTTTTCAGAATTAAATCTTGTATTGTTCCTTAAATATTATTATGAAGAACTGGACAAATTATGTGAAAAATCATTTCATCATGTAAAATGAACAAACAAGAGCTTTAATGATGATAATGTGTTATTTTTCTAATAGGAAAACGATGTTCCTAACTCACTATCTGTGGGGCATTCCGTTTAAATGGTTTGCTTGGTGGAGATGGATTTATAGAGATCCAGCTACACTCTTTTGGCTACTTTTTATTACCAACAGAGCTCATTTGTTAAAGCATGGGTTGGGGTGCAATCTGGCGGGGGCAAAGAATACAAGAATCTTATTCTTTTGTGAATTGGCCTCATTGGATGATTGAAAAAAAATAACGTTTATGTAGCACTTTAAAGTTTGCAAAGCCATTTACATACATTATTTCATTTGAGCCTCACAACAACCCTGTGAGGTAGGTACTACTGGTATCATTAATCTCCATTTTACAGATGAGGAAACTGAGGCTCATGGATTTTGACAACTGGCCCATGGTGACAGAGAGGTGGAATTTGAGCCCAGGCTTTCTGACTCCATGTCCTTTAGTAGCTGGCTTCAAAAACCAGGACAATTAAAAATACAGAAAAATATTCTGAAGCCCTTCCTTCAAGTAAAACTGTACTTATGTTATCTACATTTACAGTTGACCAGGACCCCTGAAGCACTGATATGGATACTGGCCTAAATTGTCCTATAATTACAACCATTTCCCCCCTCAAATTATCCATATCCAATTCTCCTTTGACATTGTGTGCCTAGAAGTGATTTGTAGGGCATGCTAAAAGAATCACAACAGAAATACATGTCTCCTTTTGGTGAAATGATGAAGCAGGCCTGCTTAGAGATGGAAAAGGGGGCCAAATCGCTTCCAGAAGGGGCTTCCACTGTTAATTATTTTTAATATTATGAAGAACCACATGTTAGCAAGTACATAGCAACAGTTTTATTTTTTTTTAAATTAGTGATCTTAGATAAATAACCTTAGAACACATTCATAAAAGTTGGCTACACTTGGATAGGACAGGATTAAGATATGTTTTTAGACTAATGAGATCATGTCAGCCTTTTGCTAGTTAGATTAAGTTTCAGATGATGCCACTTAACTTGTGGTAAAGTGGACTAAATCCACATAATATTGAGCTATTATGCCATGACAGAGTACAAAGTTTACTGTGCTTAGTATTTTCTCATGAAACTCTAGAGTCTGGTGACTTTTCTGAGGTTCAGTCATCAAATTTTTTTTTATTTTTTACTTTAGGAAACAGGAACTGGACCTGTGGTTTATTATTTTAGAGAAGTCCTCATGAAGAAACTACTTCAGTCTCTAAATTCTTTTATGTGTTGTTTCCCCCAATTAGAATGTAAGAACTCATTGAATGATGTGACTGCCTAATTTTTTTCAATCCCTCCCTTAGTGCTTAGCACAATGTTTGGAATATAGTGCTTAATAAATGATTTTTCATTCATTCATTCATTCATTCATTCATTCATTCATTCATTTATCCATTTATTTGTTCATTCGTTCATTCATCATCAATGCAGGTCTGCATCTTCTCTGCAACTTAGTTTTAGGGAGCTGCCTAGAGTACTGAGAAGTCAAGTGACTTGGTCACAGTCACACAGACAGTATAAGTTAAGAGGTAGTACTTGAAGGCAGCTCTTTCTGTCTTTGAGGCTAACATTCTATCCACTCCTTGCTGGTTTTATCTTTTGCTTTGAGGGGAAACAAAAAAAAATGCATGCCCTCAAGGAACAGTATAGAGAGAGATTAATTTTCCTCTAGAATCATAGAATTCTGGAGTTGGACGGAACCTTGGAAACCATCTAAATAGTCTAGTTATCCTTGTGTGACTTGTTCAAGGTCTCTTATCTAGTTAGAAACAGATCTAGGACCAGAAAGTGATTGTTTGACCCAAATTCCCCTTCTCATCCCAGTTCATTGCCTCCTGTTTTAGCTCCTTAAAATAATTTTATCTACCCTTCTAAGGCATTAGGGATGCTCAAAGAATATTAGAGCTGGAAGAGACCTTAGAAACCATCTAGTCCAATCCCCTTATTTTCAGAGGGTGATCCGGGGTTCCAGAGTGGGTGATCCAGGGTTCCAGAGTGGGTGACTTGCCCAAGGTCACACAGCTATCACAAAGAGGTGTTAGGACTTGACCACAAGTGTCCTAACACTCAAGTCCCAGTATCTTCTCCACTCAGGGTCATTCTTAAAGCATATTTCACAAGCTGGATACATCAAGAACTATTTGTTCACTAACATTTTTCGTAACCACAGGAAAGACAAATGTTCAAAAGTGAGATTCTACTGTCATGCACAATTTCTTTTGAAATGCTCACATGAAACACGAATCCAAACTTTCAGCACAATACTAGAGCTAAACTTGTGTTTTCAGGTCTTGAGCAAGGGAGTACATTGGAGCTTACAAATTTTCCTCTGATCCCTAGTTCTCTTGTGCCACTTGTGCCTTCTCTGTTTTAATAGAAGGTACCCTGAAGGCCACTCTAAAAGAGAAGGCAGATATTTAACACACCACACTGGGAAGCTAGTTTTTGCTCCCTCCACCCTCCTCCCCTGCTACATACAGTGGCAAAGATTGTTATGCCAAGGGAATGAAAATGTCTCAAACATACTTTCAGCTTAGGCTCAGAGTCAAACCCTCTATTTCCTGGAGCCAATTCTGAAGCTGCCAAAGCAGGTTGACTGTTCTTAAGCAATCCATTTTAATTGTATTCAAAATGGGCAGGTACTTTCAGTGTAAGAAAGGGGAGAAGTTGGGCATCATCACCACTAAGTATGAAAAGATATGATACTTTTCTTGAGATTTATTCCACATGGTTCAAACTTAATTCATTATGATTTGTTTCCTAAATCAGAAACAAAGACCAAAACATATATTCCTGGCCACCACTCCCTTACACACATTATTTTCCCTTTATTAGAATATAAGCTCCTTGAACACAGGGGCAGTCTTCATTTTTGTATTTATATCCCAGTGCATAGCACAGTGCCTGGCATAGAGTAAATACTCAATAGATTAATTTTCATTAATTTTTTACTTAAATTTGTGCTGTGGTAGAAATGATGGAATAAGTATTACATGGAATAGACATTACACATGAAAATACAGTACAACCTCATGTATAAGCACTGACAAGGGCTACATACAAAAATCCAAGTAACCCAGAGAAATTTCTCAGGGCCCTTCTCCTATATGCATATGGGGTTGGAGAGGACCTCATAGCAAAGAGATTCATGCATTAGGATGTCTCCCAGTAGACAGATAACACCAAGGTGGAGAATGCTACATCCCATTACAGGGAATCAACAATGCCCACTTGCACAATCAATATAGGCTGGATGAGTTGGAGGTCTAGATAGGTAGGGAACCAGATAAACGAGGTTGCACTGTGAAGTGAGATGGGAATGAAGAAAAGATAAAAAGAAGGATGGCAAAAGACAGATTTGTAAGAGCTCGTATTCACACTTGGTATCCGTGAAACATGGACTTACTCTCTGGAGGAACCCTATCTTTGTGAGGACATCCGGATAAACTGCGATGATGAGGATAAAGCCCCGTTACATGGCCAGTTCCATCACAGCCTGGGGTTGGACACTTGCTCTCTTTCTTTTCTGTTCTTGAAGGATCTAAAAGTGACAACAAGTGTCAAATGAACGAATTTTACTGATTTAAGAGAAATGTGGTTAACTGACAATGTGATATAACATTGAAACACTACCAGTGTCCAGTTTCAAGACCATGGATTGGGTTATAGGCCTTGACTCTGTGTAACTGGTTGTTTTGAGTGATATGTTTGACTCCTTGTATATCAGAAACTGGTATGGTAATGAGTGACATCACAGTGGGGTTCTACTCTACAAAGAAATGCAGAATATTCCAAATCTACATTTTGCTTGGCACATTTTTTCTTTGTGTCTTATGTGTTAAGCAGTGTTACTTAAAGAAACATTGCAGAAAGAGTGATGGAGCATGACCTTCGTAGAGAACACTGATCTTCTAACCCTCTAGCATTGTCGAAGACCAATTTCCTTTCAAGTATAGACTAAAGAGTTTATGGTCATTCAAAACACTTTAGCAGGATTTCCCCTGCTTTGAGTGCTACTGCCAAATGTACAGAAAGATGCTAATTTACTATTGTTGAAGTTTATTCTCTTGAGGTAAAGAGACTCTGCTCCTAAGCATACCAATTCAGCCTCTCACTGAAAATGAATTGTACTTTCAGAAGGTACTGTAAGCATATGACAGAAAGGTGGAAATTCCATCTGATATATACTTTGAGCTATCAAAAGTATTTCAGAAGTCACTGCAGTAATCACTTGTTCTGATTTCTTGGTCTTTACTGTGAAACTGGAGGAACGATTTGGTAATGCTGTAGATGCATTCACAGTTTTAAGGGGGGTAATACTAGCCTAGACATTTGGTCAAAAACTTAGTATTGAATTCCATAGAGGAAATGGAATTGCTATTGAAAATTTCCCCAACCTCAAATCCTTCTTTGCTAATGCTTCCGAGATGCAGCTCACACATAAGAGTACAGCTTTCCCAAAGTCCATTTTATAGATCTCTTGCTAGTTGTTGAAAACCAATTGCCAAGGCAGCCAAATAAACCAGATTTCCTTGTAGTGTGGACGTTAAAATTGTGGTCTATGGGAAGACCCCACTAAAATTCCTTTATGCTCTTTGAGGCCAGGTTATTTTTGTTTATGGTGGTACAGGATTCACACTGTTTTACTTCTACTGTCTCCTCCCAACGGAGTTTAATATGTGTTGGCTAATTTTTGCCTTCCTTTCTCTTAATTATTCATGCAAAATTCCATTTGCCAAAGAACTTAGGAGCTATTGATCTTTTTTTATATTCTAAGAAAATAGATTTTTTTCAGCTATTGTATAAGAAATATACCTATCTTTTAATTTATTTACTTTGTGGGTGCTGGAATTTTTGCAAACGACATTTGTTTGGTAAAATTTTGTCACAATTGTCATGCACTTTGCTGTCATTATTGATGGTTTATAACCCAATGACAAACTAGAAATTTTTGTATTTTGTGTTTTAAAATAAAATATTTCATTTGTATCTCTCTTATGCATACCACTAAAGCATCTCTATTTGAACTTCTCTCCCCCTTTTCCATCTCTTAATAAGTAAAACATTTTTGCATTAAAGGAAAGTGCGATGGAATAATTGTAAACATTGAATTGTTGTAAAGACACAAGTATTGAGGGCACAGTAACAAATTCAGGATATTACTGATTTTTCTAAGTCCTATAATATAGGCAAGTCATGAGATTTTTGAAGGACACATTATCAGAAGAGATGATAATGGCCCTGAATCAATGAATAAATTGGTCTTGTTTAGAACATTTGCTAATGCCCACCAAACTGTATTCTTCCAAAGAGTGCCATAGTGTTATGGAAGTATGCCCATACATGAAATAAAATCACATGACCATAAACCATTTCATTTATTGGAAGACAAAAGGGGCATAGTCTCCTCTCGATGCATGGATGCTGGCTGGATTTGGAAAATTCTTCCTATCTTCACCCCTTACTTTAACCATCATAATATATAAACTCTATCTGCCTCTCCCTTCACTTATCTTTTTCTCCCCCAAGTCGATTATGAATAAACTCTGTGTCTTGTTTAGAAAACAAGACACACACAAAAAGTCCATAAGCTGCATTTTATTAGTTCTTTTTCTAATGTCAGTTTTGTATTCCCTCTTCCATTCTGTCATCAAAACTTTGTTATTCTAATTTTGATAGCTCCTAACAGTTTTGGACATTTGTGGTGAAAGTCTAAAGAGTATAGGTAATACAAGTATAACATTAATTACATACCATGACGATCTAGGTTTTGCCTTTAATAAAGAGCAAACATGTAGTTAGAAATAAAGACTTAAAAAAAATCTACTGTCTGTATCATTGTGGGAATCTGTCAAATGGTGACGATAAAATAATAGTTATATCTTTATAAAGAAGATAGTCAAACAAGTAAGAATAACAAAAACATACATCCCTTTAGACTACCCCCAATTAATAGAGAAATTAAGTCTAGTCACCCTGCTTGGCTTGGTTTATTTTCTTTGAAGGATACAACATGTACTTGGGGGTATCTTCAAAAGAAACTTGGGAGACAATGAAAAGTATTAGATCAAGACATAACTTTAAAAAAATCTATCAGAGAGAAAGGATTTGAAGAAGCTGAGGGAAGGTGAGGAGTCATGGCTTCCTCTGTCATTTTAAAAGTCCATGTTAGTCTGGGTGTTTTTCTCAGTATACCAAGTCTGAGGAGGAAAGCAATCACATTTCCTGTCCCTGTCCCGCTTAGTCCAAGGAGATAAGGTGCTTATATTGCACATCTCCAAGTACAACTCAGTGACTGCTGCCGCTTCTGTGAAAGGGCCCAGAATAGCAACAGTAGCAGAAAACCAAAGAAGCTAGAGCAACATATGATTTGTAAAACAGCAAACCAGAACATTTGTTGGTAAGAACCACAGCATCTCAGAACTGAAAGGGATCCTTCTCTGCAGGAATGTCCTCTAAAATGCCCCAAGAAGTGGTCATCCAACTTCCCCTTGAAGATCCTCAGAGAGAGGGAACTCTACTTCCTAAGAAGATTCATTCCCTTTTTAGAGAGCTATAATTGCTATAAAGTATTTCCTTTAAAAAGAGCCTAAATCTGTCTTTGCAACTTCTTCCCATGACTCCTAGTTCTGTCCTCTGATGTCAGAGTACTTACTGTAACACTGAGCAGAGCCTATACTCTTGTTATAACGATCATTAATTAAAGCATGACTACATGATGTACCTGTCTAATTGGGCAGTTACATGCAAGTAAGATACTGTGAGTTGCAAACTATGTTTATTTCCTATGTGACTAGAAAAGGTTCTGTAATTCTTAATTAACTGCTTCTAATATATAATGTCAGGATAATTTATTTATAGTGGTAGCATTATAGTTTCATTATATTTGAAACTTATATGGTATAATATAAGTAAAATTTGAATCTTTATTCTTCCACAAGGAAGAATTTTTGATTTTGTTTTAAAAAATAGCTAAGACCCATGGTATATAGCACAACTCATGACCACCTGTGTATTGTAACAATAGAATGGTTTCCAAGAATAATAAATTCTTGTTGAAGAAGCCTTCTTGAAACAGTTGTCAGAATCTATGCAGCCAATATCTTAACAACCTTATAATCAACTAGTATGGTATTTAGAAGTATGTTTTCTAAAGGTTAGAAGGCTGACCTGGGCCTCAGCCTTGGGAATGCCCAACTTGTCACTGTTTGGTGACATGCATTACCAGAATCATGTGCATACATTGAGAGGAGAATATACACCTATGTCCCTTGGGGAGAAAAAAATTGAACAATTTTAAATTTGGGACTCAAAATAATTCAACAATTGCCTTTATAATCCAGATTCTTAAATGAGCTTTTCTGAGACCAAGCAAGGCTATTAGTAATTACATTTTAAATTGCCTGAAGGTAGAAAAAACCCAACATTTTTTGTGGTAAGTATGAAGCAAATCATTCAAGTTGAAACCATACTTGTAGAATATCTATATAATTGCAAAGTGTTAAAAGCATACATATACATAAATATATATATACATTAACTATTTATCCTATACAATCCTCATTTAAATAAATGAAAACACATTTAAAAAGTAACCCGTTACACACATTTTTAGCATGTGAGGTTGGATTATACTTAAGAAAAGCACCTTAACAGTTTCCACAATGGAATAGAATCAGTGAAGTGGAATGAATGTAGGAAAGAAATTGCTATTGATCTCAGCCCAGGCCACACTATGCCTTGCATAGCAAATGGCTTCCATTACCTTACTATCTTAAGATAATTAATGTGCAGTCACTGCCCTTATCTTATGTTATCGGTCATTCTGATACCGTTCAATTTCTATCAGGGAACTTAACGTTTTAGATGGAAGAGGCTTCATCAATATCTGTCATTGATGATAATTTTATAAATCATGATGCCACCTACCCAATCCAATCTGTAAAATATGTACTTCATAGCTGATTGACTAACTGTTACATAAAGTCTTGCCATCAAATGTAGTGTGTGATTCTTTTTATAACAGTGCCTTTTTATCATAATTTCACTACTTAGTTCATATTTCTTTAGTTCAACACTATATTCCAAAGAAACTACTATTTTTTTTACTGGAAAATATCATTTACTCTTATATGATATTGAACTGTTGTATATATTTCTCATAAAATATTTTATTTGCTTTTAAGTCACAAGCTCAGCAAGCTATTTGAGAGCTACATCAAAGGAATACATATGAAATCTATAACTTACTGTAAGGCATGTCCGGGTTAAACTATAAAGAAAGCATTTTATTTTTGCTCACATCATCATGAGACAAAATATGTTAGATAAAATTTTACCTTTACCATAGTATGGCTTTTTGACATGGCTGTCACTGGTTTTAGGCTTTCTCTCCTCCCCAGGAAGTTGTCTTGGAGGCTGCTCTTCAAATGACCTCATATCCCTTCTGCCAGCTTCCATTGCCATTTTTTCCCTCATGGCTTTTGCTCTCTCAGTTTCCAAAGCAATAGCTTTCTCAAGAAGGGTTAAATTACCCTTGGTCATATCAAATACTTCTTCAGACCTGTCTGAATTAACAGAGGTGGTGTCATCATCTCTTTCATGACACCCATCCTCCTTTGCACAGCTAGCAAAAGTTCTAGATCTGGGACTTAACTGTTCTTCAAGCCTCATTAAGTTCATCATGTCAGAGTAATTCCTATCAGGTGTTCTTCCTGGGAAGTCATCTTCTTGCCTGACATGTTGACGGATGTTCATGTTTTGCTGTTGATTTCTTTCCTGTGGGTTTGTCTCACTGAGTTTCCTAGCAAGATCAAAACATTGGTTTCTCAAGCACTCCAAACTGCTGAGACACACCTCCTCATCACTCTCCTCTACCATTTTTTCCATAAGTCCATTGTTCATAGGTTTCCCTAGCATTACAAAGTTCATGTTTCTGTTATCTTGCTGTGATATATTGTCTGCATAATTTCTGTCATTAATGTTCTCTGAAAGCACTACACCATGTCCTTGTGCTAGTAATTTAAGGGAGTCCACGGTTTCCCTAACAACATCACTGTCTAAGTCTAAACTCAGCTCAGTTTTTCGACCCATATTTTCATTTTTGTCACTATCATCTTCCAGACTATTGGATGTATTGCTGTTCATTTCTGATTCAGTCCTGGCTCGGTATGCTGCATCCTCGGCAATTTTGCCCAGATTTAACAATGACTTGGCCACCAGTTCATCGTAATTATCATACTCGTCATTATTGTTATCATCTTTTTCTGTGTCTTGCATTATTCGAGTATTGTGACAATTCATTTGATGATCTTCTGTAAGAAAATTAAAAAAGAAAAAAGGAAAGGAAAAGGAAAAAAGCTAGAAGTTGAATTGTAGTTATATTAGAATGGTCAGAAAAGAAACTACAAGTCAAACACTTTATCATAATTCTAGGACCTTTAAGCCACATTTGTGGTTAGGTTTAAATTGCTGACATTAAGAAAATAGATTGCTCTAATGAACACAAGGCCATTTTTAATATTTGCTATGCACCATTAATTTCCTTCATTAATCTTACAATAAGCCAGCAAATATTGTAAATATTTTAGACATAAAATTTTACTTTTTCTTAAATTTCAAGAATAACTTTTCTTTTTTCCTTTATTTGCAACTTAATTGGATTTATAGTAATTAATTGTATTACCAAACCTTCTAAGAGCCTATGGGTTTTGTTCATTGCCAACTCTAAAATGGGTGTAAAGTATAATGGTTTTCCAGTAGTTTGTTTCCACGGCAATGCATTCTACATCTCACTGAGGGAAAGATAGGTTCTTAAGGAACTACCCAGAGATGCATTCTACCATTCCTGTTCACTATCATAGTGAATTCTTGGGCTGAATTCAAAGGCTACCAGACCTATGCAGTCATGACAAATTTGATCCTACTATCTTTTTATGACACAGTGAAGCAAAGGAAGCTTTGAAGAGAAATTTTAGGACATAAACCAGGTTTCATAGATATCCCACAGTCATTACAAAGTGAGGTGGGAAGGGGACAGGCAAAGAAGTGGATGCTCAGAAGACAAATACCTATGTAGAACAGTATAGTTCCAGAGCTGATCCAAATTCCACTAAAATAATAGGATGGCATTTGTGGTCTGATATGCAGTTATGTTTTCTTCATGATCTTCATCTCAAGAAAATCTTTGTGAGAAGACAGAATTATTGCATGAGAGTGCCTGCTTGACCACGAATTCACTTACTTCCTCAAAATTATCTGAGAAACTAATTTCTTAAAAATTCATATCCCAGGACTCAAACAAAATCCCACTATTTTATCCCCAAAATTTTATCATGAAGCAACATCCATGAAATCACTGTCATCACTTAACATTACACAGTTCAATTCAACAATATTTATTTGGTGTCAGCTATGGTTAGAGGCCAAAACAGCATAGCTTAATGGTTTGAAATCCATCCTCAGGGCCAGGATAATCTTTTTTCAAGTCCTGCCACTGATTATACTAGCTGTGTGACCACAGGTAAGTCACTTAACCTCTCTGTATCCCAGTCAGCTTTCTAAGACTATAAGTCACTTATAGATTGGTGGTGGAGAAAGTTCTAGTAATGTGAGCTGCCTACTGGGATTAAACCACAAGTCTGGACTTAAAAAAATTCATAACCCCTAATAACTATATATTGCTCTTCCCTCCTTCCTCTGAAAATTATTTTAATGTGGGGAAAGAAAAAACGGATTCTATATTACTTAAGTCTTAAGTTTTTTAGAGTTTGGTTCAGTTCAATTATTTGCCAAAATCAGAAGTGAACTCTGCTTTTTTCTCTTAAGTCAACTACAGAATAAGTTTTGTTTATTGGCATGTTAGTGAAATGAGGATTGTTGGCATTAACATTTCCAATTAGCTAAAGGTTACTTCATGTTGCTTCTGGTATTCCCTTTAATGCTTTCTTTGCTCTTCATCCTCAGAATTGTAAATGATGGAAGGAGCAGTCTCAATACACAAATGAATCACCTCGGTTTGGGAATGAGATTTTTTTTCATCAAGAAAACAAACAAAACAAACCAAAATCAGAAAATCTTAAAGCAGTCCTGATTACCCAGTGCATTGAGTCTCCAAGTCATTTGTCTTGTGTACCTCAATTCACACATCCTTCTAAATATGATTAAATTCAGCTCAATTACTTAGAATTCACAGGAAAAAAGTAGAAATGGTGTTTTTCTAGAGCATCCTCATCAGTCCTCACCTCTCTCTTAGAGGGGTAGAAGTAACTTCCAAGAGCAGCGAGAAGAAATATAGATGACCAGTATAGTTACTTAGAAAGGTAGTGAAAAAACTCATCCAATAAACTTGTGACATTTACCTAGAATTTAGAGATGTAGGAGCAGAAGTAGATTGCAATTTAAAAATTTCTGAAATTCTAAAAGTTATATTCTCCTCTCAATTCATGCACTTTAGTTTTGGATGCGTGGGCTGTGGTTTTGGGGTACCCCTTATGTTAAGCAGCTTGTGCCCCGTCCATGCAGCATCTCTTGTCTTTCTGTTTCTGAATTCTTCTCTGATGTAAAGTTGGTGAAGGTTTTTAAGCCCAAATTACGGTGCCTATAAAGAATCTACAGGAAGAAGGATCTGAAAGATGTGATTCATGATCACTCAAAACACATACACAGTCTTGAAGCATTGGAAAGTTGAGTTAATGGATAAAATAAAATAATTTTGGATTTTTTGCCTTCATGTTTCTTTCACAGATCTCTGAGTTGGATGAGACCTCAGTGGATGTTCCATTGCTCCCAACTTTGCCCTTGGGAAACAAGTAGAACAAGTCTGAGCCCTATTCCACATAATGGTGGAATACTTAAAGACAGCTGTCTTTCAAATACTTAAAAGACAGCTGTCATATCCTCCCTCAATCAACCCCCCAAGTTTTTTTTTTCAGTCTAAGAATCCCTAGTTTCTATATCAAACTTTACATGATATGAACTCAAAGTGTCTCACTATCTTTATTTCCCTTCTCTGGACATTCTTTAGTTGATATTGCCCTTCCTAAAATATAGTTCTCAGAACTGACCGTAGTGTTTTATATGTGGTTGGAACAGGGTGATGAACTCCTTATTCCTAGGTATTTCCTTTAATAAACTCCAATATTTCAATACTTTTCCTGGTCCCTTCTTCTCCCAAGTGTATAAGAGAAGAAAAATGCTTAAATTAGTAATATGAGAATAACCCACTCCTCTCTACCCAAAGACAACAACAAACACAAAATAACTTTTTTGATATTTCCATTTGTTAAAACTGAAAAAATCCAGGCTTTGGGTAATACATTTTTCCTCATTTGGGATATACTGCAGGCTATCATTTCAGAAATATAGAATCCAACAAGGTGGTAGAATGATCACATGGCAAGAAAAAGGGATTTCAGATAGAGTAGCAAGTAAAGCACTATTACTTGGTTCTTGTAAAATAACTAAAGGAAGGCTTTACATGTTGACTAGATCCACTGTGGAAGATTTCTGGAATGACATGAACAAGAACTTCTCAGGATGAGAGAGTATGGATGGTTTATGATTTGCACTGATTGAAGCAGTCCTCAAAAGGATGCACTCAAGAATCTACTTATGCATTGAATTAATGTTTTTTGTTTGTTTGTTTTGCTTTTTTTTTTTTTGGAGGGGGGAAGGTAGGGCAATTGGGGTTAAGTGACTTGCCCAAGGTCACACAGCTAGTAAGTTGTGTCTGAGTTCGGATTTGAACTCAGGTCCTCCTGACTCCTGGGATGGTGCTCTATTCATTGTGCCACCTAGCCTCCCGGAATTAATGTGTTAACTTTTTTCCTAACCTTATTCTCTATGGTTGAATCTTTCAATCCCCTAGACTCCAGACTTTGGAATCACCTTTGCTTCTTCAACATTATATTTTCTACCACCAAAATAAAGTCCAACTGTTCTTCTTTCATTTCCCCATTGTTGCAGTGGGGATCCAGGTATGGATTCTCTCCCCCATGGAGCAGCATAAGCAGAGCTCTGGTAGATGTTCTACTTTAGTTCTCCCAAAAGAAATAAAAAAAGATATAACCAATGCTTTTCAATTAAGCCTCAAAAGAATGTAGATAAGAAAAGATGGTAATGAGAGAGAAATGGGTATTTGTTATACAAGTAGTAGCCACTGGCCGTATTATTTTTAGCATGGCATCAAAGGACTAGTACCTGGAAAAAACTTAGGTTGACTGTGAAGAAAGCTAATTATAGGAAGGGGGAGAGGGGTGGAATCCATAAAAATTGCAAATGCAAGTCATTCCACCAGCTTGGCTCATCTTCAACTCACAAAAGCTTTATTCCTGCCATCTGAAGGATCATGACTGACAGCAGTTAATATGTGAACGACTGCTGGAAATGACATGCTTGGCTCTAAATCCTTACAGGCTAATAGATTTTCTGAACCTACCTGTATTTAACTATTTCAGAAATACATTTGCTACAAAGTCAGCTCTTAATTATCTGGACTAATGGAGGGGAACAGTCAGTCAGTCAGTCAACAACCAATTACCTACTGATTACCTATTGTGCATCAGCAATGGTCTTCATAGCTCAGAAAGCTTTTGTATTTACTCTGGAATAAACTCAACAGTTTTATTTTCTTTCAGGTGATTTGCCTTCCTCTTTATGTTTTCTGAGGCTAATAATAACTTGAATCTCCATTCCTGAACACATACAGTCTGAGTGGGATTAAAAATTTCCTTGAGGTCCAGTTGCTTAAAATCAAAGTTTTATTCTACTCATTCTTTTTGGTGTGTTGATTCTTCAATCAAATCATGAGGATATATTTGTAGTGACACAGTACTTAATAAAACAGTAAATGAATTAGTCTGAGCAATCTAAAAAAAATAGAATTACTGGAAAAAGATAACTGAAATGTTTATCCTCCTCAACCCAGAGAGCCCACTGATATGCACTTAATGGAAAGAGATCAAAGATAGAAATAAAAGTACCATATAAGCCAAAATATTCATATCAGTACTTTTGTCGCATCAAAGACCTGGAGACAAAATAGTTACCCAATAGTTGGGGAATGGGCGAACAAATTGTGGGGCATGTTAATAATGGAATATTATTGTGTCATAAGAAATGACAACTATGAGGAATTCAGGGTAACATGGAATACTTATATGAATTAATGTAAAACAAAGTAAAGCAACACCTGGGAAACAATATAAACATGATTACAACAATGTAAATGGAAAAAAACCCCTCAAATCAATAAAGCGAAACTTTATACTACGAAATTATTACCAACCAAGCTTGGCTCCAGAAAAGATGAAAAAAATGCACATTTCTCCTTTCACTGGAGAAGTAGAGGAATATACATGAATAATACTGCCTGTGCTCTCAATTATGGTTGATGTATTAATTGGTTTTAACTTCTTTTTGGTACAAAGGAAGGTTTATTGGATAGAGGTATATATTTAGCAATGAATGTGATAAAAAAGCAAAAGTCATCAACAACATTAAAAAGAAAATAAAAGAAAATATAGGTCATCAAAATGAACTACCCCAATTTTCCTTCTTACTATAGCAAAATTTCTCAGTGTACTAATTGTTCTTTATACCCATATAGGTAGTGTGGTACAATGGGAAGAACACTGGCTCTTCAGCTTGAAGGTATGAGTTCCAACCCTGCCTTTGGCATGTAATAGTTATGTGACCATGGGTCAGTCACTTTACCTCCCTGGGATAAAGAGGTTGGATTAGGTGACTTCTAAGGTCATAGCTCTTGGTCTATTTTTTGCCTCTGTTAAACTTGTGTTCTCAGTCTCAACCCTTCTCAGTTCTAATTCTTTGTTCCATCCTTTATTCTCTCTCTTACACTTTTGGTCTTTCTCTTTTACTGTTTCTTTCTGTTCTATTGTAATGGCAAGCAAAATTGTATTAGCTCCTTTTTTCAGTTATTCAAGTGTCTTTGAGCCTCATCTGTGATTATATCAAGTCTTTGTTAGAAACAGAACCTGTGAAGCCCACGGTGGGAGGAACTTGCCAAAAGAGAATATAAAAGCCCAAGCTCAAGCTGGAACTAAGCAGAACTGGGAGGAAGGATGGCTGTGGTGCCGGTACTCTATCTGTTCTATCTGTGTTGATGTTACTTTGTCAGACCTGTCTGCTGACAGAAGACATTGCTGTTGTTACATAAGCCCTGGGAACTTACTGCTGGTTCAGAAGCCCTGAAAGAGGAATTTCCTGCTATCTGTTTACAGAAGTCCTGAAGGAGGGTTTTACTGATGTTTTCAGAGGTTCTGGGACTTTACTGGTGATTTATGTTAATTTCTTAGATAGAGGCCCTATCTGTTAGTATGTATTGATTTCACAGGCAGAAAGTAAATTGATGACAATGCTGACAATGTGTGTGAGTATTGTTGTAACTCTGCTAAGCTTGATGTGTGGAGCTGGACCAGAAGCTGGACTAGAAGCTGGGAGTTGCCTACGTGTGAATCCAGGTGATGGTTGGATAAATTTAGGTAAGAGTTGGGAGCATGGAAGAGGAACCATGGAGTTTGGGAGTCAGCCTCAAGTCAAGATGAACCAACCTCTACTTGGATATTTAGTGCTGACTGACAAGATTGAGACTGTGACCTAGGGGTGGGAGACCTTTGTACTTTGTACTCCTTAAGGATGATAAGTTGTTATGTTATATTGCTGTGAATGCTGTACTTTTCATTTCTGTGAATGTTTTGCTTTAGTTTACTGTTGAATATATAGAGAGTTCACTATACTAAAAAACCTTAAAGCTATTCACAGCAGTAGTCCTCAGGAGAGCTGCTTGTGCTTGGCTTTACATCTATCTAAAAAAGTACATAGAACTCTGCAGTTTTAAATCACACACACACACAGACACACACACACACACAGACACACACACACATTCATACACACATACATTCACACTTCCCTAAAAACCCTGATACGTCTTTATCCAAAATTAAGACAACAAGTAAGAGAAAGTAGAGGCTCTAACACAGAGTTAAGTATGAACTCAGTAGTAGGGGAAAGGAGGAAATAAGAATTAATCAAGTGCCTTCCATGTGCCAAGCATTGTGTTAAGTGCTTATCATTGAGGCACTTCTCCATGACTAAAATATTGCTTTAGATGGTTATACTTTAATTAAAGGAAACAGGACAGGTCAAAGAGGTGGAGTGAAATAGCCTTATGTAATAAGAAGGTATACTAATGTGAGAAAATACAAGAATTAAAGGGAGAAAGAAGTGTAGTGAATACTTGAATAAAAGATTAATGGAAGGACAGAAAGAAGAAATAGCTGAGGAGTTTGGGAGACATCAAAAACCTGGAACAGAGGCACAATGTAGTACCTATGGGGGACTCTATCCAGACATCTGTTAAGTCTCTCTTTCAAATGAGAACAGATAATAGATTATTGACTTATATTAAAGATAATTTCATCTTTCAATATGTAGAGGAATCAACAAGGAAAACTTCCATTCTGGATCTAATTCACTCAAGCATGGAGGAACTGGTTATGAGTTGGAAATGACAGAGATCTTATTTGTAGAAGTAAAGAAATGACCACTGCCTTCAAGAGTCTGGGATAGAAAAGGAGAGGGAAACTGGTCATGGTTTAACATATGAACCTTTGCTCTGGAAGAACAGATTTCAAATTGTTCAGAGAAAGAATAGCTAGGATTCCATGAACTAAAATGCTATAGAGGAAGTAAGCCTATGAGGGATGGGAAATCCTCAAGAATGAAGTTTTTAAGGCATACCACAAAGGGAAATAATTCTGATGCAGAAGGAAAAAAATGGGACATGTCTGATGAGACTGATGTATTTGCACAGAGAATTCACCAATCAAATTATATTCTAAAAAAAACCACACATACATATTCATAGAAGAGGGAAGCAAGGGCAGACAAGAGAGGATGAATATAATAGTGAAGCAAAGTCCTGAAAAATAGCGTCAGGAGTGCTAAAGCTCAGAGTGAGTAGAAGCTGGTGAGGGAACGCTAGAGACCACAAGATTGTAGGGTTTTTTGTTTATTTCTTAGCCAGACTGGAAGATAACAGTATGGGTGATGTTATTTATGGTGGATGGTGTGGTGGTAATGAGCCAGAGGTGAGGCAAAGCTGCTCAGATCTTATTTTGTTTCTGTTTTTTCTGCCAAGAACACTGATCCTCCCATTAGAAATGACAGAACAAAATAGTTAAGAGAGTTCATATTCAAGATATGGAGGGGAATAGTAAAAGAGTGCCAAATGAAGTCATCACCTGGTCGAGATTAACTACATTTGTGGATTCTGAATTGGTGGATATAATAGCTGAGTGACCATCAATGCTATTCAAATGACCGCAGAGAAAGGGAGATTTACCATGGGAATGGAAAAGAAAAGGCAGAGCAAAACATGATACTTACCATGAAAGGGAAAAGAATAGCATCTACAAAATATAGGCTAGTGAGCTTGATTTTAATTCCTGAGAAAATTCTAGACTGGATCATTAACAATATGGTCAGTGAACATTTAGAAAAGCAAATGTGATTATAAAGAACCAGCATACCTTTAATCAAGAGTAGGTCATGCTGGACTATTTTGACAGGCCTGGAAAATTAGGTAATCCTTGATATATGTTATCTTGTTCAATCATTTCAGCCACGTCTGACTTTTTTGTGACCCCATTTGGGATTTCCTGGGCAAAGACACTAGAGTGGTTTGCCATTGCCTTCTCTAGCTCATTTTACAGATGAGGAACTGAAGCTTGCCCCTCACCTTACCTAAATAATATAAAAGGATTTGATAAAGTATCTCCTAATCTCTTTTTGAAAGGACAACTAGGTGGTGCAGTAGAAAGATAGAATGCCTCATCTTCCTGAGTTCAAATGGGACCTTACTAGCCACTTTTGCTTCAGTTTCCTTATGTGTAAAATGAGCTGGTAAAGGAAATAGTGAACCATGCCAGTATCTTTGCCAAGAAAACTCCACATGGGGTCACAAAGAGTCAGAAATTAGTCAAAAAGTATTGAACAACAACATCCTGCCCTGCTAGACCATATTGAGAGGATTGCATTCAATTCTGAGTGGCACAGCTAAGGAAGGGCATTGATAAGATAATGAATGTGTAGGAGAGGGCAGCCAGCATGGTGAAGGGCCTTGATTCCATTTCACACAAAGATTTTTGAAAGAAACTTGGGAATGTAAAGCTTAGAGAAGAAAAGACTTAGGGTGATTGTTTTCATATTTATGAAGGGCTGTTTTGTGGAAAAGGGATTATAACTGTTCTCTAGTCCCAGAGGGAAGAACTAGGAACAACAAGTGGATGTTACACAGTGGGAAATTTACGTTTTAAAGAGAACTTCCTCACAATCAGAACTGTACAAAAGTGAAACAGGCAGCCTCAGAAGGCACATTTTTGAGCAAAGGCAAGATACTGCCTTTTTGAGTTTATTATAATAGGAACTCCTTTTTAGGGATGGGTAGTATTAGGTGACTGCTGAATTCCCTCCTTCCAACTCTGAAATACTGTTATTTTGAGCTTCTCTCCTCTCTCTCTCTCCACTTTATTGACAGTTTCCATTTACTGCCATCAGTTGTCAACCATCCACTCACTCCTCAGGCTGAAGACTCATTAGGGAGCACAGAATCTCAGAATTAGAAGGTGCCTCAGAGGTCATCTAGCTCAACCCTAAGTGAAATAAGAGTTTTCTTATGAATGGACCAACATGGTGATTGAAGAAAGAGGTTTTTCAAACCTTAAGATGCTCTGTGCAATTATTAGTTATTACAGTTATGATGGTGATATGGAGTAAATATTTTTATTACTTTTGAATGTATGAAACTGGATTTTTAATAGTTTGTCTTTAAGAAAATATATCCAAGATAAACATTGTAAAGACTTCCAGATTTTTGAAACAACTGGTTGTCTTGGATGCATTTTCTTAAAGTAAATCTATAAACCCTATTTTCACATTAGACCCTATTTTCTCCATTCACAAAAATATAAAGATTAGGAGAGGACCAGTTGAGAACTGTAGCTTGCATCCTCTCATATCAGACACCATGATCCTTGTGAACCAATATTAAACTCACCCTAGATCTCCTGCCAACCTTTCCAGGTGATGTCTAAGAATATTACTCTATTGTAGGGCAGCAAACCTGTAGTTTGTATCTGGGCCCTGCCATTTCCTACTTTGATGATGTTAGGCAAGAAATTTTGCTTCTATGGGCTTTAGGTTCTTCATCTGTAGGATGAAGGAATTAGGCCAGATGATTTTAAAGGTCCCTTCCAGCTCAAATCTATGATCTTATTGCCCTAGTTCTCTTCCTCTCATGTTTATTTCATCTTATATTGATCACTGAAATGTAGCTCTCCTGTAATCACTCATCTCTTGGCTCCTTCTGTATAGCTAGGGACTCTTTCATCCCATCTCCAACACACATAAGTAGGAAGAGTTGGCATATGTCTTGTTCCCCAGTGCCATCTTCAGACCCTCCATCATTTAATATTAAGTAATCATTTGACCTTTTACAAAGAACATTGTCCTACTTCAGATACCCTAGCCTTCACTTCCTCAATTTGCTCAACTACTGTGACATCTGCCTCAGCTGATCTTCAACCACATACAAGAGTGATGCTACCTTAGACTTCTCACCCCCAAGTATATTTGCATCAGTGCTAGAGTTCCTAGTTAGAACTCTTAGACCCACACAGCTTAAAAACCATTTTCCTCCCAGAATATTTTTCCTGTGTTCTTATCACATTATAATCCAGAAATATTCTCCAAGTTACCAGTTTATTCAGTACTCACACTTGAACACATTGCTTCAGATGTGGTCTCACTAATGCAGAATATTAATGGGACTATCATGTTCCTTGCTTTGGATACTGTGTTTCTCAGAAAGCAATCTAAAATTGCATTGTCTTTTATTTTGGCTACTATGTTATACTGCTGCTTTATATTGAGTTTGCAGGGAGTATAGACTACTTTTCTGGAAAGTTTGGTAGTAAAGATAATGGGGTAGTTGGAAATAGTTCAGGGGAGTGGAAGGATTTTTAGGGAAGCCTTTTAAATATGTCCCTGAGCATGCATGTCTGTCTATCTATCTATGCCACACACACATATGTTATATTTATATACCACACACACATATATGTGTATATAAAAATATGTGTATACATATGTATGTATGTGTACACACACATATACATATACATATATATATGTTTGTAGATTGAGAAGTAACCAGGGGAAGAGTTTGGATAAGATTATATTATAGATGGACTACCAGGACTAAGATACCAAAATTTTCATTGGTAGGGACTTGGGCATCAAGTAAAATCCTCTTTTAATGCCTTGTCACATATGTCATGATAATCCTGCATTCTCAAAGACTTTATAAGAAGAGCACAAACTCTAATAGGTCCTAGCTAGTTGGAAAGACTCTAAGCTTGGTCCTGATTTTTTCCTCTTATGACCAGCCTAGGTAAGAGAGACTCATCAGCAGATGGTTGGCTTGTAAGGGTCCATGGGTATCCATGTAATAGAGTGAAAAAATGACCTTCTCTCCTATATGACCTCCTTTAGCTTCTTCAGTGACTGTGCCACAACGATGGCAAAGAATACAGAGGATGCTAAAAATCTCCCAGTTCTTAATCTACAAATAATTATTTAACTGTTGATAGTCAATGTGTCAATCTGACACATTGATAGTCAATCTGACACAAGATAGGCAATCTGACCTTTGCAAAGTCAGAGACCATTATTTGATATGCTAGTGGAGGAAATTGTAAGAATACTGATATATTTTTTTTCTATATATGACATAAGAATATAAGACACAAGCTGCTTCCAAGGAGGAACAAATAAAGATGCTATTGTAGATGTACAACATAGGCATCAAGAGTCATCATTTAATGGGATATTTGGTCTTTTTACGTTATAGTTCTTATGATAAATGTAAGCAAGGAGATAACCATAAAATAATTATAGTTTTCACTGTCATAGGCAGTGGAAATGATAGTGATGCTGGTGATGGTGAAGATAGTATTGGTTATAATGATTGTGTTTATGTGTGAATATGTATGATTACTTATGATGATTACATATATATGTGTGTGTATCACCTTGAAATTTGTATAGTGTATTTTATATATATACATATATATGTGTGTGTGTGTTTATGTATGTATATGTATATGTATATGACCTATTAAGGTTTGTGCTCTTCTTATAAAGTCTTTGAGAATGTAGGATCATCATGACATGTGACAAGGCATTGTAAGAGGACTTTACTTGACGGCTAAGTCCCTACCAATGAAAATTTTGATATTTTAGTCCTGGTTGAGTTATCCATCTATAATATAAACTTATTCCAACTATCCATCCCCTGGCCATATACCTACCTAC
>CM053581.1:158806444-158839360 GCA_028627135.1 Pseudochirops cupreus
AAAGCAAAGGTAAAAGTCAATACCAAATTAGAAGAAAGGATAAAGATGAGTAGACGCTGCATGTGATTAAAGTAGCTCTAATCTGACTTGTTTAAACAAGTTGTCAACTTGAAAAATGAGAAATGGACAAAACAGACATTGATTATGATTATCATGATTTCTCAGGGAGGTGTAACTGATGGTAAAAAAAAAGTTGTGATTTGTGTTATAATGCCAGGCAGCATGACATAGTGACATGATATAGGGACTTGGATTTAAGGAGAGACCTGTGTTCAGATTCTTTTACAACATGCTAGCCCTATAATCATACATAAGTCGTTTAACACCTCTTGGCATCAGTTTCCTCATCTGTTAATTGTAGATAACTATTCTTTCAGTATCAGTCTCACAGATTGGTTGTGAGATGTGAATGAGACAATGTATGTAAAAGAATTTTGAAACCTCAAAACTCAATACCAGCTATCGTCTTCATTATTATTATTGCAAGGAGGAACCTGAAAGGGTACCATGATTGCCTCAAAAAACATTTGATCTCTTGCCAGGCAGAGAGACCAGGAAGCCATGGTTAATACCAGTTTAGAGCATAAGCTCATTTAGCAAAACATTACAAAGGAAGCGGGCAGGTGGAAAATTATGAGCAGTGTCATTTCACAAAACAGTGAAAAGCAGTTAAAGGGAAAATAAGCCTACAAAAAGTTTAGCATTAGACCCAGTTAAACTAGATTATTCTAAGAACATTGATAGATGAAAATGAAAATAGGGTAGCAAATAGACATCAAATGGAACAGATCTGCTGTGTCAGCATTTCTATTGTGATCTGGTCTCATCGGCAACAATATTGCAACTACCATATTTAGATGCTATTAATTCACTACCCAAGGTACTGTGTGAGCAAATAGCCACTAAGAATATGAAGCTGTGAAGATGAGGTATATCATGACGTTAGTGTTAGAAATCAGTGCTAGGGCTGTGGTAGGGAGATCCATCCTGCCCTACTGGAAAGTCAGAGGGGTGAGGGGGAAGGACATAGAAGAGAATAGATTGGGGGAGGGCTTATACAATGGGATGGCTGTTTTGGGGCGGTGGGTAGGGGATAGATGGGGAGGAAAATGTGTAACTCAAAATTTCGTGGAAATGAATGATGTAAACTAAAATAAAATTTAAAAAATTTTTAAAAAAATCAGTGCTAGGGGAGATGCAATTTTAAAGTCATTTAAAGAACAATTTTTTTTGGAGGGGGGAAGGCAAGGCAATTAGGACTAAAAAACTTGCCCAAGATCACATGGCTAGTGTGTTAAGTAAGTATTTGAGGCTGAATTTGAACACAGGTCCTCCTGACTTCAGGGCTGGTGCTCTATTCACTGTGCCACCTAGCTGCCCCTAAAGATCAGTTTTCAAGATTTCTCAAAGAGGAGATTAAAAATGAAAATGTTCAAAGTGGTACTTTAATTTTTTTTAAAGTGACTTGGAATTGTTTGGTAATTTCTAAACCACATACCATATTTTCTCATCTCTAGAAAATCTCTATGAAGACATCTTTGATGAAAGCAACAAAATGGAGCAGGAAGACTTCTCCAGATCGTTGAGTATAGCAAGCATTTCCATAATTCCACTTTTAAGAAATTTAGAGACTCTAAGAGCCTATTGTGTGTTTTGTTCAATGATTTAAAAAAAGCAAGTGACTCAGTGGAACCAACTGTACCATTTAAGGATTTTCTTTAAAAAAAAAAGCTTCCCCCACAAATATACTAAAATTATGCGAGATTCCATGACAGCTGGGATCACCGGCATAACTTTGCTCAGTAATTAGCTGAATACTAACATCAAGCAAGGCATAAAACAAGGACACATAAGCTCACCTAAGGTTGAAAGATATCCTGCCCAGAGTACAAACAAATTTAAAAAAAAATCAATTGATGGTGAAACTCTCCATTCACAGATGGCATTGCATTCATTTTGAGCCCTAGAACATTTTAAAACCTCTGAAATGAAATCCACAGTCATTTGAAAAAGACTGGCTTAGGCATCCATGGTAGAAAAACAAACTAATGAAAAATGTCCATGGTTCAGATTATGACATAAAGCTAGAAGGGCAGCCCATTGTGTCACCTTCTCACTGTAAGTATCTTGTGGAGGTCCAACAGTGTGTTGGACCTAAAACAACAGGATGCAGAAAGGCTGACTGGAAAACTGTGTAGCACTTTCAATGCTTGCAAACTGCTCATTCCCACAGAAGCCTACCCCCTATTTTTAAAAGAAAAACAAAAACAAAAATAACAAAAAACCCACCAGTATCCTCCTCGAGATAATTTGTGGCCTTGCATTATCTTACAAGAATCAAGATTGCAACTGACCCAAAGGGCAATGGAGAGGCACACAGTGTACAGAAATAGACAATAGCCTATTGCCAACAATGACTCGTGTGAAAGAATCTGTATCAAAGGCATCCTCAAGGACATGTATGACCAGAAAAGGAAGCAGGCTTGTCATATATCAAGAGTGATGGATGGCTTGAATGCTGTGCTGTTACCCATGAAATCTGAAAGGAACCAAGTGAAAGTCTTTAGCATGTTGAGTAGATCACGGATCCATTGAGAAAGCAGAGTAAGCATGAAACATTTAGAATGTTTTCAGTATTTATCTTGAAAGAAGTTAAATTGGTCCATATCATTTCATAAAATGTAGAAGTTCAATTAAGATTATGGTTGGGGTGGGTAGGTAACGCAGTAAATAGAGCACCAGCCCTGGAGTCAGGAGGGCCTGAGTTCAAATCCAGCCTCAGACACTTAAACACTTACTAGCCATGTGACCTTGGGCAAGTCACTTAACCCCAATTGCCTTTCCTTCCCCTCTCCAAAAAGCAAAAAAAAAAAAAAAAGAATATGGTCATATCCCTCTCATCCCCACTGCCCTGAGTCTTCCCATTATAGTTCTCATAGATCCAAAGAAAGAAACCTTAGGTCAGACCCAGAAAGTTTAAATGACCTGCCTGTTGGCACATAGGTAGTTAGAACACAAGTTTCCTGACTGCCAGGTCAATGGTTGTTCCATTAACATCAAATGCCAACCTCTATGATGCTTGAAAACATTCTGGAAATTTTAAAGTGGTTCTCCCAACCATTTCAGAGAATCTGAACTCATATAAAGATTCTGACCTAAAGAGTGAAGAAATTTCTGGTTCAAAGCAAAAAAGGCAAGTTTTGATTTGCTTTGCTTTCTGCACCATTTAAATTGAAAAAAAAAGAGGCAGAGGACTGGAGTTTCAGAATCAGCAGTAGTCTGACTATTATTTAGAGGGCTATGGGCCATGTGTTCAATACCTTGGACATAGTAGGCATTTAATGTGTTCGTGGAATTGAAGTGAGTTCCCATTTCAAAGGCACTGAGAAGAGTCCCTGTGCCAAAACAAAACACACACACACACACACACACACACACACACACACACACACACACACAATCTCCTCCCACCCAAACCAAACCAAAAACCTTCCTGCTACTTGTTCATTGACTCCAGAAATTCCTTAAAAATGGGACACAGGCCTTTATAGTTCATATTTAGAAATAAGGATACAAAATGTAAATATCCATGAAATAAGTAAATTAACATAATAAATTCATGTTGTAATTTCAGTACCTGCAATCTTTAATGTGAGCTCTTCCCCCTCACAATGTTCTTTGGTATCATGCCCTTGACATATGACACCAGAATCTGTGCCAAAACCCTAGGGTCCCACAGATTAGCAATTAGTGTGGCGTTAGATGGCAGTTTTGGTTGCATCAGCTGGTGGTGTTAGATCTAGGCAATCCAAGAGGTGGCAGTCCAGGGGTGATTCATAAAGTCTCTAGAGTGGCTGCTGAAGTGGATTCTCTTTTCCCTGATATTTTTACATAGTTCTTTCTATAAGCCTGTGTGGATATGGTGTAATTGGAGACATTCTTCCCGCCCCCAAATTATACTGGACGTGAGTAGATGGTATTAAACTCACTCATCCTTCTCTATTCCTGAATTATTTAGTGTTAGTGTTCATGTAGTTTTAATATCAGCGCTATTAACAAACATTTCTTCACTGCCTACAATAAACAGGGTAGTGCTCTAGGCTTTGAAGAGACCAAAAGTCCCTTTTCCTTTTTGTTTTTGGTCTGGTCTTATGATTCATCAAAAACTCCCAATCTGGTAAATCCCCCTACCAATCAGCTCAATAACTTGTCTGGAACTTTAGTATCAGAGAATAGCTAGTATGGGCAGTTAGGTGGCACGGTGGATAGAATGCCGGGCCGGGAGTCACAAAGACTCATCTTCTTGAGTTTAAATCTGGCTTCAGACACTTAACTAGCTGTGTGACCCTGGGCAAGTCACTTAACTCTGTTTGCCTCAGTTCCTCATCTGTAAAATGAACTAGAAAAGGAATGGCAAAGCCCTCCAGTATCTTTGCCATGAAAACCCCAAACAGGGTCACAAAGACTCCGATGTGAATGGAAAATGACTAAACAACAACAAAAAAATCTCAAGAACCTAGCATAGTGTCTGGCACAAAGCAGTGCTTAAGCCCATTTGCTTCAGTTTCCTCATATGTAAAATGTGCTAGAGAAGGCAATAGCAAACCAGTATCTTTGCCAAGAAGACCCCAAATGGGGTCACAAAGAGTCAGACACAACTGAAACAACTCAACAAGAACACATAGCTACTATATGTCATATGATCACATAATTAGAACTTAGAGGTCATTGAATCTAGTCCCCTCACTTAATAGATAAAGAAACTCAGGACCAATAAGGTTAAGTGACTTGCCAAAAGTCATGCAAAAAAATAATTATCAGAGCTAGGAATTGAATCCAAGACCCTTGACTAAATTCAATGTATTTCCCTCTTTATTGCTCCAAGGCTTAAAAAAAGGGTTTCCTGACCCGACTGCTGACCTACCCTGCCACATCATTTCTCTTTTTGCCCTTGAGTGGCTCATAATCTAGTTTGGAGATAGATACAGAGAAAACACGATAGATCATAGGATCTCAGGGTTGGAAGAGACTTTAGAAGTCATCTATTCTAAGCAACAAATTCTGCCCACAATATCTCCAAAAAGCAATCACCTAGCCTCTGCTTAAAGACTTATGGTTTTGGAGAGCTCACCTCTTCATAATTCATTCCATTCAACAACTTTGTTAATAGTTTTTTCTTTATGTTAAACTAAAATCAACTTTGTGGTGACTTTCACCCATTGTTCCTTCCAAGGCTAAGGAGATAGAGCAAAACACTTTTTTCCACATGACAACCCTTCAAAAATTCATGCACACTTCTTTTTCTCCATCTTTCTCCTTTTGCTTCTTTTTCTAAGTTAAAAAGAATTGAACAGAAATTTATTTTCTTTCCCTTTCACTCTCACCCAAATCACTAATAATTAGAGAAATTCAAATTAAATCAATTCTACCTTTACATCTCACACCTCTCTCTCTCTCTCTCTCTCTCTCTCTCTCTCTCTCTCTCTCTCTCTCTTTCTCTCTCTCCCTTTCTCTCTCTCTCTTTCTCTCTGGCTTTCTCACTCTCTCCTCCCTCCCCCACCCCCTGCTCCTTCTAGATGTTCACTATCTCCAGGTTTATTCCAATGCTACCCTGCTGTGCAGTGAATAACACTACAGTATAATAGAGCCCCATTATATGGCCTTCAGAGTGCCCATGATATTCTCTAATACACTGTCTTTGCCCTTACATAATGCCTGAATACATTCTGCTGATTGGTACCATATACGGCTGCCTCAGTTCTTGTTTTCCTTTTATTCACTGCTGACAAGTACCATGATGTTGATTTGTCTGTATTAGAGGCAATCATCCCAAATAATTTCCCAGGCTTCATTGTGAACCGCGTGTAGTTTCTTGTGATTAGTTTTGGCCTTCATTCTTATTGCCTTAAATGTCTGTACATCTAACTGTTTGACCTACTTATCAGCCAATAACAGAGTCTCTTCAGTTTGTAGTCCTTTGTTCTATTCCTTTGCATTTGTTATTCTCTTAGTCCTTCTGACTCTGTAAATCAATCTCTTACGTGGAACAGTAACAATGCTTCCCTAAAATCCAGATAAATTATCTATGACTTCTCTCTACTACCTACTGACTGATTCTTTGCCGTTCTCAGAACAAAGGCAAGGTCCATATTTGCTAGGCATAATTTTCCCTTTATAAATGCATCATGATGGTTCCTTACTAAATTATGCATTTCTGAAATGGTTAGTAATATTGGCTCTAGTCACTGAGTTTAATAACTTCTTTATAACTGAAGTGAGGGTTAAAGGTCTGACATTTCCTGGATTCCCCCTTAGTACAAGTTTCCTTTCGAGTATATTGATTGTCTAAAATAATAATAGCACTCAGACTTTGTCTGATGGTTGATATTCCGAAAGAGATTTGCCAACATTGATCAAACTATACATGTCTATTAAAATAAAGATGACCTTGGGAAACTGAGGCATGGTGAGAATTAGATTCTTTAAGACTACTCTTACATACAATCAGAGTATTTTCAAGTATTCTTTCAGGTATAACTTGAGGGGGTCCAGAAATTCTGTTATTATTAATGAATTCTTTTACATTCAGTTTCATGCAATGCAACACAATTTAGTTCCAATGTCTATTGTAGAAGACACTCCTCTATACATTAGTGATACAAAGATGGGAAAAAAATGACATAGTTCTTGCCATCAAACTTTATAATTTAATTTGCAAGGGGAATAACACATGTAGGTTCATAAGAACGCAGATTTAGAGGTATAAGGGATCTTAAAGAGATTAAATTAAAATGCCTCATTTTATAGATGAGGAAACTGAGACCTAGGAAGGTAAAATGAATTGCCTCAAATTGTACAAGTATTCAGTAACAGTGCCAGGATTGGATTCAAGCCACCTGACTCCAAATAATGTTCTTTCCTCAGTACTCTGCTATATACAGAACAAATGCTACAGGGTAGAATGTGAGAAAAGCAAGAAGTCAAGAGACAAAATACTATAAGAAAGTTGAGGATTAATATGAGGAGGAAGACATGACTTTTAGCTAGTGAGGGAGGGCTTCATGGAAGAGGTAGACTCTTAATTAGTCCATGAAGGAAGATGATTTCTATTGGTAGAGAAGTAGAACAAGTACATTCCAGGCCTGCATGAATAGAGAGTCTAGATGAGGGAATAGTTAATAGTCCACATAGGCCAAAAGTACCTGAAGAGATGGTACAACAAAATAAGGATAGAAAGGTAAATTAGAAATAGATGGTGGACTACCTTTAATTGTTGCTATTTAGTCATTTTTCAGCCATGACTGACTCTGTAACCTCATTTGTTTGCTTGTTTGTTTTTTGACAAAGGTACTGGAATTGTTTGCCATTTCTTCTGCCATGTCATTTTACAGATGAGGAAAGAGGCAAACAGGATTGCATGACTTGCCCAGGGTCACACAATTAGTAAATATCTGAGACCAGATTTGAACTCAGGAGGATCAGGCTTCCTGACTGTAGTCTCAGTGGGATAAGGAGTTTACGCTTTTTCCTAAAAGCATTAGAGCTCTTTATCAGTGGAGTTATGTGGTAACTCCATTAGAATGATTATAATGACAGTTCTGCAAAGGATACATTGAAGGGAGGTGGGGAGAAAAAGTGAAAACAGTAAGAAAGATGTAACAATAATAGTCCTTGTGAGAGGTAATGAAGAACTAAACTAGGATTCAGTCTGCGTGTGTGTGTGTGTGTGTGTGTGTGTGTGCGCGCACGCGCGTATGTGTGTGTCAGGATGGGGACAGGAATGAAGGGACAGATATGAAAGGTATTGGCAAGATAGAAACACCAGCATTTGGCAAGTGATTGGATATGGTAGGGTGAAGAAGAGAGAAGAATGAACGATGACTCAGAGGTTTCTAACCTGAGTGACTGGTGATGCCATTAGCAGAAAGATGGAGCTGGGTTAGTCTGAAGGAGGGATATAATAAGTTCAGTTTTAGACACATTGAATTTGAAGTGCTGATAGGGTATCTAGATGGAAATATCTAGGAGGAATCCAGGAACTTTGTAAGCAAAATTATTTTAGAAAACTTTATATAAATAAAATGAGATTTAAATAATTGGAGAGATATTAATTGTTCCTGGGTAGACAGGGCCAATACACTAAAAATGACAATTTTACCTAAACTAATTTACAATGCCATCCCAATTAAACTACCAAAAATTATTTTACTGAATTAGGAAAAATAATGACAAAATTCATTAGGAAGAAAAGTCAAGAATTTCAAAGAAACTAATGAAAAAATATAAAGAAAGGAGGTGTAGCAATACCAGATCTTAAATTACATTACAAGGCAGTAATTATCAGTACTATCTGATACTGGCTAAGAAACAGAATGGCAGATCAATGGAACAGAGGAGACATACAATGTATAGCCACAAATAATATAATAACTTTGTCAAGTGTAAAGACATAAAATTTTGGGATAAGAATTCATTTTTTAGTAAAACTTGTGGGGAAATCTGGAAAGCAGTATTATAGAAACTGGGCATAGACCAGTATCTTACACCTTCTACTAAGGTAAAAATGGATACATGACCTAGATAGAAAGAGAGCTATTACAAGAAAATTAGAAGAAAATGGAACATATTACTTATCAGACTTATGGATATGTATATGTGAATGATTTACCAATAAACAAGAAATAGCAAAGTTAGGTGTAAAATGGATAATTTTGATTACATCAAATTAAAAAGTTTTTGTACAAACAAAACAATGTAGCCAAGATAATAAAGAAAGCAGAAAATTGGGGAGAAAACTTTATAGACAGTTTCTCAGATAAAGGTCTCATATCTCACATATATAAAGAACTTTGCCAAATCTATAAGAATATGAGTCATTCCCCAACTGGAAAATGATCAAAAGATATGAACAGGCAGTTTTCCAATGAAGAAATCAAAATAATTTACAGCCATATGAAAAAATGCTCTAAATCATTACTGATTAGAGAAATACAAATGAAAACAACCTTGTGATACCGTTTTACATCCATCAGTTTGGCTGAAATGATTGAAAGGGAAAGTGACAAATGTGGGTGAGGATGTGGAAAAGTTGGGATGCCAGTTCAATGTTGGTGGAATTGTGAACTGATACAATCATTTTGGAAACAAAACGGAGTTATGTCAAAAGAGTTATTAAACTGAATATACCCCTAACTCCATAATACTACCTCTAGGTCTATTTCCAAAGATGATTAGGGAAAAAGGAAAAGGATCTATATGTTCTAAAATGTTTATAGCAGTTATCTTTGTGGTTGCAAAGAACTGGAATTTGCAGGGATGCTCATCAATTGTGGAATGGCTGAACAAGTTGTGGTATATGATTGTGATGTAACACTACTGAACATAAGAAATGAGTTCAGCGATCTTAGAAAAAAATGGAAAGACTTGCACAAAAAAATGAAGAACAAAATGAACAGAACCAAGAGAACACTGCATACAGAAACAACAATATTGTTTTAAGAACGACTTTGAGCAACTAAATAATTTTTACTATACCCAAATTAACTACAAAAGACACATGAAAAAAGATGCTTTCTGTATCCAGAGAAAGAATTGATAAATAAAAGTATATATAGAAAAATTGTACACATACACACATAAATATACACAGCTATTTGTGTCTAATGGTAGCCATCTCTGGCGGGGGGCGGAGAAAAGGAGGGAAAAGAAAAAATGGTATATATTCTACATAAATTATATATATATTTATTGTATATGTTTTATATATATAAATGGAACAGCAAGTTGTACATAACAGATTTAAGTTTCATATGCAATCTTTTTTATTATACTATGTTATGGAAATTCTTGTTTCATTCCATAAATTAAAATTAAAATATAGTTTTTTAAAAAGCTCAAACACGTGCTTAGAGAAATATAAAATGTTAAACATGAATTAATAGTGATAAATGACTGATTAAGAATAACTTCTTACATTTTAATATGGGGGAATGATATATATGTTCCTATCATCATCAGGGGTCATAGAAGGAATATTATTAGACAATTCCTTGGAGTGGTTCTGTTAAGTTCTAATTATCTTAAGAGAAGAATTGAATGAGAGGGGAAGAGGAATACACTGGAGAGAGGACAAAGTTTAGGGGAAAATTATCTCACATAAGAAGGGTATACAAGTAGATATCTATACAAACAAGGAAGACGTCTGGGTAGAGCATCTGACATTTGAATCCCACTCTTCTGAACTGGTCAAAGAGGGGGGTGTATGCACACACAAAATTTGATATAGAAATACATTTCACTAAACAGGGAAATGGGAGGGAAAGGGGAGAAGAGGAAATTTATAAGGAAGGTAGGTTAAGGGAGAGATTAGTTTTAAGCAAAACATACTAAAGACATACAAAAAAAGATTTTGAAGTGGCAAAGAATGCGAATCAGAGAGGTGCCTATCATGTGGGGAAAGACAATAAGTTATAACACAATTTTGATGTAATACTATTATTCTGTAAGGAATAATGAAAGAGATGGCTTCAGAGAAAATTGGGAAAATGTGAATGAACAGATGCACAGTGAAGTAAGCAGAACCAAGAGAACAATTTATACCATGACCTCAATATGGTAAAGATAAACAGTTTTGAAAGAACTAGAAACTCTGATCAGTGTAATGATTGACTGATTCCAGAAGATTAATGACAAAACAAATTATTTACCACCTGATCAAGGTGAAGAACTCAGAGTGCAGAATAAGACATACTTTTTTGGACGTGGCTGATGTGAAAATTTGTTTTGCTTGTCTCTACGTGCTTGTATCAGGTATTTTGTTTTTCTTTTATTCTCAATTGGAGATGGGGTGGGAGGGGGAGATAGCAGATTTTTACTGATTGAAAAAAATGTAATTGAAAAATTAAAAAAATCAAGAAGGTCATTCTCTCCTATGGGTATGGAAAAAGCTTAGACGCTCTACTTTTAAGAAACCATAAATGAAAACTGCCCAGATCTATTAGAACAAGTGGGCAAAATGAAAATAGGGAAAGAAAAATCCATGGAATGGATTTTTATTATACTATGTTATGGAAATTCTTGTTTCACAGACCTCTGTACCCTGCCTTGGAAACCCACCCATCTACTAATACCAACTTTTAGGTCATAACAGCAGCTAGCTGAGACACTTGGACATCCACTGAAATAGAACTGAAGCCAAGCAGTGGCCAATCATACTACCTTCCATTCTGCTGATACTGACCTGCACCCTTAGACCTGCACCTTTACTCACTCCATCTAGACACTGCAAAACATTTTTTCATGTGCACTAAACAAATATATAATTATGTCTTCTCTGCCCATTATTTTAAATCTTCATAGATAAAACAGTATACAGGCATGTGCTGATAAATGTTCAAAAACTGACACTCCACTTGATTTTAATCTACATTAACATTTTCTTCATTACTTTAAGTCTAGACAATAAAAAAGTTCAATAAATGAAGCTCTGGTTTGTAGTGTTTGCCAATTTCAGACACAGAAATGCTCACATTTAGAAATTAATAATTGAGAGCTAGTATGAGCTGGCATCAGCACACACTAGACAGTATGCTGTATATATGGGCCCATGAATTTTGTAACACACTTTAAATAAAATTTTTATATAGACAAGAGTCCCCCCCCACAAAAAAGAAATATTTTCTTAGTCCTTGAACACTTAAGGGGAGCTCAAGTCATAGTCAAAATCTAGGCTTTCCATGTCAAAGAAAAAATATGGCAAGTACATAGAAAGAAATAGTTAAATGTCTAGAAATTAGTCAACATCACAGAAGACTTGGCAGTTCTACTAAAATTGAAAGGAGATCTTGGAATACAATACTGATTCCAAAAGATACAGGCTTACAAAGAAAAACAATTTACTCTGTAAATCTGAGTGTAGTTCTCTGGGGTCTGAGAGGGGGATGGATCTTTAATGGAATAGAGAACTTGAAAATATTTCTGATGAAAAGATGAGAGTTGAGTAGCAACTTTGAGATGCAAACTCGATAGTTCAGAGAAACCTAGAAAGGTAAATTTATTTGAATAATTTGAAAGATCTGTATGATGATCTCATTCTAATAAGGGGAGATGAAGTAAATGTCCCTTTAGAGTCTGAATGTTGTGAAATAGGAAGAAGTTAAGAAAAAGACAGGTGTTGGGAATGGGTTGATTTTATTCTGAGACTTTAAAAGAGGGGAAATAAGAGAAAGAAAAAAAATGACTACATTAGTTTAGAAAGCAGGAAAGGGAGAACTTGTTGTTTCTCATAATTAGGGTGCTTAAGAATATACCAACATGGAAAGAGTAGGGGGAAAGGGACAGCTGTTGAACCTCACTCTTATATAAAATGGATAAAGGAGGATTGAACCCACATGCACACACACATACAGACAAAAACAGTTTGGTGCAGAAATACATAGAATTCTACATGGAAACAAACAGGGTTAGGTTGGGAGGAAGAATAGGTTTCAGAAGGAGAATAATATCAGTAAGGGAATAGTTAAAAGTAAAACAAATTTTCTGATATGGTGGTGGTGGGAAATTAAAGGAGGGAAAAAGGATACAGGAGACCAAAAAAAGGGGAAAATGCCTAACCTGCTTCTACAATTGAGAAATAAACAAATTGTGGTATATGGATGTAATGGAACATTTTGGTGCTGTAAGAAAATGGCAAAAGAGACAATTTCAGAGTATCCTGGGCAGTATGAAATTAGGCATAATGAAGTGAACAGAAACAAGAGATCCATTTGTACAAAAATAACTACATAAAAAACAACATCAACAACCCTGAAAGGTATAGAGAATGCTTATCAAAGCGATGACCAAACATGCTTCCAGAGACTCAATGAGGGAACATCACACCCATCTTCTAAGAGAGAGGCAATGGACACGAGGTGAAGAGCGTTTGCTTTTGGACACGATCTTTGTTTCAAGTTTCTTCTTTTTTTTCTTTTTTCTCTCTCAGTTAATGGGAGGTGAGATGTGTGTGTTGTGGGCAGGGTGGCACATTATGGAAGGGGGTTAGCAAGAGTGATGCCCACATAATTAAAAATTCTTGGGGTTCAGGCTAAAAGAAGAATCTACACGGATAACTGACAGGGCTAGGGGGTGTGTCAAAGGCACGCAGATTGTATAAGCTCAAGAAGAGCCCAGTAAAAACAAGGCTGGGTACAATTATGTTATATTCACTGTGCTCTATGTACTTACAATTGAATTATAACCAGAATACAGTTTGATAGAAGGTTAATAACAATTAAACAGCAGTTTCTGTTGCCCTAAAGACTACTGACTTAAGGGTGTGGTTTTACTGTCGTAACAACTTAACTGAGAGGGTTGTCTATAAATTACGTAGCAGGGAATGCATAGAACGAGGACCTAGGATTAGAAAGCTCCAGGCCCATCTTGGGTCTTTTGGATTTTTGATAACTTTGGAGGTAGGGAGGAGGTATGATTCTCTTGTATAATTGAACCTTCCTATTTTGAGTCTGTTCAGAAAAGTTTATATGGTTTAACCAAAGTCACAGTCAGGAATAGAACTCTGCCTTCTGACTCTAGGTCATATATATATATAGGCTATAACACACACCTAGAATTCATATGCAAAGATTGCAAATCAAAATTGCATATACAGAACTCATGTTTCACTTTTGCTTCTGTATCCTAAGGACTGGGGCAGCTAGGTGATGACGTGGATAGAGTACCCAATCTGGAGTCGGGAAGACTCATCTTCCTGAGTTCAAATCTGGCCTCAGACACTTACTAGATGTGTGACCCTGGGCAAATCACTTAATCTGCTTTCCCTCAGTTACTTATCTATAAAATGAACTGGAAAAGGAAATAGCAAATCACTTCAGTATCTTTGCCAAGAAAGCCCCAAATGGGGTCACAAAGAGTCAGACATGTCTGAAAACAACTGAACAACAACAACAACAACAAAATCCCAAGAACTTAGTGCAGGGTCTGGCACATGGTGGTACTTGATAAATGCTTCTTGGTTGCTCGAATGGACCTTCAGAGAGCAATGGATAAACAAGCTGTCTGTATCCAGGTTAATCTATTGTAAACTGATGGCTATATAAAAAAATATTACAATTTAAAATAAACTATATGTGATGGAGAGGTAGGGAAATTCTTGTCTAATAGTGAAAAATCAAATTGCAACACACTGAATAAGGTATTTAATTCTATTTTTAAAATTGCTATGTATTTTATTAACTCTGAGGTAAATTGGTGCTAGTAAGCAAAATGAAGCAAATTGTTCGAAATATTGTCATTTACAGTAGATCTACATTATGAGTTTTTATAAATATAAAAGTCCTTGATGATGCTTCTTATTTAGTAAATCCAAGATATGCAGTTATCAAAATTATCACAAATACAGAATTAATGAAATTCTTCTAATTCATGTAGTTAATACTCCATACCTTTCTACTTTATTCCATAGTTCAAGGTAGTTTACCTGAGACTGAAGACTGAAAAAAAAAAAGATTATAATTGATATACTAATTTTTTCCCCACATAGAAACCATCACATTTAAGGTATAAAATTAATTATAATAATAATACCAGTAATGGTCAGGTTCAAACTGATTTTGTTTTAGATGTATGAGAATCACTAATTATATTCCCAATATTTGTGGACTTTGTGAAGAGGAGTGTTAGCAGTTTACTCAAGGGGGTCCCTTGTCATATCCAGTGTAAATACCAGCGACAGTGGAGGCAAATGTTGAGAGTCAGGGATTTGGGTTGGTTTAGAGGAGACTCTAGAACACAGGTTCACCCTGGGACCTGTCTCCAGTCCTTTGATAACTTCCCCTACCTTCCTGTTGTCAGGGTCCTCTTCAAGAACTACGGACAAATAACTAGAACAACCATTTGAATGGAAACTCCTTGAGGGCTGGGTCTGTCTTTCTTTCTGCTCATAATTGTGCTCCCAGTGGTGCTTTGCACAGTGCTCCACACATAGTAAACACTTGTTTGTTGACTTGATCTGACTTTCCTCTAAATGATGTTTTTAACTGCTTGTCTTGGAGGAGAAAATAATAATGAGATTGTCAGAAAGCTGAGCACAATTTCCCTTAAGGCTAGACTAAACTTTCTTTTCAGAAATAGGTAGGAGCTATGGAACTGCTGACCTCAAATAGAAATTTCATGTCATTCTATCCATAACCTGCAATTATTATATTTCTTCACATAATATTAGGTTTGAAATTTCTTGCATAAATATTTTTTTTAAAAAGAAGGCTGTCTTGGGGATGTGATATTACCATTGTGAGAACTCAACCTGAGAAGTATAGGAGAGATAAATATTATGCACATCCATCCCTATACCACATATTGATTTGATCATGTCTCTCCTCTAGTTACTAACTTAGGAAAGGTGCCTATTGGGTCAGTGTCCAGACATCTTCATCTGATATTTAATTCTATCTGTCATTAACAGAAATCACTAAGCTTGTTAATTCAAATTCCACTACAGACCCTTTGTTTATGTTATTCCATTTGATTGCCACAAGCTCTTCCTTTTTCTCAGCAAGTAATTCAATCGGGAAGCATTTATTAAATACCTACTTTGTGCACTGTGCTAAGTGATGGGGAAACAAGGATGAAATGAAAAGTAGTCACTAGCCTTAAAGACCTTACATTTAATTAGGAGATCCAACATTGTGTTACCAGTTTCACTGGAATGTGGAGTATGTGAAGGAGAATGATGTGAAATAATTCTGCCAAATTGGACTGGAGCCAGATTGTGAAGGGCTTTAAATGCTAAGTCAAGGAGTTAGAGGCAATAGGGAGGCACTAAAGGCTCTTGAGTAGAGAAGTGACACAGACAGACTCATGCTAAAGAAAAATTATTTTGGAAGTGGTATGGAAGCATTGGAGAGAGAGCCAAGTCTGGAAGTCAGGAGCCCACACTCCTTCAAAGACCAAGTAAATCCCACTCCTTCATGAAACCCTCCTAAAAAGCTCCAAGACCATAGTCATCTTTCCTTTCCATGAAGTCCAATTTTGTGTCCATAATCTAAAATTTGATGATGTATTATTATCTGAATTTTCCCATAGCTATTTTCTTAATGTAGATCTTATCTCCCTAATGAAACTACAAGCTGCAGGGAAAATAAAATATGTCCCACCTTTGTATCTTACCCATAGTGGGCATAGAGATGTATACAGTGTATACAGTGATGGATACAGTGGATGCTTAACAAATACTGGTTAATAGATTCTAGACTTCCACTGAATTTTCCTTCCCAGGGTATAAATCCTCATACCAAGGCCACCACATCTCAGATGTAGACTTTTAATGATCATCATCACCACAAAGACTTTCAGGATCTGGGCAAGGACCAGTGATTTATAATTCCTCAGGCCTATATGAGTTGGAATGTAGTTTCAGGGCTGGCATTTGGTCCAGGGTGAATTTAGGGTCCTGCCTAATACAGTGATTGTAAACTTGATGAAGAACTGCCTTTGGGGAACTGGGCTATGTTTATGGAGAAAGAGTGCATATTGAGGGAAAATTCAGCTATGGTGTTTATGGGAATGACTTTGGTATGAAAGTGATTCAGTAGTTGGGAGAAAGTGACTGAGTGAGTGTTTTATAAGATAAACGAGGGCTAAAAGGCTGCATAGAATCATGATCCAGGTCTTGGTATGGCCCCTTCTCCTCCCCCTCACATACACATACATGCACACACATACACATACACACACATATAGAGGCACGATTACAAATCACTGTGCAAGGTGAAATTCAGGGAAAGGGCTCAAGATCAGATTTTTATATTGTACAGTATATCTGAATTGTGGATTTCTAAGGTTCTTCTATTTCTTTTAGGCAGAGATTGTCAGAGAAGCATAGGATAATTCAGGGCATGGGATGGGAACTGAGAGGAGAATGTCACAAATATGTCAATAGGCAATGCCCATGGCAGATGGATGCCTTTTAGCATTTGTTGAAAGTTTCAAGGCCTTAGGGAGACAGGATTGCTCTGCTTATTATGGATACTAGCAAATTGACCATTGAGGTAAGACTGAAGAACCTTGGGTTCATTGCTTCTCTACAATGTGAAAATTTCAAGTTTCAGCAAAAATGTTTTCCCTTTCCTCCTGTGACCTCTAATCCACTAAAACAGTTTTTTCCTTATTTGTAAGGACTTATCAGGCTGTTTGCTTCACTTTGAAGAAGAAGCACATATAAACCATTCCGGACAAAAGAAAATCTTTCCTATTTCTATTTAAAAACCAAACCAAACCTCTTTACTAAAGGAAGACCTAGCATTTCTAACTTTAAGACTTAGGCCCTTAGACAACATCTTGGACAAACCCTTTGTTTCATGGATTAAAAAAAACAAAACAAAAACAAGAACTGGGGCCTAAAGGGAAATTAATTTTTCTAAGGTCACCCACACTTTTAACAATTTTTAATGTCAGTCAACTTTATTTCTAACAAGAATTATTATTGCTTATGATAGATCCTATTGTCTTTTGATTCTGTTTTTGGAAGATGGCATTTTAAAAATTTATATATGTCTTATCCCCACAATGAGATGATAAATTTTTTTTAAGGCAAGATGGTTCATATCTTACATGTTTTCCACCCATAATGGCACCTAGTCTAGTGTTGAACAGATATCAGGGGTTTAATAAATCCTAGCTGAATGGAATGATCACCATGTTTTAAGAGTTCTTCATATATCAGTGACTGTGGCATCAAGATAAACTGCTACCTTAACCACAACCTGTCTCACCAGTGTTCATCCAGAGTTCAGTTAAGTAGGGAGTCAGTCCAATCTTGGACCTCCTTCTAAGGAGATTTTGGAAGTAACTAGAAGCACATTGCTATAACACATATAATTTAATACTGGACCCTGGATATGACATATATAATGTTAGCATGTGATAACACTGCTGTTAAATAATAATTATACTGTTCATGGAGCTTTATAGCGTTCAAAGTGCTTTCACAGATATGGTTTCATTTGACACTCCACAATAATCTTGCAAGGCAAGTATCATAATATTTTATAGATGAGGAAATTGAGGCTCGGAGACTTTAACTAACTTACCCACTGGTAGTTAGTGGCAGAATCAGGGGAAGAACTTTAGTCTTACAGTTCCTGAAATGCAGGGATGATATCTGAAAATAAGCTCATAGGAAAAATTCTGTCCTGTTACAAATGAAGAATTAGCTAGTTTTTTTCTCCTAGTCTTTCATTCTTAAGTGGAAATGACACATACATCAATACACACAACTTATTGGTCAAAAAATTGGGTGTACCATAGGATAAGTGAGATGTTAACTCTTCAGAAGATAGAATAATTAGTTTTATCTTTTTATCCAATTGTATCCACAGTTTTCCTTTTATTGAATTGTTATACACTCAACATACTGAGGTATTTTTTTCTGATAGTATCAGAATTTGCTCATCATTGTTTGATGACTATGATCCACTGCTTTACTTTCACCCTGCCTCTTGGAACCCTTTCCTTAGGTCTCTGCTCAAGCACTACCTTTTAAAGAGGCCTTTATTGATTCTTCTAGTTATCCTAGGGGAGATATCTAGGGGAGTGCTTAGAGGAAACTCTCCTGTCCTAGGAGGGTAGTGCTCTGCCTCCTAAATACCCTTTATTTATCTTTTATGGTTTGTTATACTAGGAATCTGGAAACTAACTAGTATCCTGGGATTTGTAGTTTTGATGGATACTCATTCCATCTTAACCTTGAGATATATTTGTCATTTGTCATGCTCTTTAAAGCCGTTAGGTGGACTTTAGTCATAGCTTGGATTTCTCAATGGGACACAAAGAATCTGTGAGACATGGACTGAGAAGAGCTGAGCAGCAGCAACAGTGGGCATTCAGAACTCCCAGTCCCACATAAGAGTTAAGATGATCTGCAAAGAATTGGTGCCACAGAAGCAACAAGCAAAAGCAGAAACCCAAAGAGGATACCAAAATGAGAACATCAAAGGAAGGCTGAGCTGAAGCAGAGAAGGGAAATAAGAAAAGCAGTCAGGCCCCTATGGGCCTCTCTGAGTAGATGCTTTGAACTGAGGCTAATCATTGTACACACTTCTTAAAGTACTACATAAAGTTCTTTAAAAGAAAAAAAAAAAGATCTGTTCTTTTCCCAACCTCTCCTCATCGTGCTTGTCTAGGACCAAGAAATTAATATTTTGCTAGATTTAAAAAAAAAAACCTAAATTTTTCCCGTATCTTGAGTAGGCTTCAAATATAAAGATGCCCTAGAACAGTGGTTCTCAACCTTCCTAATGCTGTGACCCTTTAATATTCGTATGTGGGCATATCTGCATGTGGGCGAACCCACCTGGGGAGGGATAGAGGAGCAGTGTCTCCATTCCTAAGACCATTGGAAATATGTTTTCCAATGCTCTTAGGCGATCCCTGTGTCCCCTGTGAAAGGGTCATTTGACTCCCAAAGGGTACGTGACCCACAGGTTGAGAACCACGGCCCTGCAAGGTAACATCCTTCAAAGCAGAGCCTGGCATACTTTTGTATTTTTGAATATCATGTCCCTAATACAAAGCTGGGACATTGTAGGCACTTAATAAATGCTTATTGATTGAGGGAAATCTGCGGCTGAAGTTGGTTCCCTCAAGTTGATCACTTCTTAGACACCTCTGTGTGATATTAGAAGACTTTTGGCTAATGAGTTTAGATGGCAACATAACAAAGTATAACAGTATTTGGAACCTTAGAGATCATCTATCCAATCATTTAATTCTACAAGTGAAAAGCTAAAGCTCAGAGACTGTGCACATGAAAATAGCATGTATCACACATATCAGCAAAGACTCTTTAAAAATAAACATGAACTTATTTATTATGAATTTTAGGATGCTTTGGTTATCAGAAATGTCATTTTGTTTGATTAGAAAACAACTTTGTTAAAATATCATAATAAGGCATTCAGAGGTAGGAAACTTAGAGATCACTTAATTGAACCCCATTGTTTTCTGAGAAATGAGGAAAGTAAGGCTCTGATAATTTATCTGACTTATCCAAGGAAAACAGGTAGCAGAGTCAGGATTTAGACCCAGGTCTGACAGAGGCCAGATTTTTTGCCAATACTGAATTCCTTTTTGAAAAAGCAGACTGGAATTCCCATTAACTTTTAAAATTATTTATTAGTTGTATAGCTTATTGCAAAGTAATAGGTCAGATACTTTCTACTGAAGTTTGATTACTGAAAAAAAGTACAAGAAATCCTGCTTAAACCTCCTTAACATGGGATAAGGATGGTGGTAGTAAGAGGCTCCTATTTTAATCTATTTGTGACAGAAATGAGAAAAAAAAATCAGGAATTTTTTTTTCCTCTAAAGTCTAACACCAATGCTGTTAAACAAACTTAGAGAACCCTTTTTGCTTTTTATTGTGCACTGAAAGCATTGGGATATGAACAAGTCATGTTAGATATTTGAAAAAACTTCTCATAAATATTCTAGTTTTCCCTCAAATCACCCAGTTCTTCCTCAGACGTGAATATGTAAGGATCATTGTCAACTTACATTGTCAAAAGACCTAAAAGAAAGGAAAGATACTTGCATTGTACCCAGTTATAAGGTTCACTACCCTCCAAAGTAATTTTTAGTAATATACTTCAGGGGTTCTGTCAAGAAAAAATAACCTATAGTAAAGAAATAGCTTTAAAAAATGGCATTTTCCCAAGGGTGACTCATGAAGTAGCCAGGTGTTAACAGTGGCAGTGTGAGCACAGTTTTCTTCAGTCTAGATGGTGGCTTTCTGTGCTCACTCCCCTTCTAGCACTTCTACTATACCTATTGGGAGCTGCAGAAAGAAGGATTTTTCCTTTTAAGTTGTGCCATGTAAGAAATTAATAATTTATCATTAAGGGACCAGAGATTAATGATCATTTTAAAACCCTGGTCTTTTTTAATGGGCTGAAGTATGAAAATGAATTATAACTCACTAGATTCTATGTAACAATTTATTCTGTTTTTCAGATCACAGGAGAATTAAGTGAGAGACACAGTGTCATTTAGATAGCAGAAAGAAACACGATGTGTAAAAATTGGAGTTAATGATTAGAGAAAATCTTTGACCACTAAATAGTGGCCATTTTAATTTTAGCATGACCAGGGACAGATTGATTAAACAACAACAATAAGAACAACAACCACCTTTTCCTCATATACTAAGACAAGCAGAAAATGAGAATAAATGCGGATCAGAGCAGTTTAAAATCAATTCATAGTATATAGAATGTATTTACTATCACCTCCCTATTTCCTCCTTAAGGCTCATTATGGTGCTTATGGATTCTCAATTTTCTCGAATCCTTTGACTCTCAAGTTATTTCTGGATCAAGGAGATGGGTATTCAGGCCATTGTTATGGATGGAATTAACTTCTGTCCTTCATGGTATCTAAGACAACCCCAAAAGATGAGATATTGTACTGCCTCTAAGTTTATAGTTTTAAAAATATGAAAAATATTTAATTCTCTGCCCTGATTTCCTCACTCAAACCTACCCCAACCTTTGCCTCCTTTAGTTTATATGCGCAGTAGTCAGTTTTCTTTCCCTCTCTATAGATAGCCTGTCCTGGTTCTCTGAGTATACTTGTGTTCTTTATCTTAAGACTGATGTTTGCGTCATGTATTCAGAGGATATTGATGTGATCAGCTTTAGAAGGAACCTGATGAAAGGCTCAGAAAGATAAAGGTCACTGTTAATGCAAAATGAGAAAAATGAGAATCATTGGGATTTCAAGGTTTCCTGACATAATGGTCCAGCTCTCTCTTGTGTTCTTTATATGTGAGAAGAGAATGCTTTCAGAAAATACGGTTCAGAAATACAGATTGCTATTGGATCTGTTCAAGTGTGTGACTAAAATATCACTCTCTCTATTTATGAGCAATGGCCTGCTATTTCAACAGCAAAACAAGCAAAGTTTGGTTTTCATGTTATACATGTTGCTATGAGTAGCAGGAAGTTAGTGAGAGGAATACCACTTATAGCAGTGGTGTGAAATGCAAAATATTTGGCATATTTGGGAACAGAAATAAATGACTGATAGAGATGTCTTTTGAAAGTCCTGTTTCAGTAAACTAGGATGAATGTCTAAGAGTCTGGTCATGTGAAATGATCAAAATAGCATCCAGCCTTTGAACGAGGTCAGACTGATTTCTCCTCACCCTATATAATTAAGAAATACCTGGAGTCCAAGCCATTTTGAGTGTTTTCCTATGATATTGGCTAAATGGGGCCCAGAAACATTTGTTCTTGAAGTTTCTCCATTGGAGATTTTTCCCTATAACAGAAAAACTTTGCAAAATAGCCTTTGGGAATCAGTTATCTGAAGTGAGTTCTTCTCAGATGGAGAAACATAGTTTATTTTGCAAATCAAATAAGCTTTTGTTGCCTTCTTCCAGAGGTTGTGCAATAACTAGAACACAGAACAGCATTCCTAAAATTGACCTTTAGTTTTTGTCTTAAGCTGACTGAGGTCCTTTGAGGATTGGGAATCATTTGACAGGCTATCTTAAAAGTGGCTACCTGACCTGACTTCTCTACTTGATTTGCAAAGAACTTGGAAAAGATTTGTCTGTAATGGTCCTGATGGTAATAGAACCTTTTCAATGTTAGCCATCCTTTGGGGGTTAGTGATAATTCCTCCACAGCAATTCAGGCATGTGAAAATTCAGATTTAGAGCTGGTAGGGACTTTAAGGGTCATCTATTCTAATCCCCTCAATTTAGAGATGAGAAAACTGAGGCTAATCAGCTTGTCCTAGGTTGCATTAAGTAGTAAGTTTTAGAACTGGAATTCAAACCCAGGTACTTTGATTTCAAATCTTTTCACTGTACCATACTGCTAGGTAGCACAGTAGCAAGATCTCAAATAAAATCCTGCCTTAGATAATTACCGGCTTTGTGACACTGGACAAGTCATTTAACTTCTCTCAGACTCAGTTTTCTCATCTGTAAAATGGGGGCAATAATAAAACCTATTCTACAGGATTGTTTTAAGGATCGAATGAGAAAATACACGTAAAGTAATTTGTAAACCTTAAAGTGCCATATAAACACTAAGTGGCTATAATTATTGTGATGATGCTGCTGATGCTGATGATGCTGACGCTGATGATGCTGATGTAGACGAAGGCTGTTGAAGGGGATTTTAAAAAATTTACATTTGGCAGAATTGTTTATTTGCTTTTGTAACATCTCTTTCAAATCATTGGGTCTGAACAAGTATTTGCAACTTACCTAAAAAGATTTTCTTTTAGCAAAATTCTAATGTGCCTTCTCTCCTACCCCCAGCATTAAAAATATAATAAAGAATAGGATAGTGTTCTTGTTTGTTTCTATATGGTAATCTATTATGTTCATCTAATTGGATTTTCCTCCCCTACATATATTTACTTTTAGTTCTTTTATGCATCAAAACAGGCTAAAGCCTATGAATTTCCTGGTTCAATAGTTCATGCTCAAGGGCCTGTAATTTCATCAGTGTGTATGGATACTCCTTCCACCAGGGCACATCACAACCCATCTATGCTTTGGTAGATAGCCTCTGTGAATTGCTATGTCTATAAAATTCAATACCCTGAAGCTAATCTGGGGATGAGTAGTTTCATGCTACTCATCTCCAGATTATTTTTCACATGAGGTTGGTTCTTTCATGGAAGACACATAGTCCATCACTGGCTAGCAGAACTTGCCAGAGCTTGTGCTCTGCTTGATTGAATTTCTAACACAACAATTATGTCTGAAATAGTTAAACAAGAAGTAAAGAAGTCTTTGTGAACCTTTAGAAATCCAATTTTAAAAGGAAGGTTGGAAATCTGCCGGGTTTTTCAGAAGATGTCCTCAATGTTCAAGTTAGGGTGAACCAAAGATCACAAAAAGTAATCCGAAATAGAAAATGTAGTATTTGAGAAAATAAATAGCAGAAGTGGAGATGTGTCTTGGATGTTTGATCAATGATGTGTCCTAATTTAAAAAATCTTTTATGTGATTAATACTAATCTCTGACTTTCATATAAGTTTCCCATTTCTTAAAACAAAAATTTCTACTGCTTTTCAGACACAGAGACTAGGACTTGGGAGAATGATGCATAATATTATTTTTTTTTTATCATAAGCCAGGGCCAATTTATGGAATTGAATAAGCTATGACAACCAGCTACAAGAGAGCAGGTCTAACCTTGTGTCTAGAAATAATACGCTAGTAGCTATACTTTCCAGCTTCCCAAATACATTACTATATGAAATTGTTTTAGCATGAAAATGATGTTTACATTTTGCTGACATGGGGCCCTCCTGACCAAAAACCACCCAAACAAAATAATTTTATAATTTTAAAGAAAATATTAACAACTTAGTTAAAAAATCTGGTCTTGCTGTGGAGCCTTTTCCAAACATATTTAACACGTTACAACAAAGATACCCCTCCCCCCAAGGCATATTGCTTCATACCATATCTTGTTTTCTAATATGATCATAGATTGTGCTCCTTCCCTACTGGAGTCTATAAAATTGGTTCTAGAAAAATCTATGAATTAGTTGGCTAGGAGAATTTCTCTTAGTTTCAGAGAGTTTTTGAAAATAATTTATTTTGCGTAGTGTATATATGTTATTTTCCATTATGATCCCAAACCACTATAACCATTTCAAACAGTTTTCTTATGTGATCAAGCCAGACTCCACAGGGGTAAAACTATCATTACTTCTGAAAAAGGAATGGTTAGAATGTTTAATGCTTGCCTTATGGGATTAGAAACAACCACACACACACCTACCTGAACTAAGAAAAGCTTTCCCCACAGGCTCTGGGAAACAGCAGTCCTTTGTGTTAGGGAACTGGCTCCCCTAGCACTCAAACTCCTGAATAGTTTTCAGGCCAGGGATGGGGGAGAGGTGGATTTTTAAAAACCCACTTTCTCATTGAGTTTTGGCATTTCTGCTAGACAAATTTCAAGAGAATGAGAAAGGACTATCACTGAAAAATCTCAGGCCTGCCTTCCTCCCTCCCACCCTCCCTGTCTCCTTCTTTTCCTTCCTTCCTTCCTTCCTTCCTTCCTTCCTTCCTTCCTTCCTTCCTTCCTTCCTCTTTAAGATTATATGCTTTATATTGGAAGAGACCTTGGAGAGCATCAAGTCCAACCTGCTCATTTTATTGACAAGGAAACTGAAACCTTCAGAAAAAATAATTCCTAATCCCTTTTTTAAGTTTTCATTAAGACAAAGAATGAAAAATCAAACCATTCACATCTTGTTTCTAAAACATTCCAACTCCAATGTCCTAAATATCATTATTAGTTTACACTAGACAGAAAGGTAGATCTACCAAATCAGAGTCATATTCTGAAAATACAGAGACAAAATTTTTCTAGATTAATACGTTTCTTTATCATTTCGTTAATATCCATTTCCATCCTAGGCTTATGATAAGATTACTATGGTGAGGACTCTGCAACCAGTATCCCAAACTCAAATTTTACCAATCAACAGACTTCAAGCTACATGGAAATCCAAAATACCGCTAAACAAATAGACAAGTTAAAATCGTGTTTGTAGCAAGGTCATATTAAGTAATAATCTCTCTTGCAAATTTGTCAGGTCATTCAAGACAAAGCAAATTGCCTTGTGAATTTTCTAGCTAAACCAAACTCTACCACTTTATAGGATTGGTAATCTAAAGTATGTAATCTTAGATAAATCTAAAGTTTTATACACACGTACATATATATGGGCAATACATTATATATGTAAACACATGTAGAAACACACATATCTGTAAACAATAGTAACCTCTAATGTTCAAACTGGACAGTTATTTGCCTGAAAGAAGTCTAAAGTCTTAAAGGACATCTAGACCAGTCTTTAAAATAAAGATTAACGGGATTTTACAAAGGGTGAATCTTATAGTAAGGAAGAAAGAGAATTTTCTGCATGACTTCCGTTACTCAAAACTTGTCTCATGAAGATCAACCCAGAGAATTCATAATGACAACTTAACCCAGAACACCATCTAGTTTTTATTAATATGTTAATGATTACCATGTTCTTCTTCTTCCTCCTCCTCTTCCTCCTCCTCCTCTTCTTCCTCTTCTTCATCTTCCACATCTCCTTCTTCTTCATCATCTTCTTCCTCTTCTTCAATCTCCTCCTCTTCCTCGCGATCTATCTCTTCATCATCTTCATCCTCTTCACCTTGCTCCTCATTGTCATCAGAGTATTCCTCCTCCTCCTCTTCTTCTTTCTCGTCCATTTCTTCAGTTCCATCCGTTTCATAACATTCATCTACAGAGGAGTTGTCAGTTTTAACCACAAATGGCTTTCTTTTGGGAGCAGGTTCTTGGGGTTGCTTATCTTGCGTTTTTCTTTTTTTAGCCAAAGGACAGCCATAAACACTGTTTAGGAAAGCAAAAGAGGTGTGTTATTAAACCACCCTTCATGGTCAGAGTGATAGAAATCTTATATCATTTAATCAAGTTTTATTAATTGCTGACTTTGACATATATCTTCTGTAGTGTTTAGCAGATTGACTTTAGTGCCATCAGTGAGCTGATAGCACAGGAACCTATAACCTGGCAATTGCTGTTGCAATTTTAAAGCTTCGAAATATAGATTTTATTCATCTATCACTATTAAAAATTTGCTTTTGCATTTTACCTTGATTTGCTGTGTTACAGGTTCAAAAACACAATGCCTTAGATTGCCAGTCAGTAAAATGGGAATAATAATATCAACTCATTAGGATCCTATGAAGATTAATGATGCACACATTTTAGTGGAAAGTCAATTAAGTGAGAATTTTGGTAATGATTTAATATGTTTAAAGTATTTCTATGGAATATTAATTCTAGAAATATTTCTATTCTATTCTTTTCTACATTTTATTATAATTATCATATCCTATCTTATGTTGTTTTATCCTCTGTTAGATATCATATTATGAAAGGACTTAGCATTATAAGGATTTAGATGAACCACAGATATTATTACATACTCTGAAACTCAATTCAGTTCAATTTAACTGATATTTATTAAATATGTACCAAGTGCAAAGTGATTGGCAACCCAGAATAGTGGACAGAAGGCCACTGTAAGGTCAGACAAGGTCAGGAAGACTTGAATTCATGTCCTACCTCTGACACATACTCTATTATCAGAAGAAAAAAAACCCCATTAACCTCTTAGTTCCTGATCTATATTGATGGAGGGAATTTCCATACTAGAAGACCCTTACAACAAAGAAATCATAGCTCTGGACTATTTCCCCACCCCCAAATACAACTAGCTAGGTATTAGGCAAAATAAACTCAATGAACAAATGGTTGTGGTTCCAATTACAACTGCATACTCATATGTAACACTGTTAACTTCAACATATATTATCCCATACCTGGTCACTTTACTGCTGTCATTAGTAGTACTATATTAATTGTGTAAATAATCTAGGTTAACAGAGTACCATAGGCTTGGGATGACCAAACTTTTTTGAGAGAAGTTTCTTTTCATTTTCTGCAAAGTATTGACATTAGGGATGCAGAGGAACTACTAGGTAGTAGTATTTTTGCTGATGGTGAAATTATCAATCTGATCAGTAGTTATGTTTCCTGCCTTTCTGGGCATACAGGAAAGTACAGAAAAGTGGATATGGAAACTAAGATATTGCTACAACATGAACTAGTTTAGGGATTTACTATGATCATAATGGATAATCTAGTCCAGTTCTCTCAGGTGATATAGAAGGAAACTGAGTTCTAGATAAGTTAAGTAGCTAGTGCAAGATCACACAGACAATATATTAGTAGACCCAGGCATTTGACCCAGAATTTCCGACTTCAAAGCCAACACTCTTTCAATGGCCCCATGCTAGCTCCCTAATTTACTTCTATCAAGAATTACGACAGAAATATTTTACTCATTATAGCCCTTAATAATTATAAAGGCAACAATCAAAAATCTACCTAGACATGATTTATTAACACAAAACACAGAGAAACCCTGTGAGCTCTGTGGATAGGGTTTTTTGCATTTTTTAATTTTGCCATCCAATGAATGAATGAATGAATGGATAAATGAAGGAAAGCTAATAATCCCTGCCCCAACCTCCTATACTGGAAATGTATTAGTAATATGAAAAAAGCATATTAAATATCAATTTTATAAAAATTAATGATGATAATGCCACCTTACATTTGTGTAGAAACTTGGAGTTTACAATGTATTGTTGCATACATTACCATTTGATGCTCATAAAAATCCCATGCATTGCACAGCATTATTTAGCCCTATTTTTTAGGTGGGGAAAAGTGAACCCAAGAGAGGATAAGTGACTTGATCACAGTGCTAGTCTAGTAGGTAGCAGAAGCCTGATTTGAACTTTGAGCTTTTGGCTAGTCCAGTATTCTTTTCACCAGACTGTCTCGTGTGTGTGTGTGTGTGTGTGTGTGTGTGTGTGTGTGTGTGTGTGTGTGTGTGTGTGTGTGTGTGTGTGTGTGTAGAACAGATCCCTGATAGCAGAAAATCCCCCAAATGGAAAGCTCTCTGATCCAAACATTTAGTTTTTGTTTCAAATACAGACATTCCAGGAGATTACATTCAAAAGTGAACTTATTTTGACACTGATTTTGTGTGTGTTCAAATATTAACTTACCACAACAGTAAAGGTCTATGTTGCCTTATACCTTTTCTGTCCTATTCTCTATTTTCCTTATACATCTTCCTAACACAGAGACATACAGACACACTCTCATCAATGTAGTGTTTATGAGCAGTATCAATATTTCTCTTCACTAGGAGATTCAAACTGAGCTTATGGGCTACACCACATTTATAATATTAAAAATCCAATAATCTAAACCCAATTGAGGATATAATCCAGTTGCTTTTTTGAACTGGGGAAATATCTTTCAGTCATTAATTTACCATTTCTAGCATAGACAGTCCTAGAAATGAAAATTCCTGCTTTCTATTTCTTACTCTAGCCTCAATGTCTTTATGTTTTTCTCTACTCTCCTCGTCATCCCCTTTGTAACTGTCCACTTATTTATGTGTTCTTCCAGTGTCTCTAATTTTGAAGGTCAAGTTGCCTTGTCCATAGAATCATATGATTATTGTGGAAGGGACCATAGAGGACATCTAGTCCAAATCTCTAATTTTATAGATCTGATTAATTAATTAATTAATTAATTAATCAGAGTGATTAAGTCACTTGCATAGGCTCACACAATTAGTGCCAGGGGCAGGATTTGAATCCAACTCTTCCTGGTTCCAAGTCTAATAACACTGTCCTGAACTAAGGTTAACCCATCTTCCTAAATTCCAAAGAAAACTGTGTGAAATCTCTCTCTTTTTATGGATTCTACCAAGGACAAGAAAGACTTAAGTAGGTCCCACCTATAGGCCTGAGGGCCAAGCAAGAACATTGTTGCTTAAAGGGTGAGTGCCTAGGGAAATCTTCCTTTGGTATCTTCCCATAGCTCCTACTCTGACCTGGGCTTTAGTTTCCTCATTTGTAAAATCAAATGGCTGACTTTTAGATTATCATCTGGCTCTGTAGCTATGATCCTGTGATGTTTCCTCTTCCACTTGCACCTCCAGGACAATGAGAAAAGAGAAAATCTTTTGGGTTTCTGCATCTTTCACTCAAAACTGCCTTAGAATTACAAAGCATTAGAGGAATAATTTAATGAGATTTAGTAACTTTTTTTCCCCCAATTCCTTCATTGTGGGATCGTTTACTTTCATGACCTAACAAAGAAACTTAGGGTCAGCCACTCAGCAGTTTCACTTTGCACAAGTGATATTACCTTTCTGGGCCTCAATTTTTCATCTATAAAATGAGGGAGTTGAATTAGATGATTGTAAAGGGCCCTTTTAGCTCTATGATTTTGTGAATTCAATAGCTATACAACTTGGACTACTTTTAGTTTCTTTTATTAATTATGATATTAAAATATATTTATATGTACAAATATAAACTAGCATGTACTTTAGGGCTATTTTCAATTTGAAGGGAAAAATTGGTTTCATGGAGACATCAACTTGTAGAATTAGAAAAGACATTGGAGGTACAATCCCTTCTCTTACTCGGTTTTTACAAAAGAGAAAACAGGTCACGAGAAGTGATGTTCTTACAGGCGTAGCACCAGACAATGCAATGGCAGAGCTGAAGTCTACCAACTCCCAGGCCAGTATTCATTTCATCTAGCCATATTGCCTCCTTAAAGTGATCTTTCTAGTTTTGGTATCATAGTTTCTTTGGATTGAAGAGACAGATAGGGTTAGTTCCTGAAACTGTGCTTTATCAGTGTAGGGGACTCCCGGGTGAGGAAACTTCCTCTACCAAGGTAGGCCAGTATTTTTTTTTGCAACTTAAGTGAGTAGCCTAGAGAACTGAGAGGCAAAATGATTTGCCCAGGGTTACATAGCCATGTGTGTAAGAGGGAGAACTTGAATCCAAATCTCCCTGGTTACAAAGTCAGCTCTCTATTCGCTGCAAGACAATACCTCTCTATCTTGAAAGACTTAGTGTCAACATGATGTGTGTGACCCTTAGATTAAGCTTGTTGCCCTTATTGTACTGTCCATAAGTCCATATACACATTCTAAGTTGTCATCAACATATTTTGGCACCCCCAAATGAAGCATATCTAATGTAAGTAAGCAGCTTACCTTAGTAATGCATTTTGTGAGTTAAATATTCATGTATTTTTATTTTTCAAATGTATATAGTCACAATTATTAATGAAATAGATGCTTATTTAGAATTATTACTGAATTCATAGCTTTTTGCTGTTATATATTTTATCAATTAATAGATACTAATGACACAGTCATTTTCATGATAGGGTCTTAAAATTTTTGACATTTAAAAAAGGAATCCTCATTGTTAAAAAACTGAGGATCACCGATGAATAGGAAAGCTCACTGGACCAAAAACTGGTAGAACTAGATTAGAACCTCGCTTTGCCACTGATTTTTCTGTGTGACCTTGGGCAAATTATTTCCATCTTCTGGGCCCCTGCTTCCCCATCTGAAAAATGAAAGAGATGGACCAGATAATCTGGTAAGTCCCTTTCTGTGCCAACATTCTTTGATTTATGGCCACGAACTTATTTACTTCTTGCTGTTGATTTTTCCTGATGAGTGAAGCTTTCAAAATACTTTTGCAATCTTTCCGATTTTATTTCGTTACCTTTTATTTTCCTTGCTGCCCCACGGCCCCCCTCCCAAATCACTCGGCAAATCACAATGTATTTTCCAGATTCCTACCCTGGATCCAGTTTGTCAACTGTTGGGGATAAACTGACACTCCCATTCCAGAGTCTCATGCAGTTCCCATGCATGTCCTGATGCATATACTTCTTGCTAAATCTATTGATGTAAAATGTAAATAAAACTGGCACTCAATGGTGGCAGAATTCCCTTATGCTACTTCTTTATTTAATCTATAATTATTTAGTGCCAGTCTCTTGTATCTATTTTTAATGTGGCAACAAAATACAAGCCAAAAAAGGACTTCACCAGATTCTACCTGCAGTATTTAAGCAGCCATAGTCTAGAGAGCCTACTAAAGTCTGAGCATGTTTCCTGTTTTATGAGACTAGGTAGCTTGAAATGTTTCAAAGCCCCAATATGTGATATGAGAGCATTGATTCACATAAACCTGTATACTATGTGCCATGTTTTTCCCACCAAAGAGGTGGGCAGCAAACCTGCAAAGAGAGGTTGCTACATGTCACAGTGAGAGCACTGATTTCAGTGGGGTATTAATCTCATTCCTTCTCTAACCTTGCAGTGATTTCAGAAGCTGCTCAGTATCCTGGCTGCCATAGCATACTGATTCAGCCAGGCAGCTGGTTACCAATCCATAGAAATTTGTGACACAAATCACAAACCTGTGAAAATTCCAGTTCTACAGAAAACTAAGGAAATGCATAGAACACCTTGAGAATAATCCTAAATGTTTAACTAGATATTGGTGCATCCAGTTGAGTCTCAAATAAGAGGTTTGGTAAAGACTCATAGCTTTGTTTTTGGTATAGTCATGAATTAGACCACAACATTTCTGCTTTCCATTGCCCTCTTCTTAAATCCCATTACTCAGAATTACAGCTGTGAGATCAATCCTATTTCTGTCCTATCAACAATGCAGAAATGTAAGGGAGGATGAGACATCAGCCAGAAATCAAGAGATGGATGATAGAAGAATAAAGAAAACAGATGGACTATATTGATATATTTAGGGAAAGGACATTGAAAAGAAGAAAAGTCAATCAATATGATTCTAACTGAAATAAAATGTTACCACATTAGTTAAGTAACATTCACATAATAAATAATATTAAGTAATATGTACATATGTAACATGGCTTTGAATATGCACAGTTTGCCTAACATGGAGCCCACTGTGTCCCTACCATGTGGGTGGGGGCATAGCCTCTTTGATTGTCTTTAAAAGAAATGTTTGTTCTCTTTTCTGCTATTCTTCTGCTATGTTCCTAGCTACTGTTCCTTGCACTCAGGGCCCAACCTGGATGTCTTGAACTGAATTGGAAAGAGGAAGAAGGAACTTGACTTTCCCCTGGTCTTTCTCTTTTACCTCAGCTCCAAGAAATGAACCTGGGGGTACTTGTTCCTGTGTGTTACCTGTCCTCTGTTTTGGGTCACTGAGGTGATTCTCAGGGGACCGGGAGTTCAAGCCATGATTGCAGCAGTCAGCCAGGTTATATGAAAGGCCTGAGAAGCCAGGGTGTTGAGACTTGAGCCCCTGGGGTGGGTAGGGTAGGGAGAGGGTAGACTCAGAATGAGACTGTTCTTTAAAAGAACAGAGCTAAAACAGGAAGCCAATCCCTTTCCCCTCCCTGAGACTGAGGTGGTGTAAGGGGGAAGAG
>CM053581.1:158839860-158858278 GCA_028627135.1 Pseudochirops cupreus
TGCTCTCACTCCTTTGTTGTTCAAAGCAAATATCTGGGATGGTATTAATTCTTTAACTAGATCATACGTGTGCAGCTTCTGTGAATAAAAGAAGACCAGATGGACAGGTAGTAAAAGTGACTTCCCTGCAGCAGGTTAAAGTGGCCACTGCTAGCATTCAAATGGCCTCACTTTCCAAATCAAAGAATTTTCCTAACAAGTGTTTTCCCTGTGGAACTAAACTGGGGGAAAAATAAATCCCACCCCAACCCATCTCTTAAATATTAAACACTGAAGTATTAAGCAGTGCTGTTTGTATTCTACAGTTCTTTCTGTCCAGATAAATGATTCATAAATGACATTGTCAAGAGAAAATCATTAACAATGCAATTTCTTTTTTTTTTTTAAGGAAGGAACATTCATTTCTTTTACATCACATTTTGATTCCGCCCATATCCCATGAGTATGGTATTTCCTGCAAATTGCCACCTTTGAAATTGTTGCTATTCTTCAAGATATCCATATCCTGTCGATTAAGCCTTTCCTTATTTCCCAGCCAATTAGTACCTTCCTTCCCAAATCTCATCTCTCCCTGTTTGACATCATCTATACAGTTGCCCATACTAGACTGTAAGTTCCTTCAGGGCAGAGACTGTGTGGTTTTTCATCATTGTATCCCCAAGTACCTAAGATAGAACCTTTAGCTCTAAGATTAGCAAACTACTCTACATGCATTACCTCATTTGAACTTTACAACAACCCTATGAAGTAGCCACTAAAGGCATTATCCTTGTTTAAAAGATGAGGAATCCAACTCAAAAAGGTTAATTGATTTCCTCCATGGTCACGCAGCTAGTAAGTGGCCGTGGGCGGTTTTAATCCCAGTTGTTTCTGATTCTATGTGTGACATTCAGTCCATTATATCACACTGCTCCTGGACCTAAATGGCTTAAGAAATTGGGCTGGATGTATACTTAAATCAGGACACAAAATATGAATTTTAAAAAACAAGTCCTTGATATGAACACATTCTTGACATATGCCTCCTTTTTCTGAAAAGGGAAGCTTTTAAAATATGTGTGTATATATGTATATGGATATATGTATATGTATGTATAGATATATACATATATATAATTTATTTTAATTCTTTTTAATTACAAATTTATGTTACCAAAAGCACATACCTGATTTTTTTACACAAAAGGACAGTGTTTGTGATTGTGGAAACACTTGCTCAGATCAGACTTTGACTTGATAAGAGTAGGGGGTGGAAGAGGGTCAGTAAGCATGATACTGACCTATCGAGTCTTCCTTTTAACCCTTGTTTTTGTTGTTCAGTTGTTTGTCAGTTATGTCCAACTCTTCATGATCCCATTTGGCGTTTTCCTGGCAAAGATACAGGAATGGGTTGCCATTTTCTTTTCCAACTCATTTTGCATATGAGAAAACTGAGGCAAATAGGGTTAAGCACGGTCACATAGTCTGAGGTCAGATTTGAACTCAGGAAGAGGCACCTTCCTGACTCCAGGCCTAGCATTCTATCTACTGTGCCATCTAGTTCTCATTATAACTATCGCTAATCCACAGACTTCAGTACCAACATGCTTTTAAAATGAATTGGCATGATTCTATAATGCCCCTACCAAGTATGTTTGTCAAAATTAATGTCTCTGAATTAATGTTTTGGAATTGGAGCTTTTCAAAATCTGGCTTTACAATGTTGCTTTCTATATAGCTGAACTCAATTGTGTGTAGATAATAAATTAATTTTTTAAAACTGGGTTCCACTATATTGCTTAGGCTAGACATACAGGGGTTACTCACATGCCCAGTCCCACTATTGATCTGACCTGTTCTGCTTCTAAAATTGGCCAGTTTTCCCCTTCTTAGGCAACCTCATGTCTTCCTGCTCCTGGCTTTTCATGTCTTAATGCTGAACTTAATTCAAACACCTGATGTGTCAGAACATCTAGCTCAGTGGCTCTCAACCTTCCTAATGCCACAACCCTTTAATATAGTTCCTCATGTTGTGGTGACCCCCAACCATAAAATTATTTTCGTTGCTACTTCATAACTGTAATTTTGCTACTGTTATGAATCGTAATGTAAATATCTGATATGCAGGATGTATTTTCGTTGTTACAAATTGAACATAACCCACAGGTTGAGAACCACTGATCTAGCTGTTCTGTTGCTTTCTTATTATATAACCTGGGTTCAAATCCTAATTCCCTATGAACTTGGGTAAATCACATGACCTTTCTGAGATTCAGGTTCCTGTCTATAAAATGGGGTTTAATACTTTCGCTCTTGCTTCATTCAGGTGTTATGAGCAATCATTCAGTCAATCAACCAGTATTTAATAAGAACTGCATCACAGTCACTGTGCTAAGTGCTAGGATTTCAAAGGAAAAGCAAAAACTATCCCTGCCCTCACACAGCTTACATTCTAAAGGAGGAGATACCCTATACATAAATTGGTACATACAAGATAAATGCAGAGGAGCTATAATGCACTTTATAAACCTAAAAACACTGTAAAACTAGAATTATCATGATGATGATATCATCATAATTAAGCACCTGCCATATTTGGGGCATTGTGTGAGGCCTACGGGGCAATAAAAACATTTAAGATGTTCTTAACCTTGTCTCCAGCTCATTTGTAATTAGAGAAAGAAACATTAGACATGAACAGATAAGTAGCAAGATAAGGTAGCATGTGCCAAGGACCAAAACAGTGATTTTGACAGCACATCTTTCCAGCATTCAGAGGCAGAAATCATCCCTGAGGGGCTGAGGAAATCTGAGAAGGTCTCATACAGAGTGTGGGCTTCAGCTAGCCCTCAAAGGAGGAGGAGGGTTTTTTTCTTAGCAGAGAGAGTGTAGCAGGGATTCCAACATGTGGAGTGAGGAGTATTTGGATCAGCAGACCTTGGAGGGCCCTCCAACACCACTGTAATCTCCAATGATTTCAATGGCATTATCCTCAGGAAAAAAAAATGTTCTAAGAGGATTGCAACCACCATCAAGAAATCCATTTGACATCACCGGTGCCTTTTCATGACCTGCTTGCAATGGATCTATTCGTAGTATTACATATATTATTGTCACAGTATTTCTGAAGTGGAAAGCATTGTACTTGGGTGCTTTTCTACAAATATATTACAGCATTTCATTCTGTCAATTTAGCAATCATCTCTGGGGTTAATTTCAGAAACTGTTTTACAGAGTGGGAGCTGTTAGTAAGTTGGAGAAATTACATCTCTATCTGACCAAGCACAAAAAAACTATCATACTATAAACCAGAATATCTTCTGGTCCTTTATGATAGCTACCTTCTCTGAATTCCTGTAGTCTAGGTTGTCTCTATCTCTCATTTTTGACTAACGGTCGTCCACCAATCAATGATGTTTCATTGAATACCCATTGCATGTAGAGTACTCTAATAGGCACTGTGAGGAACTACAAATCAGAAGAGATGGTCATAAAATCATAGAATTTCAGCACCATATATGCAACCCCAATTGGGATTAAGAATCTCCTCTCTAGTTTCCCATAGAGTGGTCCTCCAATCTTTGCATGAAGACCCACAGCCAAGGGAAATTGCTACCTCCCAAGACAGCCCATTTTCCACTTTTGTCTAGCTCTTACTGTTAGGAAGATTTCTTAGTCTCCTTGTAAAGGCTCTTAGAGTCTAATGGACAGGATGGGAGTAACAGGAACAGATAGATATGGGGCCAATTAGCTGCAGTTCTTCAGTAACGTATGCCTAAATGTCAATTATTCAAGGCTGGAAAATAGAATCAGAGTGAGGAGAGCCAAATGGGCTTTGTCCAAAAGGCTTCTTGGAATAGAAGGCAGATTTTATAAGTAGAAGAGATGTTTCTTTTCAGATTGAAGCTGTCAAGCAGGAGAATACAGATGAAGTACTCCAATTCTTTGGTTATAAAAAAAGAATTTGGTGGAAGCAGAATGGGATAGTGAAAAAGACTACTAGACATGGATCCAGGGAACCTTGGTTTGATGCTTTCTCTGTTATTAGGGAAGTCACTTGCCTTCTCTGGGCCTCAGTTTTAATGTATTGCCTGCCCTACCACTGCTAAATTCAATTTCTCCCTTCTACTGGATATTATCTAAAAAGTCTGGGCACACAGTAAGTCCTCAAATAAGACTTGATAAAACTTAACTGGCAAAAAGTAAATTGAAGGGAACAAGGTGTCAAATTTAAGAATTTTTCTCTATCTAAATAGACTGTCCACTTAGCTCAGACTGACTTCAGGGTCTGCAGTTAAATCCTAGACTACCTTTCTTCTTTCTGAAATAATTCTGATTACATCTCCAGTTAACTCAGAGGACAACTTCACCTCAATCTGTCAATGTCATGTACATGTGTAAACATAGGACCCGAAGTAGACTTAAATGTTTGTATATTTAAATTGGATTATTAGTTTGTATACTTAAATTAGATTTGTCTCATGCTCAGGTGATCACTTTCTCTCAATGAGGAAGACCCAGTTTTCATTTTACTGCAGCTTCAAGATAACTGTAAGGGATGTCCCCTTGAGTAGAGCTAGACAAAGGGTATCACTTGTGGCCTTGTTCTCCTCAACACCTGGAACCCTAAGAGACTGCCTAAAAAAGAACATGGCTGTGGCCATGAGCTAGCAGGTCAATTCAATAAATATTTCTCAAGTATGTACTTTGTGCAAGACCCCATGCTTTGAGATTAGTACTGCCAAGTAAGAGCTGTCATTTCAAGCTCTTAGATTTCCCTGTTGAGGACCCCAAATCCTGTTTAAGTTATTTCTGTTTTCTAAGAATATGGTACCTTTTAAGGTACAGGGAGATTTTTAAGAATAATAAGCTAAAGTTGGTGTGTGTGTGTATCTGACACATACGTGGTGCTTAATTAATGCTTCTCATTGATTAATTGATATTTCACTAGAGATCACTATACATATTTCACCAATTTAAAACAATGAATGTGACATGGTTAAAAAACAAAAACATTAGACTTGAAATGAAAAGACCTGGGTTGAGTCCCCCTCTACCATTTTCTAGTTACATTGCCCTGGTCAAGTCTCTGAGTGTCATTTTTCTCATCTGGAAAATTGGGATAATAATCCTTATCCCACTCTACCTCATCATATTTTTAGAACATTCAAATAATATAACACGTGTAAAAGCACATCAGAAAGCATGAAGTGCTACATCAGTATGTGCTGTTGTTTTTATTCTATAAGTTTAGATGGTAGATGCCTTCAAGGATCTATAAGAGCTTCAGCAGTCTCCCAATTAAAATGTAATAAATATTGATCAGCTATCTATTATATGCAAGGTACTGTGCTTCCTGTTTGCAACAAGCACTGAAAATAGTTTCTGCTATTAGTTCACCACCTTCATGAAGCTTACAGTCTAACAGAATGTCATAGTATCTCCAAAAAATAAGTATAACATGAGGTAAGATATGAAGAAGAAAGATGATGTGGAAGGACCTAGAAAAAAAGCCATAAGAAACTTTAAAATGGAATCCATATCAGATGGTTTAATAGAAAAAAGTGATAGTGATCTGGGGCTTGAAAGAAAAGGAGAATCTCAATGAATACTGATATGGAAAAAGGCATTCTAGGTATAGGGGTACAATAATTGTGTCAATGAAGACATGGTGTTGTAAATCAACAAAATGTTTTGGGAATTGAGGAACTGCAGACATTTTAACTAGAGAATTTAACATATACAAGTTTTAATTTCTATAAACTGAGGCAGCCTACATACTATGAGTCCAAGGGCAGCAAGGGAAGACCTTCATGGCTATACAAGGAGTGTCAGATAGTCTGCACAAATTGCAAATCTCCCTTCTGAGACCTTGATCTGTGCCAAGATAAAGCTGGCCAAGATATTTGTCTGAGGAACGGAAACAGAGCAGTGATTCAACTTCAACCTATATCTATCTCTCCTACATTTGATTTCTGGAATTATTCCTGGACTAAAGATAGTGCTACCCCTGGCACTTGTGCCTGGAAAGCTCAACTCTATGCCCCCCTCAAAGGCTCTCTGTCTGTCTATACAAATTTAAATGTCAAAGGGAAAGAAGATGAGAGGGGAAGGGAAGAAGGGGAAAGAGAAGAAAAAAATAGAAAGGGAGAAAGAAAGGAGAAGGGAGAAGGGGAGAGAGAGAGAGATAAAAAAGAGGGAAGGGGAGAGAAGAGAGCTAGAAAACGAGACAAATGGAGGGGAGAGACAGAGAGACAGAGACAGAGAATGAGAATATGAATATCTTGGCATGTTGAACCTTCCTGATAGCATCTTTGCTGTGAAGTTTCGTCAACCTATCTCCATTGGCAATAAGCTGGAAATTTTATTTTTCACTACGTTGCACCATGAAGAGGAGAATTACATGTTCTTCAGTGGTGTGCTTTATGCCACATTAGATCTCACATCTCTTGTCATCTGAGTTTTATAAAAATATCATGTACTTGCTACGTATCTATAGCCTCAGAAGTAGCATTAGATGACAAAACAGCACTGCAGAAGTAACATTATATGGTGTTAAATGTGATAACACCCAGGTCAGCTTCCCAAGTCTAGTAGATTATACAGCAGGAAATGATACAGTAGTAGGAAACTCACCACATGGCTTCTTGTTGACGTGGGGGGACAAGGAGGCAGTGCATGGAATTTCTAATCATCATTTGAAAAGTAAATAAATGGAATGAAATGACTGTGTCCAGCCAAAATATTAAATGAACCCTGAGTGGGAGGCCACAAAGGCAGATGGGGTTGGGTTATAAGGTAACACTTCACCAGAAAAATGAAAGACACAGCTTGTTAACTAAGTGTTACTGCAAAAATTAAACTCAGGAAAGTGTAATAGATAAATCATTTTTGAAGATCTGTCTTATCTATAAACACATTTTTCTAAACTTATTATTTGTGGCCTGGTATCCACTGATAAGTGGAGCATTTTTGAAAAGTTAAAACAGAATATATGTTTATCATTTGTGAGTAATGGCACTTTTAGCAAATGCATACTGAAGGTGCCTCAAAATTTTCATATAAAGACATCTTTTTCCCTGGCGTTTGGAATGTTTTCTTTTCCAGTCTGTTCAGAACATTCACATTTCCTGGAGCTACAAATGTTCATGCACCTTTTCCCCCGCCAAAGCAGAAACATAGGAACATCTCAATCCTCTAACAATGAGAATTTAGAATATTTCCCTCTTGAATGACTCCTAACCCACCATATAAGACAAAGCATAATGTCCTGTAGCTTATGTGAGAGGTGAAAGTCTGGATCATAAGCTCATGAGTGGCTTTACCTTTGTTCACTCTTCTGTTGGTGGACTTTTTTGTAATGATTTCCCTATATATCTTGTATGTACTTATGAACAGAGTAGTCAGTAACCAATCAACACATCAACAAGCATTTTTGAAATGCCTTCAACGTAACCATCAGAGCACCTAGGACACAAATACAAAACTGAGACAACCCTTGTTTTCAAGATACTTTTATTCTCCTGTAGAGACGACACGTTAATAGTGTGTTGTGTATGCTTTTTCCTACCACTCATCTCTTTACCATTAAGAGAAACAACCAGAGCTGACTTGGAAGTATAGTAAGAATAATAACAGTAGTGGCCATCATAATAATTGTACTATCTGAACTCAATCAGAAAGTATGAAAATGAGGAAACTAATACATAGATTGCTTTGAAATTTGCAAAGTTCTTCATAAACATTCTTTCATTTGATCCTCAAAACATCCCTGTGTGGGAGATGCTCTGGTATTATTTTCTCAGCTTTTGCAGATGAGGGAACTGGAGCACAGAGCAGTTGTGTGACTTCCACTTCCTCTGTTATACCTGTGAAACTTAATTGTAATATTTTTAAAAGCAGAACTCTAGTCTGGTGAATTTCTAAAAGAGAATAAGAATAGTATTTAGGATAGGAAAAGCGGATAATGGCATAATAGTAGTCCTGCCTTAAGGATGCACCAAGAAGACTGTATGTATGGATGCCTTCTTGGTCTTAGTACTTAAATTCAACCAGGAATGAGAAAATTCAGCCCTTTGTGTTGATGTTAAATGTGATGTTTCAAATTTCTGCTGGAGGGTGTTGATTTCACACTAATATTTCCATAGACATGTTGTTAAATGATTGACAGCCTAAAGGCATGCTTAAGGTACTTAAATTTATTTTATGTCAAGGAAAATTCTCATGGGTCCTTTTTAAAAAAGGAAAGGATTATACTGGATATATTCCTGGAATCAGAATTAGAAGGGGCCTTAGAGGTCATTTCACTCAACCTCCTCATTTTAGAGGTGAGAGCAATGTGTTGCACTAGAAACAACAACAGACAATGGAATGGAACATTTCCTTTCCTTTGTCACTCGGACAGGAAACAGGTGAGAAAAGGGATCCAATTAAGTTGGTAAAGAAGCATTTGTCATCCCGTGACCTAGAGGAAATAGACTATTTTAAAATATTTTAACAAGGAAAGGGAATGGATGTTAGAATATTACAATTTGGTTCCTGAATGATATTAGTTTAACTTATTTAATTTGCTTTTGAACTAAATCAGCTTTATCTTATCTTTATAAAAATAGTACTTTAGTATTAATTCACCCAAATCAAAGACTTTCAAGTTTGGATTCCTAACCTCTCAAGGGAAGTCAAACTTTTAAGAAAATACACACAAATATGTGTATATGTGTGTATTTGCTTACAAACACACACACACACACACACACACACACACACACACACACACACACACACACACACACACACACACGAGATAGGGACTAGACTCACAATTTCATTAATATGAGAAACTTCCAGATGAAGAAATTCTCTCTATCAACACAGATCAGCACTTTCTTTGTAACTTATAGTCTTAGAGAGTTGGTAGGGCACTGAAATGACTAAGTGATTTGCCCAGGATCACACAGGTGATGGTGGAGGTGGAGGTGATACCTTAAATCCAGGTCTTCCTAAAGAGTTCAGCTGTCTAGCCACTGTGCCAAATGACAGTAAAAAACAAACTAGTGGCTATAACTTCTCCAGTGAATTATTATACTTTTGATCTAGCTTTCTTTCTACTGGCACCATAATGGAAAGAACATTGAATTAGGAATCAAGAGACAAGTATTTTAGGACTCTTGTTAGCTCCTTATATGACTGTAAACAAATCACTTCAACCCTCTGGTTCTTAGGTTTGTTTGTTTTAAATCTGTAAAATTAAAGTATTGGACCAACGTTCATCCCTTCCAGGGTGAACACCGTGTTCTTTAAAATGCCTCTAATTAGTACAGAGACTCTACTAGTGTGTAATTTCCTATGTCATTATAAACTGACCACCTTTGGGAGCAGCTTAATTCAATTCAACAAACATTTATTAAGCATCTACTACGTGTAAAGCAGTGTGCAAGGCATTGGGGAAATAGACAAAGCCAAAAAGGCCTCTTTCCTCCAGTAGCTGGTATTTCTTCCTCTAAGTTTGCACGACACACACATAGACAAGTCTGATACAAGGTAGATGTCACCATAAGCACAAAGGGGAAATCCAGACCAAATGGCATAGGAATATTGAGGGCAGAGGAAGCTTTATTAGCTGAGGAGATGGGCAAGGCTGCAGGAAGGACATGGCACCTGAGAGAGTACTTGGAGAAAAATAAGGATTCTAAAAGGTAGGAGAGATGAGGAAAGAATACATTCCAGGCATGGAAGACCAGCTGTGTGAATGCAGGGAGGGAGAGGGAATTGCAATGGGCTGCAATATTCAGGGAACAAGCTGGTCCAGCTATTTGAGACATACTACTGAAACACAAAAATCCTTTAAATAGTACACTAGTAGTCTAAACATATCAGTATAGATTCCAGATATGAACAGATAATTAGTTTAAACCTAAAAAGAATCTGATTCTATCATTCTCAGTGCTTAAGAGATATAAGTGGAAAAATCTAAGTACCATTTTGCCTATGGGGAAGGAGACAGATTCATTCCTTTATTCTACAATTATTTACTAAATGCCTCTCTACTGCTTACATTTTGTGTCCCTCAGGCAACTGGCTGGCTTCTAAAGGTTTCATTTTCTTCATATAGTTGGTAAAGGAATTGGGTGAGATGGTTTCTAGGCTGTCTTCTAATTGTAGAACCTAGGATCCTGAATTCCACCACCACTCCCTCAACAATTTACAGTCAGCCACTCTGGACCAATTCAAAAGTGTTAATCAACAATGAACTAGAATTTATTAAGCGCTTACTATCTATCAGACCCTGTGCTAAGCACCGGCATTAGAATTATAAGCAGAAAGCCTTCAAAGAGCTGACATTCTAATAGGCGAAGAAAACAAACAAAAGATACCTAAAAAGGAGTAGAGGAGGAAGGTATCATTTCTAAAGGCATGGTAGAAAAAGTGCTTTGGAAATGAGTTAGGAGAGCAGCCTAGAGAGGAATGGAGACATCTTTGACCTGGGCTTCTTCATTAAATTGAAGGTTCTGGAAGGAACTAGCCAATCAGAAGGCACCTCAGGAGCAGAGTTATAGGCTGCATTTTTTTTTTACTAGACCTATGATTTCATTGGTGAAAGGAACTCCTTAGAAAGAAATTTCCTTTGTCATTGCAGATTGACACCTGCTCTACAATTTATATTCTTACAGAGTTATTTGGAGTACTGAGATTTTGTGACTGACCAGAGTCAGATAGTTAAAAATAGTACTTAAGCTCTGGTCTTTGGACTCTAACACCAGTTCTCTATCCACTATACATATTATGGAGTAAAGTGCTCAAGGGGTAAACAGCAAGATTCTCCATCCTTCTATCTTTACCTAAATTCATTAAGCTTGCATAGATAGTTATACTGAAGTAACTGCATGCTAGTCAATAAACAATTACATTATAATCTGGAGGTAGCATTGTCTTGTGGCAGCTACATTGGTGCAGTGGATAGAATATCGGAGTCAAGAAGGTTTGAATTCAAATATGCCATCAGACACTTATCGTGTGACCTCAGCAAATCAATTAACCCTATTTGTCTCAGTTCTTCATCTGTAAAATGGGGGCACACTGGAGAAGAAAATGACAAACCACTCTAGTATCTTTGCCAAGATCACCCCAGGGAAGAAAATCCATGGGATCACATAGTCTCATATAACTGAATTACTGAGCAGCAACAAGCATAGTCGACTTGATAAGGAGTGAGGAAGCTTGGATTCAAGTCCCAGCTCTATCATTTATTAGCCATGTGACCATTTTCTCTTCTCTAAAAGTCAGTTTCCCTTTTGATTGGTTTTTATGATATGTTAGGTCCCCTCTAGCTCAAATATTCTATATGATAGGATGTAAGGTCCTTAAGATTAGGAACTGTTTCATTCTTTTATTTATGTCCCAGAGCATAGTGCAGTGTTTAGCACAGTAAGACCTGTTGATTGATTTATTGTTTTGCACTGGTGCTTAGGGAGTTATAAAGATATCTGCCAGGGTTTCTATCTAAAGGTCTTGCCATCTAGTAAAGGAGATAAGCCCTGAATACAAATATCTATACAAAATAGAATGTAATCAGTACGTAAAAAAATGACTGGCTTTGTCTCACATATCAAGGTAAAAGAGTGGAACCAAGCCTTCTGAGTTCTATTCCAGTTAAGGAAGTCAATTATTTTTTACTTAAAAATCTCAAGTCCATGGTTGTATCAGTACGGGTTCCTATGTCCAGCAGCAAATATTGCCAACTCTCTACAACATGGCCTCCTAATGTGAGGACTGGGAACTAAGTATATGTATGTGTGTGCATGCATATGCACACACATATACATGCATGTTATCGTGTAATACATATAATACACATGTGCATAATAATACACATATACATGCATGTTGTTGCATATAATACATAACCTATAATACATATGTCATTGATAATGTCAGTTTGTGGTTTTCTAAGGAAACATGTGGCCTACAGAGATTTGTTTCTATTTAAGTTTGACACTATTGCTCTATATCACACCCAAATTAGTCTAGAATCATTTTTTATACGCAACATTGCTTCGCCTACTTTGCATAGACATTCCTCATGCCTGGAATACACTGCTTCCTCACCTCTACCTCACAGGTTCCCTAACTCCTTTAATGTTCAACTCAACACAACTGATTATCTCAGTTGTAAATACTATCCCACCCCTAATTACTTTGTAATGACTTACCAGTGCACATGTTGTTCTCTTCTACCTTCCCCCACCCCAGTATAATATAAATTCCTTGAGGTTAAAAAATGGCTTTTTGCCTTTCACAGTACCCTGAACATTTAATAAATGCTTGCTGAATTAAAGAACACCAGTTCATGTTCATGCCATGATGAAATAGTGATGGAAGTTTTTCATGAGAATTTATTAAAACACTGACTATGAGCTCAAAAAACTCTCTGCCCTAAAGGATCTCATAATCTAGTTTTGGAAATAAGATATGTAAGCATGAAACTAGATGAAAATAAGGCAAAAACAATATATAATTAAGTGCTAATCTTATAATGACATTTTAAGTAATGGAAGAGTTTAAAGGAAAAGTAAAGATCTGTACAGTCTACAAGATAAAACTGGCATTGGACTTAAGGGATTTGGATAGAGGAAAGGGTATTCTAGACATGAGAAATGGCAAGAAAAATGATGATGAGTTTGTGGAACAGTAAGGGTACCATCCTGACAATAGTGAAGTATGCATGCCAGAGCATTTTGGGAGATAGGATCAAAGAGATAGGCTGGGTCGAGATTATGGAAGGCCTAGAACACCAAGGAGAAGAGCTTAGTTCTGTTTTGGTATGTTATAGGGAATATTAAAGGTTTTTCAGGGACTTTAGAGGACATCCAGTCTAATACTCTTATTTAGTATTTTAAGGAAACCAAAGGCTAGGACGTTGTGACTTATCAAGGATCACACAAGTAATAAGCATTCGAGGTGAGATTTGACATTCCACTATACCACGATGCCTAGATTGCCTATGTCTTCAAAATTAGACATAATTTAGAAGACAGCTTTGTAGTCATGGGAAACTGGCACTCTCTCACATATCTGGTGCTCTCAGTTATCTGGCACTCTCAGTTATCTGGCACTCTCTCAGTTTGCTCAAACCAGAACAGCTATTATAATTTCTCGGCTTTTCTTAATAATAATTTTGCTTTTCCAAAGGTAGGGGAAACTTCTGTTCTGGAACTAATAAATCTCATCTGAAAAGAACTGATTACTAGAGTGTACGGGAACCTTGGAGAGTAGAGGTCCGCCCATGTCAGAACTTGTGAGAAAGGAAAGGGAAAGCAGTGACAGTCTGACATGGACCTACAATTTTAGGAGAACAGATTTCCAGAAGTTCAGGGGAAAGATAAGGAAAGTTTCACAGCCTAAAATTCCACAAGGGAAATAAACCCAAGGGGGATGGAAAGTACTAAACAATGAAATTCAAAAGATGTAAAGTTTCTCATTCTAATGAGAATTCTAATGAGTTCTACCGAGAAGTAGAATTGTTTCAAGAGACCAATGTGAATACATGATGAATGTTTTAATCAGTTTAGTTTTTTTAATTTTTACTTATATATTTTGTCTTTTTTTTGTCTTTTTACTTGTGTCTTTACTATACTTTTGTCTTTTGACTTTTATCTTTTATCATTCTGATTACACACACCCCCACCTAGCTATCTGTTGTAATGAATAATGAAAAAGAAAAAAAAGAAGTACAGTAAAATTAACTAACACATCCACCAAGTTTGACACTATATAGAATATTTCACATTTATAGTCTCTAACTTCTGGGGGGGGGTGGAAAGGAAGGAAAATTAATCTTCTCATCATTTCCTCAGGAACAAGTTTGGTCATTATAATTATGTAACATTCAATTTCATTGTCTTCTGGTTTGTTTTTGCTGTTGTTTCTATGTTTTGTTTTGGGAGGTTTGGGGGGGTTGGGTTTTGTTTCATTTTGTTTTTTGCTATTTACAATGTTATAATCACCATGTACAGTTGTCTCTTAACTTTCACAGGGGTTAGGGGCAAAGGGCCTTGAATGATTCTAGACTCTACCCCAAGTCTTCATTTTTAATAACTCTGATCGTATTTATTTTATACACATACAAAACAACAACAAACAACAACACACGGCACCCATATGACTGTATAGTCATCCCTCAGTGTTCTGAGGTTTTGCATTCACAGTTTTGATTATTTGAGACTTGGCCTTGGATGATTAAATGGGAATTTTGGGAGATTTGGGACGTACAGTAGAAAATTGTAGACAACATATTTACATATGTATATATGTGTGTGTAGACACATATATACATATGTGTATATATACATATGTGTTAAGAAAACTAAAAAAATTAGTGATAAACATGCAAATACTATATATTATTCATCCATTTTAGCATTTAATGCCATAAGTATATACATTTATTACAAACAGCTAAATTTTGTTAAAAGTTTCAGTGTGCTAAAGAATTATGGAGGTATTCTCTTTGGAAACACCTCTTCTCTACCAGCCAGACTCAGTCACGTAATTTTCTTCTGGCAAGATCAGTTGATCAGTTGTATTTTGCCCTTTCATAGATGTGGAAAATCCATGAGCCAGTTACTGAAGCTACACTAACAGCTGTGAAGACTGTATAGTTTTCCAGACATTAATCTCTCTTGCATAGTAACTTCAACTTTTTCGTGGGTGCTGTGTTATTTTACTTGTTTTCTATGTTAAATATGATCAAAATTATTAATAATAAAGATTTGGGATGGAACCTAGAGTTATTCAAAGTTTCTCGTATTCATGGGGGTTCTGTGCTCCTAATCCACAAGAATGTCAAGAGATCACATACTCTTTTCGTGACTGGTTTTTTGCTCTTTATCATTTATATCTTCGCATGCTTCTCTAAATTCTTCATATTCACCATTTCTGAAGGAGCAGTACTATGCCATTACATTCATTTATCACAATTTAGTTAGCCATGTACCAAATGACTGGCATCTTTCCTATTTCCATTTCTTTGCTACCACCAAAAAAGATGTTGCTATGACTATATTAGTGTATATGGATATTTTCTATCTCTAGCCTCCATGGAGTATATGCTTGTCAGTGGAATCTCTGGTCACTTTAGTCATTGTCAGCATCATTCCAAACTGCTTTCCAAAATGGTTAGACCTCAATTTAGATTTTTAAAAGACATGTACAAAGGATGGAAGCAAGGCAGGTAATGGAGGATCAATCACAAGGATGAATAAAAAAATGTTACAAAGTCCTCTAAGAATAGGGTCAGGAGAGCTAAAGTTCAGAATGTGCTGAATGGCAAGTAATAGTAAGGAAAGCCAGAGTTTTGTTTTGGTTTGTTTCGGTTCCTTTTCCTTTTTTTTTTTTTCAGGTTTTGAATTGAATGATGAATATGCTTATGGAGATAAGCAAAACTAAATTAACTCTAGTTTCACTTCTGTTTCCTTTTCCAAGGTGAATAATATTTAGATGGAAATAAACATAACAAAAATGGTTAGTAGGGAGGTGAAACGCAAGATAAGTAAGGAGATGGTAAGAAAGCACCTAAACGCCTTTGATATAAAATGCATCAATGGAGCACTTAACAAATTTGCAGATGATATAAAATTAGTATAGTTTTAAATCTGTAGCCAAAATGTAACTGACAGGTTAGAAAGTTGAGCCAAGTCTAAGTCATTCAAAATATAAAAGAAGCAAATGTAGAATCTTAATTTGGGTTCAAAAAATCAGCTTAACAAGTTGAGGATTGGGGTAGTGGGGCATATCTTTATAGAATCATAGGTTTAAAACTAAAAGAGATTTTAGATTAGATTCCAGATTTCAGTTAACCTGAAAACAAATATGTAAGTTTTAGTGAACTGGGAGATCTATGAGTCGAGTGCAATGATGCAGCTAAAAAAGCTGAAACATGGGTTATATTGAGAAGAATTGTGTCAAGAGCGAAGATAATATTCATCCTATTATATTCTGCCCTTTTCAGACCATATCTAAAGGATTGTGTTCACTTCTGTGTGCCATGGTTTAGGAAGGAATATCCCAAAGAGAGTTTTTTGTTGTTGTTGGGTCATTCTTCAGTCATGCCCAATTCTCTGTGATTCCATTTGGGATTTTCTTGGCCAAGATACTAGAGTAGTTTACCATTTCCTTCCCCAGCTCATTTTACAGATGAGGAAACTGAGGTAAACAGGGGTAAGTGGCTTGCCCAGGGTCACACTATTAATGTCTAAGGTCAGATTTAAGCTCAGGAAAAATAATTTTCCTGACTTCAGGCAGGTGCTCTATGCACTGCGTCACCTAGCTGCCCCTACTCTCCCCCCACCCCTACCTCAAGGAAAGGACCTAGAATCATAAAAGGTCTCAAGATCATGTCATATGGGGATCCGTTGAAGGACCTGGAGATGTTTGGCACCAAGAAGAAAAGACTAGGGGGAAATATAATAGTTGTTTTCAGATATTTTAGAGGCTTTCATATTAAAGAGGAATAGATCCCATAAGATAGAAATAAGAGGAACAGGTAGAAATCACAAAAGTAGAGAGTTAAAATGCAATCTAAGTAGGAAGATGGTAAGAAATATAATATATATAAATATATATAAAGAAAATATAAAGAAAAAATCCTTTTTTAAAAATTTATTTATTTACTTTTAGTTTATAACATTCAGTTCCACTATCCCTTGAGTTTCAAATTTTCTCCCCTCCCCCCCCAAAAAATCTTAAAAAATTAAAACTGTCCAAAAGTGAAATGGACCTATGGAAGTGGTGGTTACTCCTTCCCCCCCCCCAAAAAAAAAGGTTTTCAAGGTATAGATACTACGCGACTTCTGTGGTCTTGTTCAACTCTAAGATTTTCTGTGATATGTGGGTTCTAGTCCTGACTCTGTATGATCTTAAGCAAGTCACTTAATAACTCTGGGTCCTAGTTTACTCATTTGTAAAATGAGGTTGGACTAGATCAGGAGTGGGGAATCTGGGCCCTGAAAGCCGCATGTGCCCTCTAGGTCCTTAAGTGTGGCCCTTTGACTGAATCCTAACTTCTCAGAACAAATCCCCTTAATAATAGGATTTGGATGCTAAGGAAATTTCTGAGACTACATAGTCTCAGAAATTCCCTTAGAATCATAGATTTTGAAAGCTGAAAGTATACTTAGGAGCTTTTCAAACTCAAGTTCCACATTTGGTTTGATGAAGCTAGGAAGTAGTGAAGCAGATCTCTTCTAATTTCAGGTCCAACATTCTCTCTGCTATGCCATGCTGCCTCATAAATCTAAAATTCTATTTTTTGTTGTTGTTGGATCATTTTTCAATCATATCCAATTCTTCATGACCCCATTTGGGATTTTCTTAGCAAAGATACCAGAGTCATTTGCCATTTCCTTCTCTAGCTAATATTTTATAGATGAGGAAACTGAGGGTAAACAGGGTTAAGTGACTTACCCAGGGTCATACAACTAGTACATGTCTGAGGCCAGATTCAAAATCAGGAAGATGAGTCTTCCTGATTCCCGGCCTGGCGTTCTATCCACTACACCATCTAGCTGCCCCTGAGTAAGAATATCTGTATTCAAATTATTTATTTACTAGCTATGTGACTTTAAGTTACATCTCATCTCCAGGCCTCAAAGTTTCCCCTCTTTAATATAAAGAAATTAGTCTCTATTAACTCACAATCTAGAGGCACTAGAATTTTATCATGGGACTCACAAATCCATATTTGAATCTGTGACTAAAATTTACCTTCTATAGATGGAATGATGTCCCTCATATTTATGTATTTTCAAATGTATCCAGACACTGTCATGATTAGCAATATAAATCTATACAAAATCTTTACTGAAATAATGCTATGTAGTGTTTACATAGTACTTTAAGGATTGCAAAGCACTTTACATGTATTAATTCATTCTTCACAACAACCTTTTGTGGTGGATTCTATTATTATCCCCATTTTATAGATAACAAACCTGAGGCAAGTTAAGTGGCTTACCTGGCATCATGCCTGTAGTACAGAATTGAATTCAGGTCTTCCTGACTTTAAATGCAATATTCTATTCACTGTACCATCTATTAATTTTTGTTATAGATTTTTCATTCAGAGATATTAATCAACAAACATTTATGAAGTGCCTGCTATAGGCCCAATAATAAGCGAGGTGTTGAGATTAAGACAATGAAGCAGTTCCTACCATCAAAGAGTTTATAATCTTTGCATAAGTAAGTAAATAAAAAAACAAAGAGAAGAATGGACCTGTGGTTTGTTGGTATAGGAAACTCCTAAGTGAGGAAAGAAATTCTCTCTACCAATGCAAGTTGGCACCTCTGATAAGCCCAAGATGCTCAGGACCCTGAAAGGTGAAGTGGCATTTCTAGAGTTAGACAGACAGTATGTATCCAAGGCAAGACTTGGTTCAAGTCT
>CM053581.1:158858778-158895681 GCA_028627135.1 Pseudochirops cupreus
TTGTTAGGAAAATTCTTTGATTTGGAAAGTGAGGCCATTTGAATGCTAGCAGTGGCCACTTTAACCTGCTGCAGGGAAGTCACTTTTACTACCTGTCCATCTGGTCTTCTTTTATTCACAGAAGCTGCACACGTATGATCTAGTTAAAGAATTAATACCATCCCAGATATTTGCTTTGAACAACAAAGGAGTGAGAGCAAGGAAGTAGAAGAAAGTGGGACAAGATGAGGGAATGGCTAGTAGTCCAGCTAATTTAGAATCTTTAATAGATCAGCAGCATAGAAGAGGGCTAAGAGGTGGGTTGAAAACAAATTGTTAAAAGGTCTTGTATTTCAAGCCACAAATCTTCATTTTATCCCAGGAGCTATGAACTTTTTGAGCTGATATTGAGGAAAGGGAGGTAACATGGTTAAAACTAAGCCTTTTGATAATAATTTGTGGTATGAATTACAGAATGGAGATGATATATTGGCTAGTTTTAATAATACAGGGGAGAGGGAAAGAAAAAATGAACTTGTAGTGTTGGTGAAGTGAGAGGGTAGGGGAATGTGAAGGAGAGACTAAAACCTATCACATATAATAGGAATTTAAATAATAGGTGGTTAAGTTTTCACAGTATGTGATTTGATATACATTTTACCTGAATTCATGTGATGGTGATCTATGTTTTATAGGCTTCTAATGATGTTATATATACACATATATATGTATAATACACATATGTTATATATATACATATATAATATACCTACTTATATATTTCCTGGTGCTTCCAAATTAATATTCTTAGGACAAAGGTCTGATCACGTTATTATCCTGCTTAAAAATCTTCAGTGGCTTCCTATTACCTCTAAGATAACCACAGTTGATGGAATGGTAGGACTGGAGTAAGGAAAACCTGAATTCAAATCCAGCCTGACACTTACTAACTGTGTGACCCTGGGCAAGTCACTTAACCTCTGTCTTAGTTTTCTCAACTATAAAATGGAGATGACAGCCTATTTCAGAGGATTGTGAGGATCAAATGAGATAATATTTGCAAAGTGTTTAGCAAGGACCTTGGCACATAGTAAGTACTTAATAAATGCTGTTTTTTCCTTCCCTTCCTCTAACATTTATATATCACTTTAAGTTTTGCAAAGTACTTTTTGTACACTATTTTAAGAAAACAAAACACCTTAAGGGTAAGGACTATTTTCATTTTTGTCTTTGTACCAATGGTGTCTAATATAGTTCCTGACAACATGGTAGTCATGTAGTAAATCCTCTCTGTGTGTCTCTGTTTTTCTGTCTCTTTCCACGTCCCCCATCCCCTTCTCACTGATCCTCACAATAATCATATGAGTAACTAGAGTAGGTATTATCATCCCCTTTTTAGAGATGAGGAGAATATAGATCAAATAGGGGAAATAATTTATTCAAGGTATTCAAGGTAATAAAAATAAGGGAGATGAGTCTATACTTCATGCATATAACCATGTCTTTGCCTCATAATTGTCTCACGTTTATCTCATGATTACAAACTGCTTCATGGAATTACATTTACCTAAGGGGCTTGTCCACAGGTACAGTTTCTGGGATTTGAGGGTGAAAGGATCAATTTTTACTATTATCATATGGCTGGCCCCAGGCCATGCTACATCCCATCTAGCCACTGACCTGGGCACTAGGGTCTAGTCAATGAGGGCTTCTTGGCATATGCCTTGCTGCTAGGTATATACACTGTGCCTTCCTCCCCCTCCTCCTCCTTTTCTTCCTCCCAGTTTTTCTCCTCTTCCTCAGGGAGCAATAATCAAATCAATATTGCTGTTGCTAATATTAAGAGAGTGATAATCTCCAGCCATTTGGCTCTACTCAGAATCCCCATGACTGCTTGGACCACAGCTTCCTTTCTCGGCTATCACTCCCTGATATGTTTTACCTTCCTCCCCCCCAAGTCGGTCTTCTCTGAAGACAAGAATTGTCTCAGTTTTATATTTACATCCCAGTCACCTAGCACAGTGCCTTGCACACAGTATGTATTTAATGAATCTTTGACAATTGACTTGGAAATATATGCAGCATGTCACAGTTTGTCTAGAGTGCGCCTTAGAGACAGAAGGCTGGTAAAAAGGAATCAGGTCCATTTCTGCCCGGGGCTAAAGAATATTAACCTTTTGGTCTCATGGCCTCATGGGATAGACAGATACAAACTGGGATATGACATTGAAATAATATGGAAATAATACTAGACTGGAAGTCAGAATTGCTGAGTTCACATCACAGTTCAGTTATTTACTTCTAGTTCTATACTTGAGGATTAAATAGTATAACCCAAGAAAGAAAAGGACAGGAATAACAGAGAATCATGGAAGAGAGCTGTTATAGAGAAGAAGCCCAAGTAGAGGAGGAAGTAAAGGAAGGAGTTGGGCTATTGATCACTTTCCATCTCAGTTGTTAGAAAGAAACTGATGAAAGCATCTAAAAAAAAAAAGCTGGGTAAAGAAGATCACCACTTCCCAGACCACTGAGCATTGCTAAAAATCTGGTCTAGTCACTGACTTCCATGTCACATGAAGTGCCTGTTGAAATCTTATACCATATTTACTCGACAGGTGGTTTCATACCATTCTGGGCATGGTAGTGGTTGAAAGGATTGACTGGGAGTGGGTGGGGTGGGTGTGGAGAAATCAGCTGTTAATTGAGAGACTATATAAGACTGGTGTCTTTGTTTTTTTATAGTGGTTATGTCTATGGGTGTTTTTTTCCTTAGTCAGAGAGTAGCTAACAAGACCTTGGGGAAAAAACACTCTCTATATCTTCCAAGATTGTTTCCATTCCCTCTCCCAATAACCATTATCCATTCTTGGGGAAAATGCTTTCCTTCCCAGGGCCCAGGTGACAGAGAGCATGGCTGGGCATTTTGAATCCCATAACAATTATTGGCGTGCTGTAGGAGTTAGAGGCAGTGAGGCAGAGTCTCAGTGTTGGAAGGGACCTCAGAGGGCATCTAGCCCAAACTTTACCTAAGTAGGATCCCCTTTATAACATTCCTGAGAAGACATTTGACCTTTGCCCGAAGACCTCTAGTAAAGGGAACTCATCAGCACCTGAAGTAGCCTGCTACTCCAGATAGCTGGAAGTGTTACAAAGTTTTTCACCACCTTGTCTAAAATTACCTCTGCATCTTCTAATCGCTGTTCCTACTTCAGCCTCTGAACTGAGCTCTCTAACTGAAACATTCCAATACCTCTTAAATATTACAGGTCTTTTAATACTTATAGATAATCACCATGTCTTAAATCTTTCTCCAGTCTAAACACTTTCAGTTCTTATACTCTAGACGTATATGAAATGGAATCCTCCCAATGTTAACCATTATCTTCCAGGTTTATTAATATCCTTTCCAACGACAAGACTTATTACTCTAGCCTCATGACAATATGGAGAGACATGGGTTAGACAACAGTAGAGTGAACTGGATTTTGAGTAGTCATCATTAGTGGGTCCATATTGGTGTGGCAGAATATCTTTCATATAGTGCCCCTAGGAATCTCTTTTTGGTTCTGTATTTGACATTTTTATCCATTACTTAAAGGCACATAAAGGTAACATAGAAGGTAAGTGGCAGAATTAGGATTGAGGGATTTGAACCCAGATTCTCTGACTCCAAAGCCATTACTTTTCCCATTGTACCACACTGTCATACTGTATCCTGATCAAATCATATCTGGAATATAGTGTTTACGTTTGGGTGGTGTCATAATTTTGGAAAGACATCAGTAATCTAGAAGGCAGAGGTGATCAGGATGGTGAAAGGCCGGGGGATTATGCCATGTGAGCATAGCCTGAAGGAACTGGAGATGTTTAGTCTTAAGAGGAGACCTAGCAGAGACTTAATAGGGACAGAACAGCTGTCTTCAAGTATTTGAAAGGCCGTCATGGGTAATGTAGATTAGACCTGTTCTATTTAGTCTCCATGACCAGAACTAGGAACAATGGCTGGAAACTGCAAGGAAGAAAATTTAATTTTGATGTAAGAAAAATCCTTCATAACAGTAACAGATATCTAAGAGTGGAAAGGTTTGTTTTTCTGGAGGGCAGCAGGTTTCCTCTTGCAGGCAGATCTTAATAATGATAATAAATATAACTAGCATTTATGTAATACTTTAAGGTTTTCAAAATGCTTTATAAATGCTATCTCAGATCTTCACAAAAATCTTGTGAGGGAGGTCTATTATTATTCCCATTTTACAGATGAGCTTTAGTGACTTGTCCATGATCACACAGCTAGTAAGTATCTGAGGTAAGATCTAAACTCAAGTCTTCCAGAGTCCAGGTTCAGCACTCTTTCCACGATATCACCAAGCTGCCTAATAGAAGGTCTTCAATGGGAAGTTGGATTACCTCTCACTGGGCATGTTATAGAGAGGATTCTTGTTCAAGTATAAGCTGGATTTCATGACCCCTGGTTCCCTTTACGGAATGAAAATTCTGTGATGCTATAGGATGCTCAGGACTGAACATCATATGCCAGATATACTTTTTTTTTTGGTGGTAGGCAATTGGGGTTAAGTGACTTGCCCAAGGTCACATGGCTAGTTTTGTGTTAAGTGTCTGAGGTTGGCTTTGAACGCAGGTCCTCCTGACTCCAGGGCTGGTGCTCTATTCACTGTACTACCTAGCTGCCCCCCAGATATACTCTTACCAGGATGTAATAATGCAGAGGAATTTTCATCTCTGTCATTCTAGATACTTTGACTTTACTGGCCACACTTAGAAAAGTCACAAGCTAAGAAAGTTGCTCATTAGCAGGAATTTACTTGTTTCAGACTGCCTCTCCTTCTTAGAAGAACTTTCTGGGACTGGCATTATAGATTTAAAAGAAAGTTATTTTATTTTTATATCATTATAGATTTAGGGCTAGAAGGAACTTCACAATCATTCTCTCCAGAAGTGGAAAGTGAGAATCAGAGAGCTTAAGTCATTTGCTTAAGGACACAGAGAAATAAATGACAGCTAGGATTTGAACTTGGGCCTTCTGACTTTAAATTTAGCAGGTCTTTATTGCACCATGCTATCTCCTAAGAAATTCCTAGGTGAATTTCTTTTTTTCTTTTCTAAAAGCAAAATATCACCCTGAAATTCTAAATTATATTTCTGACCCATTAGTCCTACGTAAATTTACCAGTGTGCCTTTGTGTTCCGACATGGAACATTTGTTATTCAGGTTATACCTAGGACTATAGTGCATAGAGTGCTGATGTTGGAGTCAGTAAGACCCAGGTTCAGTATTGATGGAAGATGTTTATACTCTTTGGAATTTCATAGGTTGATGAAATCAAATCATGGGTCTGGACATATATGCATAGACCAGCATTTCAGTCATATAGACTTGATCGTCAACAATTAGCAACAATTCACCCTGGGAAAGTCAGTCATGAAGATATATTTACATTAAAATTTATTTAACCCTTTAACTCCTATCTCTTTAATGATTTTATATATATATATATATATATTAATAACAACAACAATAACAACAAGAGCTAACATTTCTGTAGCACTTACCACGTGCCAGGGATCGTGCTAAGCACTTTACAATTGTCTCATTTCATCCTTATGACAACCCTGGGAGGTAGGTGCTATTACTATCCCCATTTTACAGATGAGGAATTTCAGGCAAGTAGGGGTTAACTGACTTGCCCAGGGTTACACAGTGTCTGAGAGGCTCTATACACAGTGCTACCTAGCAATCAGATGCAAAGTCTTGTCGTTTCTATTCCTACAACACCTCTTATATACATCATTTCTCTTGAATCACATAACTACCGTCCTAATTCAGGTTTTCATCATATCTCATCTGGATTATTATAGTAGCCTCCTGAGCTCTCCTTCCTCATATCTGGTCTCAATGCAATCCCAGCTGCCAAAGTTATTTTCTTAAAGTACAGGTCTGACTATGTCACCCTTTAGCCCCACAACACCCACATCCCCTTCCACCTTCCCCTACACCCTCACACATGCCTGAGACTCCAGTTGTTTTTTATTCCCTTTAGGATCAAATATAAACCCATCTTTTGGACATCTGAAGCCCTTCCTACCCTATACCCTAACTTTCTATTCTTCTTATGTATTAACTTTCCACACACCTTAGAGTCTAGTCATATCAGCTTACTTGCTATTCCTTGCATGAGATACTCCATCTCCCATCTTTGCCCCTCTGCTGTGGCTGCCCTTCATATTTGAAAGGCTCAGGGAACTCCAAAGATGATGAGGGAAGAAGGAAAAGAACCTATATGTTCTAAAATGTTCATAGCAACTCTGGGAATTGCAGGATGCCCATCAATTTGGGGAGTAGCTGAACAAGTTGTGATATATGACTGTGCTGGAATACTCCTATGCTATATATAAGAAATGATGAGCCCAATCAACTTACAAAAACATGGAAGGACTTCCTGGTTTCTTCTGAGACTTGGCTCAACTATCATCTTTTGCATAAAGTCTTTTCTAGGGTCTCTGTTGTTAGTGCCTTCCTCTTCAAGGTTATACTGTATTTGATTTGTACATGTATCACTGTGGATGTACATGATATCTTTTCAAACCTAAGCTCGTTCAAGGTAGGGATTGTTTCAATTTTGTCTTTGTCTCTGCAGGGCTTAGTGTGGTTCATGGCACATAATAAGTGCTTAATAACTGGTGTTGATAATTACATGCATACTGCATAATAGTGCATTTCAAAATAAGGTTGTTGAAACTTTATAAAGAATTCTGCCCTAACATTTTGGGTCGTTGGTGATTTGTGACATTGTTCTCATGGAATTGGTGGTCCCCTGAAATGTTGTTTCATCTAATGTTTCCTGTGGAAACCAATGATCTTGTATTCCACATCCCTTCTCTTTTCTTTCTAGTTTAAGGTAAATGATTCATAATATAGTTTTAAATATTCATGACATGCACTGTGCCAAAGGATGCACTCTCCTCAAACCAATGGCCCTTAGTTTACTGAAATTTGTGGGCTTTAGTTCATAGAATTAAGGAAAACCTTGTGTACATGGGGAGTGGACTCAGCATTATTTCCTTTCTTTGTGTGAGCAGAACCTGCTTAAAAATATTACCATGGTTTGTGACAATTGGAGATTTCTTTGAGATCAGAAGTAATGTAAATTCAAATGCAGACACATCCCAAGAAGGTTAACTTGATTAGTCATTCACCCTTAGTGTAAATTACCTCCATTAATCACTCAGAGATCACTAATTGTCTGGGAATGTGAGTTTTGATCAGGACAGGGAGAGGAGTAGCATAATTTTGGAGTGGGAGAGCAGAAGTTGGATGCTATGAAAGGCTGATAACTAGAAGGCAGAATTTATTCCCTGGGAACTGAGGAAACTACAGAAAGAAGGAAGTAGGAAGGTAGGTCAAAGATGAAATTTTTCTACTTTGTCATTTTCCTAGGTCTCTCTTGGAACCTGTAGTCTCCACTGTGAATCATATGTGCAAAGAGAGTTGCATGTGACAGATTTCCTGAAAACCTTGGCCTCCCCTAATTCAGTCCATACTCCTTATCTATAGGAGTCTGGTGGAAATTTTCTAATTCCTTGAGCTGTTTTTCTATCAAATTTTAGCTCCCGCACTAACTGGCAGAAGGCATCCAATCTTCATGTCAATGTATCTTTTCTTTTATGTTACTGGTAAAAAATGTGAGGATCTCACTTTCTTGGGGACTTTTAGAGCCTCTCCTTAATAATGCCAACGGTCTGCCATGTTATCATGTACTCTCAGGTGACAGAAAAATGAGGCTAAAACCAGCATTATATTGTGTACCTGAGAAATAGATACAATGTGAACTCACCTTCAGAAATTGCAATCCACTGTACTTTACTCAGGAAGCCCTGCTGCCTCTCCACTTCCCCAGACTCCTCTAAGCACTCAAAGTGTCAAGAGGTTAGATTACACAGAAGCCTTCAGCTCTTAGGCTGAAGAAAAGCAACTGTTATTATTTCATTCCTCTCCTTTCCTTTGCTCTCTGCCCACTCTCCCTGCCCCTAAATCCTCTGGGGAACATATACACAGTTCATTCAGAAGCATAATAAGTAATTTCATTGGTTGGTGGGGCTAATGAAGGGAGTCTAGAGCATTCCTGAATCATGTATACATTATTTATGAAAAGAATGTCTTCTAAGGTATTCATTCCCCCCTGCCCCGCCCCTTTCCTCCCCAGTGTCTTAGGAAAATGCATTTACTTACATATGAAACATATCTCTTGAGATGTCAAATATAGCATGAAATAATACAGCTTTCCACAATGGCTACTAAGTGACAATGAATGGATCTTTTTAAGACTATGGGATTATATGAATTGAGCTTAATTCTCTTTCTCAATGGGGAGAAGGTAGGGCAGTTTGTCTTAAAGATGTAGGAGCCAGACATATTGATATGTGCTCATTCCCATATGGTGTACATTATGTGGTGTATTAAGTCACATTATCCTCATTATCATTATAACAACAACCTACATTTATATAGCACTTTATAATTATCTTATCTGATGACAGCTTGGCCAAGCACAACTCTTATATAATGAAGCAGTCAGGTATCCTCAACAGGAGGGCATATATAATTGCTGGATATTTGCAGGGCATGGATCAGTAGAATGCATCATAAGTCCATAAATTTAGGACTGGAAAAGATGTTAAAGGACATTTGGTTTAGCCTTTTCATTTGATAGATGAAAAATAAGGAAACTGCTTCTATCTTCCTTTCCTCCCCTCCCCCCCAACCTTTCCCTGACTGAATGTGACCTCATATGTTCCTGGAAACAGTGCCATAGTAGAGAAGCAGCCTTGATTTGCTATCTATTTTGTGTGTGTCATTGGTCAAACCTCTCTGGGTCTCTGTATTCTGAACTGTAAAATGAGGTGGTTGGACTAGATGGCTTCCATTTGCCCTGGCAGTTCTAGATCTATGATTTCTGATCCTTAGAGTCATGAAGTCCTGTGCTCCAGGCAGCTTTTTAAGATTCCAAATTATACTAGCATTGGTGGAGGGAGTTTCCACACCAGGAGTTCTTTACACAGATTAAATTTGAGTTTGGGATGAAAAAAATTCTGGGAAGCAGAGGTAGGCTCTGTTCCAAGTCTAGGGATATTTTTCTACTCCTGGCTGTTAGGGAGACATTGATGATTTGGCTGTTTCCTGGCAGCTAGTGGCTCTTGCCTCCTGTCAGACCAAGCCTGAGCTGAAGAGTGAAAAGATAGCAGGAGGTAAGGTGGCCTGACAACCGTGTGCAATTAAAAGGAAAAGCACATAGTCTGTGCTACCAAAGGGCAAAGGAGAAATTGGCACATGTTGTGTTTTCTTTTATAAGCTCTAGATGAATTATAGATTCAGAGGATTGGAAAGGCCCTGTGGAGGCCATGCAGAACAGGCTGCCAGCACCAGACAGGGCTGTTCCTAACCTCCCCCCAGTCAGACAGGAGTCTACATTATTCTTGTATATCTCCAAGGATGCTGATGGCACTACTTTTCTTTATTAGTAGATTCAAAAATCTATGGTGTGAAGAAAAACCAGCTTGGATGCACTTTTCTCAATAAAAACAGATATTCTTGGTCTACTGTCTTTTCTAACTTCCCATCCAATCCTCTCAGCTGCTCGCATATGAGAAGAAATTAGAGGGCCATAGTAAAAGGAGGAAGCAACAGGGACACTTGCTCTCTGGCTTGAGACCCACCCATCTGTAATGCACACTGATAGAATTATAAAGGGGAGTTATTCTTGTGCTTTATTAAGGTTAGAAAAGGGGGACAATACTAGTGTGCTGATTGGTTTGTTTGTTTGTGCCTCCCTGCCCCCACCTGAACAGAGGCTTTACTATACATATATACATACTATACATGAAAGACCATGTGGTAATAATGGATAAAGAGGTTGGCCCTGGAGTCAGGAAGCCTAGTGTTCAAATCCTACTTGTGGTACTATGTTATACATGTGTTGCCTCTTGGTACCCTGAACAACATTGTAAGACTATAATTCACACAATGCCAATCTGCATTGGTGGTGGGAATTTTTGCACCAGAAGTTTGCCACATCAATAAAATAACAAGATCAATCCTTCAAATGATGTGTGTGTGTGTATGTGTGTGTGTGTGTGTGTATAAATACACACACACACATACATACATATATATGTGCATATATATGTGTATGTGTGTATTTGAATAAGGTGCAGTAATTTTAGAACTTAGCACATCATGCCTCTGCACCTACAACTTTTTTTTGGTAATATGTGCATATCAGGATTGGGAGTTATAGATAACATTTTACGGTCTAATGCTAAATAACAATATACTTTTGGAACTGAAAAAATTGGCCTAGAGGCTGCATTTTAATAGCTCTAGAGGAAATTTCTTTTGGGGCAAGCCAGTATTGTGGACACAGACATACTTGGATTCAGAGTCAGAGGGCCTTGGTTTAAAACTTGGCACTGCTAGCTACACAACGTACCCCATGTAAGCTTGGCCAAAACATTTGCCCTCTCTTTGCCTGGATTCTCTTATGTGTAAAGTGAACAATTTGGGTTAGAAATTCTCTAAGGTTTCTTCTAGATTTAAATTTTATGACAAAAAGTATATAGTGGAGACTAAGTGGGGTCTAATTTACCCAGCACCAACTGTCTGCAAAGTGGTAACATCTCCCCTATCAATTTATCTCTTTTTTTTGTTTTAAAAAAACCCCACTTGACCTGTATTTAATAAAATACATTACCCAATGCCTCAAAAAGTCATTTGTTACTAGGAGAATGATCTAAACACCAAGCAAGAGTGCTGTTCTTCACATACGACATTCCAATTCCAAACTCTCAGCATTTTCCCTGGTGATCCTTCATTCCTGGAATGCTCTCCTCATCTCCACCTCAGGCCTACTTGGCTCCCTTCAAATCTTAGCTCAAATCCTATATTCCATAAGAGGCCTCTCTCAGTGCCTTCTCTTCTGTCATCTCAGTGCCTTCTCTCTGCAATTTATAGCCAATTTATCCTGTATAAATTGTGCTTCTACATAGCTGTTTTCCTGCTGACTCGTCCATTAGACTGTTAGCACTTTGAGAGTAGGGATTGTTTGTGCCTCCCTTGTACCCGAGTGCTTAGCATAGTGGCCGGCACATGGTGGGTGCTTAATAAATTCCTGTTGACTAGTCTTGATACCAGGAGTGGCCTCTACTGTCTATCACTGTGAGTAGTTGCTAATCCTTTCATTATGTATATATCAGGGCCTTTGTTTTCTCATTTCATCAGCGGAATAGGGTCACACCTTACACAGATACATCCCCAAAGAACTTTTCAACATTTGAGCATGAAATATACTCAGTATCTTCCCTTTCAAAGAAAATGTGGATTGTATTTCTGCTGTGACTTCTGCATATTAGTTTGGGGATGTGCTCATAATCATAAAGGCCAGTTTGTGCCAGATGTATGTTTCTGTCTCTCTGTGTCTCTCCCTCTCTCCCTCTCATTGGGTCAACCACCTCTGACATTTTGCCTTTGAATTTTTCATGCACATGTCATGATCCTCACTCCTGAGATCTACAATTGTATTGTGTCATGGATATTCCCAACCCAAATGATGGTAGTAAGAAATGACCTGTGGTTTCTTTTGTGGAGTAAACCCTGGATGATAGTTGCTGCACAACAGAGCCACACATCAATTTCTGGTGGATGTTTTAGAACTGTGTTTGTACCTTTTTAATCATTTATCAAGAAATCAAACAAAGAGCATATAGCTAAATTTAGACAGCATCCAATACAGACTTCTAATATAGTATGGATTCTCTGTCAGTACACTTATTTATGGTTTGCTATATTCCATCTGAAAATTCCCTATTCTCTTCTGTAGTACAAAATTAACTCAGGAAAATATTTGGATTAAACAGTGGTGCTTTATCAAAATACAAAAAAGGTCTTAAAATAAATTTTATCAAAATATCCAAATTATTCTCTCAAATAAATTTCATGTGTTATTATATAATTTTAGACTATAGTGTTATTAGTGTAATCTAATCCCACATATGTATGCATATATGTGTACATGTATATATATATTTACATATATACACACATGTGCATACATATACACATTTATAAGGATTGTTGTTGTTCGGTCATTTTCAATCATGTCTGATTTTTCATGTTCCATTTGGGGTTTTCTTGGCAAAGAAACTGGAGTGGTTTGCCATTTCTTCCTCCAGTTAAAAGGATTAGCAATCACTCATTGTGATAGAACCTAGAGGCCCCTCCAGGAATCAAGTCAAGTCAAGAATCATTTATTAAATGCCTAGTACCAGGCATTGTAAGATACATCTATTTATATCTAAATCTATATCTGTGTTGAAAGTTATTATATATGTGTGTGCCCACATATATGTATATATTTAAAGAAATTAGAACCGAAACAGAACTGTGATCATCTAGTCTAATCTTACGTTATTGATGAAGAAACTGAGACACAAAGATTAAATGACTTCTTGAAGGTCATAAAAGTATCCGAGGGGTTTTGAGCTCATCTCGTGATTCCAAATCTAATGCTCTTTCCCCTGCCTCAATATATGCTTCTAAAATACATTATTCTGGGACTGATGCGTGTATGTATATACGTGTGTGTATATACATGAAGTATGCATGTATATGTTCATGGGTGTATAACATATTCTTACCTATAGTGTGTATAGGGTTCAGATCTCTGATTTAATCAATATGGTGAATTCTCAGTGTAGAAACTTCTTCCACTGATGCAGATGAGCAAACTGCCAACAATTTGCATCTTACATAGTCTCCTGGGGGCACTGAGAAGTTAAATAGCGTCCTCACAGTCACATAGCTAGTGGGCATCAGAGACAGGCCTTAAACCCAGGTCTTTGTGATTTCATGTTTGGCCTTCTATCCACTATACCATGCTGCTTTACACATGTGAAATATAATGTGAACAATTTAATATCCTTTTACACAGTTTTTCTTTAGGAAAATGTCCAACGGCTAACTATATCACAATTTTAATACAATAGCAAAGTTTAGCTCAATTCAGTCCCAAAAGAAAATGGTACCTATAGATTGGATCCAAGTATTCATACAATTAGCATGAACATGCCAAGGGGGAAATGTTAAAACTAGGGAATCCACTTGATTGGGTTCTCCACTTCATACAAATGCCTGGGTGGCTCTCACATTTCTGCACAGTGTGCAACCTTGCTCTGCTATCAAATTAATGTTAAAATATGTATGCCCTAACTTCTGATTTATAATATCAGTGACAAATAGTAAAAAGGACAGGCATGCCATAAAGTTTATGGATGGAGTGATGGCATGCACAATGATGTCTCATAAAGAATAAGGGGGGGGGTTATTTACTCTTGTGGATTCATGAACTAAAATACAGATAGACTGGCTGTGTGGCTGCGTGCATGGAATTTTTCATAAATATCCCACAGTGCACCCTGTTGTACAGCAGCCATACATTAATTAGAGCATTCGGCAGACACTGCAATGTGTTACACTCACCCAAGTGAATCTTCATTTTTCACATGCAGGGGCTTACTAATTAAAATCAGCTTTGCAATTAAATGTGGAAAATTGTGTTAAACTTTCAAGCGTGGTTAAGAAAAAAATGTAATTATTTTTAGGGTATTTTATTTTGATGCAAATGAATTTTCCATCAAAGTGAAACTGGTAAAAGGGAGGTATAAGGATCCCTCTCTCTCTCTGTCTCTCTCTCTCTCTCATTGCCCTCCCTCCCCCCCCCCCCTGCATTCTCCCTCTCTCTTTTTTTGTATTATAGATGCTCCTCTCAGTTGCAAGTTGCAATGCTCCCCTATATCTCTCTGCCAGTACCTGGCTCTGTTCCAATGCTTTTAGTGAGTGCTATCTGTCAAGGCATGAATAATACAGCCCCTAGGCTGTTGGCAGAATCCAAATGAGGCATACATCAGGAAGCAGGCACTCGGCTTCAGCTCCAGAACATGCTCTTGTGAAGACAGGCAATTATTCACCCGAGGCTGCAGCCATGGCAATCATACTGGTGGGTGAAAAGGTATAGGAAATGAAAAAAGAATTTTTTTGAATAAGAAATATGGCACAAGCCAGAGAAGATTCAATAATTTTTGTAATAAGAGAGAAAATCTATTTTCCCTCATGTTTGAAGATTTTAGTTTAAAGTTTCATTTGAATGTTTGAGGGCTTTTTCTTTTCTAAATGGGGAAGGACTCACATATCATAACTGGGTACCCAAACACATCATCCAACTCCATGGTTGTTTCCTTTGGTCAATACGCCAGAGCTAAAGGATACTTTGAAGATAGCAAAAAATATATGGATTTAAAAAATTCCGTGGTCAATAAACTAATAATTCAACCCTCAGTGCAGGATGAGCATAACTGAAATCTATAGTAAGATAAACATTTCCAGAGAAATACAAAAAAACCCTATGGAAATAAGAACTTTCTAATTTCCAATATCTTTACCAGGTATCTCCTAATTTGACAGAAAAAAAAAGACTACTATAGAACTGCTGATGTGAAAAAAAACATTTCTCCTGATAGACATTTCTATTATCTTTTTGTGTGTATATGTGTGAGTTTGGGGGCTAAATGCAAAAACTACTATTTAGAAAAAGGAGAAATCCAATTAATTTCTAACTTCTTGGGTGGAGTGTGCATGGTAACTGCAAGTGAATAGGAAATATTAGATTCTGCTACATTTTAATTTGATTTTATTCTTTTTGCACGGATACCAACGAATAATGATTATTTCTATTTCTGATTTTTTATTATTATTCTATATTCAAAATATAGAAATAGTAATGAGATCATGTCCATGAAAGTTTAGCTAAGATCATAGGATGAAAGATTTTGAACTAGACAGGCCCTTAGAGATCATTTGTTTCTAAAGGCTTCATTTCACAGATGAAGAAACTGAGACCTGAAGAGAGCTGACAGCTAAGAAGTAGAACAGCTGGGATAATGAGAGGTCAAAATCACACATAAAAAGTTTAGTGTCTCCTAACACTAATTTTCATTTTGGGTTCTCTAAATCAAGTTGTAAATGAAGGAACTAAATTGTGGAGGAGATCTTTAAAAATAAGTCAAGATCTTTTATCTTAGCCAGATATTTCAGAGACATGCTTCTATAGTAAAGACTTTTCCATTACCAATGCCAGCGTATTTGTTGGCAGGGACTGACTGGTCAGGTAGCTAAGCAACACAGTGGATAGAGTGCTGGCCCCTGAGTCAGGAAGACATGAGTTCAAATCCAGCCTCAGATATTAGCTGTGTGACTCTGTTTGCCTCAGTTTCCTTACCTGCAAAATGAACTAGAGAAGGAAATGGCAAAGCCCTGTATTATCTTTGCCAAGAAAACCCAAATGGGGTCATGAAGAGTCAGACATGACTGAATAACAAGTATTGAGTAGATGAGTCACATATAAGTCATTTTATATGAAATATATCAGGAAGCTCATGCCCTCTGCAGTAGATATCAAATTCCATATTTTCATGGTGTTGAATGACCAATGTCCAACTGCTTCGAGTAAGTGCCATCAAGTGGCCTATTTGGCTATTTTCAGGTCCTACTCATTTAGTCAAAAGCAGAGTAGACCTGTAGCAACATATCTTTTTGCACATTTGCTTCAGTCTTTATAATTATGCAAATTCAGTCATCTTTAGCAGATTAATGTTTGCAGAACACTTTGCTGCAAGATAAGTAATGTAAGTTAAATCCTCATTTTATAGATGAGGAAACTAAGGGTCAAAGGGATGACTTGTCAAAAGTTATTCTGCTAGTGAGTGTCAAAGGCAGGACTCAAACCTAGGTCTTCAGATGTCAAGTACAATGCTCTTTCCTTACATCATGTTGTTTCTTTTATATACGTTGGAATTAATTAGTGCCAATATCTATACACATCAGGCCCTGTTTTTTAGTGTTGAGTCCTAATTTATCGATATTTAGTTTCAGTTTCCTAATCTGTAAAATGAAGGGTAAAGAAATGAGGATATTGTAGAGAAAGCACTGCGTTTTGAGTAACTACTTTTGTCACTGTGGGATAGTCACTTCCTCTCTATGAACCTTAGTTTCCTCATTTTTAAGCCAGATGCCCTTTAACATCACTTCTAACTCCAGATCCTATGACTAATGAGCTTTGACTTTATGACACCTCTATGACACCCCGAGAAGGAGATGAGTTGACAGTAAAACTCAGTAGCCAAGAGACTAGGAATGGCTGTTTGTTGAGGAGACTATCTTATTAAGCTCATTACTTCCTAGCCTAGCCTCCTTCTCGGTGAGAAATGCCCCTAGGAAACAAGAATGGAGGAGGTAGATTCCCAACTTCTGATCACAACCTTTCCCTCTTCCTTAAGGGCATTTCCTATCAGCATTTCAAATACCTGTAGAATATCGAGTAGGGGACATGGCTGGATTCTCTATTCCTAAAGGTTCAATACCTACTAACATCTCCAGAAGAAAAAGAACAAATACCAAATTCTTCAAGTGGCATTCTGATTACATGTTTTAGGGAGTTTACTATTTGTTAGTAAGACACTATGATTTGATTACAGATTTAGTCCAAAAAAAAAAGCTGTTAACTGAAGAAATGTGAGGAAATTCAAACACTACCATCAACTTTGGGTAAAGTCTTAACTAAGGCAGCAGCTTTTACATAAAATACACCGACAATTAACCTTGGCCAAAAAAAAGAAGGATAATTAGGTTCCTGGTGAGAGAGGTGTCAGAGAATAATGAAAAGGACACAGGACGGGAAATCAGAAAATGTGGAATTCACTACTTATGGGAGCTGGGCAATGTTTTTCACATCCCTGAACCTCAGGTACTTTATCTAAAAAAAGGGGACAGCAACTGCCAAATCACCTACTTTTTAGAGTTGTAAGGAAAACACTACATATGTTTTTTTAAAAAAATTATTATTCTAAATGCACGAATTTGTTTACTTTTCTTCCATATCATAAGTTTAGGTATTTAACTTTAGGTTTAGACCTATAAAAACTTAAAGTGGCTACACACATATACATGTAAATATGTATACATATACACACCATGTGTGTAGACATATAAGATATAATACAGATATTATTTTATCAAACATATGTAGTTTATACTACATTTTGGATAATAATTAATCCCCATCTAATGTTACAGAGACAAAAACCACTATTATCAGATAAACAATCTCTGTCCTCCCCTTCCCCACCAAAGAACAATAGAAACCTAACAGCCTTGTATTTTTCAAATAGCAGTATATCATTGCTTAGAAAAATGGGTTGATACAATTACACGGTATTTCATGGGAATAAGTGAAAATCCTATAATAGAATTAAAGAAAAAAAAACTTGCACAAGGACAAAGTGAGGGAAAACATGACAATGATAGCTGAAGTGAAAAAGAACTGAGTGTTTTGACACTGGTTTACCTTCTTGTCTAGGTTTCTGTAACACTGCTATCTCTTGGTTCTTCTACTTCTCAGACCACTTTTTCAGCCTCTTTGGCTGGAACTTTAATTATGATCCTTTATGTTTGGTGTCCCCTAAGACCATCACGGGTCTTCTTATCCTCTCCGTCTTTGGTGATATCATCAACTCCCATAGGTTAAATGATCTAGAATCTAGGGAGATGATTCTCAGCTTTAATTTAGCTCTAACCTCTCTTCCTGTATCATATCTACAAACTGCTTCTGGGACCTATAGAACTGGATTATCAGAGATATCCCAGAATAGAACTCATTTTCTTCCCTCAAACCTCCCCCTGAACTACTGTTGAGAGCACCACTATCCTTCCAGTCACCCAGCAAGATTATGAGATTCTTCAAGTCATTCTTGGCTCCTCACTTGTACTCACTGCACATATTCAATCTGTTGCCAAAACTTCTCATTTTTACCTTGTAGCATGCTTCATATATGTTCCCTTTTCTCTATTAACTCAGGTGCCATGCTTATCACTTCACTCTTGGACTGTTGCAATAGTTTCATGGTTGCTCTGCCTGTTGAAACCTCTCCCTACTCAAACCATTCTCCAGTCAGCCACCAAAATGATTTCCCTAACATGCAAATCTAACTATATCATCTTTTCTCCTCAGTACCCTACAGGGGCTCCCTGTTACCTCCAAAATCATATGCAGACTCTTGTTTTTTACATTTAAAGGCCTTAACAACTAGATCCTTTCCCATCTATCCAATTTTCTTAGATTTTGTTCCATTTTACAATCCAGACACTACCATTCCTGGGGTTCTCCACACATGGCACTAATACTCTGCCACTTGAGGTATTCAAGAAGATTCTAGATGACCATTTATTAAGGATATACTTGTTGAGGTAGTATAGCATAGTAGGAAAAGCATTGACTGGATTTGGAATCAGAAAAACTGAGTTTAAAATCTGATTCTGCTGTTTATTAGGTTTGTGATTTTGAGTAAGTTATCTTTCTAGGAGATAGTTTTCTCATCTGTAAAGTGGTAATAGTTGTAGTTGTACTAGTTAATATACAAATTTGTCATGTGGAAATGAGATGCAGTAATGCATATAAAATATTCTCTGCATTAGATTCAGAGGTGAAGGACCTGACTTTGCCACTAATTATCTTTTCAAATTTGGGCAATTTACTTCCATGCTCTGTGTTTCTGTTTCTTCATATATAAACCAAGGAAACTGGATAAGGCAAATTTTATATAATCTCAAGCTTTAAATCTTTGATGTTAAGACACATAAATCATTATTACTATATTGTAAAGGGGATTTGGTAACTAGACTAAAGTTGGACTAGATGACTTTTTATTTCTATGATTCTGTAACTCAAAGCAGATCCAATGATTGCTCTGTATCATGCATCTGATTGGATATGTTTTAATTTCCTTAGAAATGTTTGGATTTAAAAAAAAAATGTAATTATAGATCTAAATGCAACATTCTTTAGATGATGAATCATTTCACCATTTGGGGTTAAGAACTCACAAAAAGTAAAATTGATATCTGAACTGTGACCTTGCTGTTTCCTTCCAAAAAAACCAACTAAAGGACTTAATTTGTGTTATAAAGTGAACTGAGTTGCTCGGCTAAAATCCTCCAGAACCTCAGTATGCTGTGGAAGTGACTTTGGCTCCTTGGGGTGATATGTTGAAGGGCCTAGGTTTTGGTAGATCCTGTCTATCAAGAAAGGCTTTAAGTATGGTCCAGGTGATGAAATGGATATCTTTTAACAAGGGACTAATAAGAAGACTGGCTATCAGGTCATGCATTTCCATTTATTTATTTATTTGTTTGTTTTTGGCAACAATAGCTCATGAATATTTTCTGCTAAGGTGTAAAGGGGTTGTGAAGTACATGGGAAGAGGAAGTAGCCACTATAATGAAACCTGGATATTTCAAGTGTTGCAGTAAATTGATTTGCTTTATGAATTAAGGAGCATTATTATCTTAATTGGAACTTATTAATTTAAAAAAATGACTCAAAGTCAAATCTTCTTTAAAAAGAAGACAAAATATTGTATTTTTAAAAGAGCAACAAAAATGGGGAGGGGCACACAACATATTTAGAATAGTCAGTATTTTAAAGCTAGAAGGGAACTTCAGGGGATCCTGTAGTCTAATCATCTCATTTTACTGTGAAAAAAAAACGTGGCCCATAGAGAAGAAATACCTTGCCAAAGGTCACATGACTTATAATAGGAGAGTCAGTATGAAAACTCAGAGAGTCTCCCTTCAAACCCAGTGGTCATTCTACATTACAACATGCTACCTCTCTTTTCTCAAAGATATACTATTAAGCAAATACATTTTTTCTTACCTTCCGGATATATAAATACTCACACATATAGGTGTATATGTGTGAGTATATGTTTATATCTATACATACATATACACACATATATGTTGTCATTCAGTCACTTTTCACTTGTGTCCAACTCTTCGTGGCCCCATTTGGGATTTTCTTGGCAAAGGTAATGGTATGGTTTGCCATTTCTTTCTCCAGCTCATTTTACAGATGAGGTACTGAGGCAAACAAGGTTCAGTGACTTTCCCAGGGTCATACAGCTAGTAAAGGTCTGAGGTGGGATTTGAATTCATGATGATGAGTGTTCCTGATTTCAGGCTCAGCACTCAAACCACTATGCGACATAGTTCTTTCCTCCCCCAACCCCCCAGTATTCATTAAAAGTCTCCAACAAATAAAAAATATATATTCTTATAAGATGAAGTGAATAATAAAAAAATCCCTTAAAATCAACTAGAAGCATAAATATAAATTTCTCTTTCTGCAAAAAGAGAAACAAAGGAGAATAATAGAATTTTTGATTTGTAAAACATCTTAAACATCATCTAGTACATCTCTTTCATTTTCTAGAAGAGGAAACTGAAGTTCATATTGTTAACCTAATTTGTCCAAAGTCACACAAAGAGTTGGGCAGAAATGGGACTGGAACTTAGGTCCTTTCATTCTCAGGCCCATGCCTTTTTTCATGAAAAAAAAAGCAGGGCAAGGTTTATTTTGCATATGTTTTTATGAGAATTTCAGGATCCAGAAGTGAAGCCATATGCTAGCTTTTATTTTTTTTCTGTTTTCAATGTTTTATCCATTAAAAAAAATACATCACTTTGCAATGGATTCATCACAATTCTTCTCTTTGTATTTTCTAGGAGTATTTTCTCTTAGTAATAAATAGGTGCAAATCAATAAAACAAATCAAGACATTGGCCATGCAGTAAAAAGTATGTCTCATTCCATACCCATAGTCCACCACCTCTCTTTTAAGAGGTTGAAGGCATGCTTTACTGTAATTCCTTTGAAAGCATGATTGGTAACTGAACTGCTCAAACTGTGCTCTTTCTGATATACTCTAAATGCAGTGGTTCTCAACCTTCCTAATGCCGCGACGACCCTTTAATGCCTGTGTGTGGGTGTATCTGCATGTGGGCGGACCAGCCTGGAGATGGATAGGGGCATGGTGTCTCGGTTCCTAAGACCATGGGAAATATGTGTTTTCTGATGGTCTTAGGTGACTCCATTTGACCTCCAAGGGGGTCGCGACCCACAGGTTGAGAACCACTGCTCTAATGTATTTGTCAGCAATTCCCATTCGAATTAATAAGAAGTCTATTAATGGGATGTAATCTGACTGGTGTATAGATAATTAAGATAGCAAAAATAGAGAGAAACTTTAACAACTAAAAAATGGGATTTTTGTGGATACATTTCTAAATTTACATGCATTTGTGAGTCCTCCTCAAGATTTCATCTAATTAGCAGGTCTAAGATTCAGGCTGTTCACATAGTGACAACCAGAATCATGCCTCAAAAGCAAGATGCAAAATTATCATCTTATGAGTACACCTAACCTAACTTTTCTTATCTTTACTTCTATTGCTTGTTCTGTTCATTTGGAATAAGATGTCTGTAAGATTTCATCTGCACACATGCTCTCACATAGATCACTCAGATTAGGTGTGTACACACATTTGTACACTCACATAAATAATATGCAGTTTGGCAAAGAATGTGTAAACAGCAAATTGGAAACTGTTAATGTTGAATAAATTTTAGTTGTGAAATAATTCAAATTATACCTAATTAATAAAATATTTTCACAATTCATATTGTATAATTCCTTTTGCACACATTGCCTTATTATTCAACTACTGATTTTATTCAACTCCTGAGGACCAAGAAAGTATAATAGGAAGACATATACCACTCATTAACCAGATACCTGTTTTGTATTCAAAAATAAATAATGATGTATTTTCCATTTATGTGAAAAGTGTGATGTGGTCTCATAAAGCTATTTAAATAATTTTAAAACTGCAGATTTTAATTACATTATTCCTGAAAACAGAAGTGAGCTATCTTTTCTTTTGTTCTTGTTTAACATCAGTTGTTGTATGACAGTTCAGACACATTCTCCTCCTAACTTAAAATTTTCTTGCTTCCTCACAATACAGCATAGAGCAATTAATTTTTTGAGTAATTAGCAATTCTTTCCCTTAATTTTCCTGAAAGCCAATCAAAATAATTATTTGCTTTCCATTATATATTTCTAAAAAAGAAATGCTTATTTGATACTGAAATAAAGTTGTTTTTTAGATTTTAGGGTGATAGTCAACTCTAGTTTTCATAAAAGGAATATAAGTTGTGTATTACTAATTTAATCCATAATGACTTTGTATTTAAATTTTCTTCCTGTTTTTGTCTGGTTCTATTATTTCATCTAAATGAGTAAGTTGATATTGCAAGTTCCTTTACTGAGGTCAATCAGAATTTTTTCTCCAACTTAACAGTCTTTGACAGTTATTTGGAGGCACTGAGAAAAGGGAATGTGAGAAAGAGAAGATTCAAACTCAGATCTTCCTGACTTCAAGGTCAGCATTCTATCTACTTTGCTATACCAATTCTCCTTTTCTCTTACTTAAGTGGCTAAAAATAGACATTCTCAAAAAATGCATAAAAATCTATGATAAATGTCATGACTATCTCATGATAATAATAGTAGTCATGTTGTCTGATATTTAATTTTCTATGCCCAATTTACGAAGAAACACTGGTGTTCAACCATATTCTTATATCTGAAATGTTCTCAGCCATTATAACAGTTATGGTTTTTTTCTGGAGGCTACCACGCTGTAGTATTTCAAATACTTGTCCCCCCACCCCATCCCAAGTAAAGAAACACAAAACGATTAGATTGATGTATGAATTTCAGTTACAGCTAGATAATATATAATTTGGTTTTGCTGCCTTATTCCCAATAATAATCTAAACACATTCTTTTTTTGGGTGCCTCTGCAGTTCATTCCCATTGAGGAGCTAGAGTAACACGCTTTATGAGCATAATATAATCATTTGGATCTCCAAGTCTCATTATCACTGATCTGTCCCAGACTTTGACCTTTGAAGCTAACCTTATCACATGACTGCCTCTGCTCCAAAGCCTATGCTTTGTTTCCCGATATTAACTATGTTAAATGACAGAAGTCACAGTAGCACAAGAATGTCATCGAGGTCACAATTTAATTTGCCATACATGCTTTACAGACCTACCATGATGAAAATGAGAGGAAACAGAAGGAAGAAACAAGAGTTCATGGTGAAGTGGTGGGGGATGGTAGGTCATTTCAGCATGCCATCCACATGATGATTATTTATATATTTGCAGGAGAAATGTATATCAAAATAGGTGGGGGTATCCATCTACATCTGTGTGTGTATGTAGCTTCTGGCTAATCAAAATTTGTGCTGACTTTTGTATTATTATGACTTTATGCCATGCAGAGATGGTCAAACTGGCTCATGTTCTAAGAAATGCTGTAACTGTGTGAGACAAAGAGGGAGTTTCAAAGGGAAAGAGGAAAGGAAAAAAAACCAACCTAACAAAAAACAACAACAACCAGGTATAAAATATATTGTTTTCCAAGAACACTCAGTCATTTTCATCATTTGGTTCCGGTCATTTAACAAGGTCACCAAACCCTTCCAGTTACATTGTGGAAAGAACACCAGTATTACCTTCTGTGTCTTGCATATTTGCCACTAACGTGACCGCTACCATCACAGCCAGGAGTGGGGCAGCTGAAAAAAAGAAGAGAATTAATTACAGAGGTGTTGTGTGCTGCCGAGAGATTATAGTAAAAGCAGGCAGTAGGTTTTGCCGAGATGGAGGGCAACAAAGACAGAAAGAGAGAAATCAAATAACTGAGGGGGGGGGGAAAAGGGGGGGGATGCTTTTTATTAGCAAGTCTCAGGGGAATTAATTTCATCAGTGCAGCAGGGCATGAGCAAAGCACCAATGAACTTGAAAGTGCATTATACCCATTAAAAGGCATGAATTTTCTAAATTGCTAATGGGGATACATTTTACACTCAGAGCACTAACCTGAACAGCTCCTGTATGGCTGGTTCCACGGGAACTGCAGAGAGATGGAAAATATATAAAAATTTATCATCTATTACAAGTACCCCTCTTCTAGAGAAAATTACCAAAAAGGTTGTGTAAAAGCAGGGGTCAGAATGAATCGTGCAAAGAAATTCTGGAGGATGAAGGTCACCCTGAGCAGGAGCCTCCTGTGATTTAGTGAAACAGCAGACGTACCTCGAACCCCTTTGGAGCGTGTGCGATGGCGTTTCTCGTCGGCATCCACCTCCATCTGGGAATAGATTGGCAGGCAGTCAATGTTCTTATCCTGCATGCACAGACTATCAATTCACTGAGTAGTACCGGCTCCCTCACCATTTATTGACAATATTTTAATTCCATTTTATTCTGCAAAGTAAAGTTCCTGGGAGGGGGGGTGGGAGTAGAGGAATGAGTTTCAGGAAACCTAGATGTATTATTTAATAGCAAACACTGCCTGCCTCCCCCCACCCGCAAAGCCCCATCATAGGCAACGTTTAATCAACAGACTTGTACCTTTTTTTCAGAATGTTTAAAAAAATGAAAATACATTGTATTACTCCTCTTTAAATAGGTTTTCTTACAAGAAAGCTGAGGTTACTTTGAGATAGATATACTTTCAAATGTGTACATCACTCAGACTTAACTTAATCCAAGAGTTGGAAGAAAGTCAGCTCATTAGTTCACTCTGTACCTGAGCAGGAATTCCCTCTCCCCACCCCTGTTAGCAACTGTGCTTTCATAGGGACCCTTAAAATGATGGCCTGCACAGGGTGGTAGTTACATGGTATGCCTCCTATTACACATCTGTAGCTAAAGCCATAGGAGAGACTTCTTAAATAACATGATGACTATCTGTGAAGTTTAAAATGAGATTTAAAAAAAGCCTAGAGACATATTTCCCTAAAACAGAAGAGTGTGGAACTGACCAAAGAGAAACAAAAACAAAATCAAACAGGAGGGAGTGAGTGAGAGAAAAAAGGAGTGAGAGGGAGAGGAAAAGAGGGAGAAATACAGAGAGGGAGAGGGAGAGGAAGAGAGGGACAGGGAAAGAGGGAGAAAATAAAAGAGGGGGAGAGGGAAAAAGGGAAAGAGAGAAAGAGGGAAAGAGCAAGAGACAAGAGGGAAAGAATGAGGGGTGGCATGCAGGAGAGAGAAGGAGAGGAAGAGAGAAGAGAGAGAGAAGCGAGAAAACAAATACCTCATTCTATCTAACTGAACTATGCTTCTTAGTTTCCATTCATTCTGATAAATCAGATCTATTTGAATAGATTTGGACATTTCATCACTGGCATATGTGTGTAATAAATAATTTTGTAATGTATTAATAATTAACCAACAGCAGATCTTCCTAGTAACCTTTACTGGAGAACCCTACTCATATTGGAGAGACCAATAAGTGATAAATCACTAAAATGACAGCTCATCTCTACCCCACGACATGAAAGTGCTTTCAGTCTTCTGAGGTGCGATGTCTTGGCTCTATCCAAGTGTCCATGTTCAGATTTTTAAACAGAATGAAGATGTCAGGTACTGACACATGTAGTTCTATGCTATATTATAGAATAACAGACTATACTATAGCATAACAAACTTCTTGGGTTGGTTGTGGTCTCCTAGACAGTTCCAATCAGTTTGACCTGATGAATTATATCAGTCATTTTGTTGAATAAATCTTTATTCAGTGTCTGCTATGGGGTTATCACTGTGCTTGGCTCTTGGGGTGCAAATAGAAAAATGAAATAGTTCCTACTTTCAAGTGGCTTACGCTCTACATACAGAAGAAATTTGTGTTATGGCCTACATAATCTAAGGATATCTCAAAGAGGTGTATATCTCTCCCTCTCCCAAAAGAGAAGATCACAGAAAATGCTTTTTACAAAAAATAATCAGTCCGTACCAACAGCTGCCCGCTCCTTTATTTCTATAAAATTTTTGTGATTTTTTTTTTCTATGCATGTATCAAGGGTATCTATTATGAAAATGTAAGTAGGGAATAGGCAGATTTTCTTAGATGATTTTCTATAGCAGATGACATCTTCTTTTAGAAATCATTTTTAAGTGCTAATAAGCCTTTCTCAATTCTGAACTGAGTTGGGGGAACTATTTTTAACCAATCTGTATCATTGTACAGTATTTGCTATGTAGTCAACTTCCAGTTACTCTGGGAAAGTCATTCATAGGGATGGGAGAACTTGAAAAAATAAATAGGTATACATATACAATATTTATGGGTATAATCTTTTGACCTTATTTTAGTAGCTTTCACTTTGTCCCCATCAGCCACCCGACCACTTCACTCCTTACTAACTTGATTAAAAGTAGCAAAATTGATTAATTTGGATTTTACAATTACTAATTTCTTGTAATTGATGAGGTGTATGCTCTGGGACCCCCCCCCCCCGCCCCCCTTGAGTTCTCCTTGAATCTTTGAGGTACAGGCTCTGGGAAATCCCTTGAAGTCTGATTGAATTTTCCCACTTGATGACGCATTTGCAGAGGCCATAAATATTTCACTGTGGCTGGGACCAAACCTCTGTTACTAGCCTGGCCCTCCATTGTTCATCTGCTTCCCACCCTTGAGCCTTTCAAAATATCAATCCACTCTTGCCTTGACCTCATTGACTCCTCCTGAAGACCCTCCCTAAACTCCTCCTCTAGACCACTCCTAGATTCCTCTGTATATAAGACCCCATCTTCCCTCCATGTGGTGTGAGAGTGCCATAGAATAGCTTAGCACAGACTTGCTCTGTGAGAGCGCCATAGAGTTTTCTAGCACAGACATGCTCTGTGTCCAATACAGGCAAACTTCTGATAAACTTTACTTTTCTTTGGCTGAGAAGACTTGAGTGGAATTCTTTCCGCAGGACCCAGTGTGTTGTTATTTTGGGGTCTCAGGCAACCCTAACCCTCTTTGGGAAACCTCTTCATAATGACCATTAATGTGGAGTTATTGGGCCGAAAAGGGGCTAAATAGTTGTTTATTGGATAGCTGAAGAGTTGTACTTTGTAACATGGGTTTCTAGACACCAACTTCAGTATATAATAATCTTGGCATGGAAAAGATCTAGTCTTAAACCTTTTGTTTCCACATACCTATCCCTGAATGAAAGACTTTCATGTTGACATTTAAAAGGTTCAAGAGACATAATTTCTATAAAATAATTTTATTAATAATGCCAGCATGTTTACTAATAAAAGAATAGTCATTTGGTTATCTCTCTCTTAGACCAAAGACAATCATGGCTGTGGGTTCATGGCTTATAGACTCATTGGAAGAGGGGTATTCTCAAGGGTCACAATCAACTTTGATGGGTTAATAGTTAATAAGAGAATGAATATTACAATGAGGGGCTGAACCTATTCAAATGAATTTTGATTATGTCATTTGCTTTTAAGTTACTCCCTAGCCTTGGGCAATCTATTCAAAGTATTTATTCCCTACCCAGAGCAGGGAAGGAGTTTCCCCTTAGATTACAAGTCTGATCTAGTTGGGTGGAGCAGCAATATCCACCCCTTGAATGAAGAGAATGTTAATCCTATTTTTGAATCAGCCCTGTCCTTGAGTTATTGGACCAGGAAGTAGGACAGGGGGAAAAAAAAAAGCTGGAATCTCCTCAGTTTTAATAATCCATGTTAATATGAGAGAGATAATAATTTCTCTCAGTTTTAACATAGGTACACATGCCATAGTCTTTTCTATATTTTACTAACGAATCCAGAAGGAAAAGCTGGAAAAATATATTCCATTTAAAATACTTATAGCATATATAAAATATTTAGAAGTCTATCTTTTTTGACATTCATAGGAACTATATGACTACAACTACAAAACACTCTTTAGAGAAATGAAGACACACCTAAATAGGTGGTGTGATATTAATTTTTCATGGTTGTATAATGTCAGGATAATTAAAATGGCAATAACATGTAAATTAATTAATCATTCAGTGCCATGCCAAGCTACCAAAAGATTACTTTAGAGAGTTAGAAAAAAATAACAGCATTTATCTGGAGAAAGAGAGGGTCATCACCTTTAAGGTAAATAGTGAGAAAAAAGTGGGAAATAAGAAGACCTAAGCTAGGAATACCAGATCTAAGTATGCTACAAAAGCAGGAATTTTCAAAACTATTTGGTACTCGATAAAACATAGGAAAGTCAATCAGTGGAGTAGGTTAGATAGACAAATATGGAAACAAATCAACTTAATATTAACTTTCCACAAAATAACTAAAGACTAAAAGATAACATTCACAATAAATTCCAAGGACCTTGGATGGTGTGGAGTGAAGTAGAGCGGTTTAGTGAAGAGAACACTAATATTTAACTGGGCTTTGCTACATATTCCCTAGGACCTAAGACCTAGGACAAATCATTTAACTTTTGCAGATTTCAGGTTCCCTGTTTATAAAGTGAGGGTGAGACTTAAATAATCTAGAGTCTCTTCCAACTCTAAAACCTGTGATCCAAGAAAGAAAGTGAAAGATATGAACTGGTTTGTACTTTTACAGCCATTCTTTCATTTACTCAGTAAAAATATCTGTAGTACCTACTTAACAGCGTTGTACTTGGTGGTATGCAGAATACAAAGTTGAGTAAAAATAGGGCCCCTTCTCTGGAGATGCTTGTAAAAAGATAACACACACACTTAAATAAATAACCATAATACAAAGCAGAGTGAGATAAAAGTTTAAAAAAGGTATAAGAGGCCGTGATGAGGTGTATACTCTGGGACCCCGCTTGAGTTCTCCTTGAATCTTTGAGGTACAGGCTCTGGGAAACCCCTTGAAGTCTGATTGAATCTTCCCACTTGATGATGCATTTGCAGAGGGACCATTGTGTCTGGGACCAAACCTCTGTTACTAGCCTGGCCCTCCATTGTCCATCTGCTTCCCACCCTTGAGCCTATCAAAATACCAATCCACTCTTACATTGACCTTGTTAACTCCTCCTGAAGACCCTCCCCAAACTCATTACTGGAGTCTGACCTCATTGACTCCTCCTGAAGACCCTCCCTAAACTCCTCCTCTAGACCACTCCTAGATTCTTCTGTATATAAGATCCCATCTTCGCTCCATGTGGTGTGAGAGTGCCTCAGAATACCTTAGCACAGTCTTGCTCTGTGAGAGCACCATAGAGGTTTTTTAGCACAGACTTGCTCTGTGTCCAATACAGGCGAACTTCTTGGCTGAGAAGACTTGAGTGGAATTCTTTCCGCAGGACCCGGCGTGTTGGTATTTTGGGATCTCAGGCAAACCTAACCCTCTTTGGGAAACCCCTTCAGCTATAGAAATTCTGAAGAAAGCTCATCTAAGGTAAACTATCTTTCTCGCTGAACCCCAATGTCCTTTCTCCAGATCTTGCTGAATCCATGTCCAGCGTTCTATCCTGATCTCTGTGTCCAAATCCTTCCTTCTCTTTGAGGCCCAGAATAGGGACTACCTTCTCAGTGAAGCTTCTCTAATTTGTCAAATCTCCAATCCTCTTACTCAGTTGAAAGCTTTCTCTCCCTCTTGAAACCTTCCTTAAGAAATCTCCCTAGCTATAGCTTTTGCTCTCATTACGTCCTATCTTGCTCATGCCTTTGCCCTTCTAATAAATGCCAAGCTCCTGGGGGCTAAGTTTATATTTGTAGACCCAGTCCTGAGAACAGTTCCTAGATTAGTAGGTGCTTAATAAATGTTTGTTGAATCAAAGTAAGCTTACAATTAGGCATATCTTTGCTAACATTCTTACATTTTGTGGGGTAAGGGTAGGGTACTCTGGATGGCTTAGTTTTGTCACCTATAAAGTTTCTACTTTGAGATGCATAGATTAAATTTCTCAGTGGAAAAGTAGTATGGTTGCTAGAGGATACTATAAAAATGAAGCGTATTGTTAAAGTAATACCATATAAAAAGGGAAGGCCATTCTACTTAGCTCAGCATTATGCAGGTTCTGATTAGAGTTCTATGGCCATTTTAGGGCTTAATGATTTAAAAGTGATGTTAAATCCTAGAAAAACCACAGAGACAGAAAATGAAAATAATGCTGAGTTGGAATAAAAGTTCAATAATAACTTGGCATCTTTCATGAGAAAGTCAGTCTTCCTGAATGCATAACATGTGCATCCAGGTTAGTGGTGTTTATTTCTCTCGAAGCTACTGTATCTAATAAGAAGGCCCCCATATCTTCCCTCCAAAGTGTAGAGATTCTGGGGTTAGATCTCATTTCTGGACAGGATTCAAGTTACTTGCAAATTACTTAAATTTCTTTGTCTATAATGTGAGGGCTTGGACCAGATAACTTCTAAGGTTTACTTGAAAGCCTGTAATCTTATATAAAATGATGGTTTGGATTGAAGTAAGCTTAGGAGATTCACTAGCAAGAATCAAACTCTGAGGTACAGTTCAATTTAATTCAGCAAGTACTTATTAAACACCTTCTCCATGCAAGGAACTGGGCTAGGTGCTAGAGACTAGAAAGCAAAGAAACTAGAGACTAGAAGTCCAGACTAGAAAACAAAACAAACCCCTTTCTTTCCCTTAAGAGCTTGAATTCTACTTAGTGACACACTATTTTACAATATAGGATTGTAAGGATTGTAAGGATTTTAAGAGGTAAAGATGAGAAGGAAGTACATTCCAGAAATCAGTCAATATGCATTCATTAAGAGCTTATGATGTGCTAAGCACTGGGAATGCAAAGAAAGACAAAAAACAGTCCATGCCTTCCAGGAGCTCAAGGATAGTCTGTGAAAAGAGAGGGGGGAAGAAGAAGATGGAGTGCTAAGTTAAGGGAAAATAAGGAACCGGTTTGGGGGCAACACAGCATGCATAAAGTTGAATAATTGGAAATAAATCTGTAAATATACCTAGACCTAGACTATGATGGCCTTTTCAAAGGCTAGCTTTGAAGAATGTGTTCTGAAATAATGGGGACCCTTGGAGGGCAAAACGATTTTGAAATGTTTTTGGAGGATCTAAATAACTTTGAAAGAACTGAAATTGGTTTTGGGGCTTTTGAATTGAACTGAATTCTCTGGATAGCCTTCTGAGCAGCTTAGAACACTTAGAAAGATATGTGTATTTTGACTTTTAAACAGGGCTGGGTATCATGGGATAAATCAGTTGGCAGGTAGGTATTCTCTTGACAATTAACTAAATAAAATTTTAAAAAATCCAAGATGTTATATTTATATAATGGTAAAGTATATTTTGGTATTTTAGAAAAGTGGTTAGCAACAATAAGGTAATGAGAGAATTCATGGCATTAGGACAAGTGGCTAATTGTGGGAATTGAGTGAACCACATTGACTCTGTCTTGTGACTCAATTCTGGAACTAGCTTAATTTCTATTCAATTATATAGGTCTAGTCCAAATTCTGTCCTGTGAGAAAACTATTCAATTGTGAGAATTGGGAGAAAATCTTATTGCATTGTTTGAACCCATCCCTGCATGGCTGGGGAACTGGACCGTCTCTCCTTGCTTAGAGACCCTTAATCAAGACTAGGTTATGCTGAACAGAAACCTAGTCAAGTCCAAAGACTGAGAGGCAAGGTTTTTTTTTTTCTTTCCACAAATGTACATTTCAAGCGACCCATATGTCTTATCTGAAAACTGTCGTCACCCTTATCAATCAGTTACTGTTTCCATGTTCCTTTGATACTTGGGGAATGCGACACATCCTTTTCTGAATTTAGGGAACTGTATCTGTTCACTTTCCTCTGCCTAACTTGGAATTCCTAATCTTTCTTCCAATTAGAAGTCAGATTACCTAATGTTGTATTGTTTCCTTTTAATTAATTGACCTCATTTAATTGTTTTTAATTTATAAATGTCTGTCTCCCCCTGTATTGGGGGTCCAGACTTTAGCTGAGGAAGTCTGGTCCCAGTTTTTAGGCAATTGGCATGCATTGCTTAATAAATTGATATACTTAGAAGATAGAACCTTTGTTTTCCTCAGACATTTCTTCTTTTACCTGCCACAGTAAAGAGCTCTTTGGTTGCATAGGTAAGCACACAGATTATACATACATACGTATACATATGTATATGTATATGTATATACACACACAAATATACTCACGTACAAACACACTGATACTCAGAATCATAGAATCAGAGTCATAGTCATAAACTTCAAGAACCGGTAGAGACCCGAGAGTTTTTACTGGCCCAATCCTTTCATTTTATAGTCAGTCAATGAACATTTATACAGTCCCTGCAAACTCTGGGAATACAAATAAGAAAAAGACAGCCCTTGCCCTCAAGGAGCTTACCATCTAATGGGGGTGGGGGAGACAACACACAAAAGGAAGGAGAAGGAAATGGAGAAAGAAAGAGCATTATGGAGAAATCCAAAGGAATGTACTGGGTAGGAAATGAAGAGATAGCTGGCCAGTTCACTCTCTTTAAATCCAGGTTTTGAGAAAAGTTCTTTGCTTTGCCCTCCAATCAGAGGGGCAGAGGGGACTGATGAGGTGTGAGGACCAAGGCTGATTCTACCTTATAGGATGATAAGGTTCCTAGGGGCATGATAGAAAAGTTAAAAGGAATAGTGAGAAATGAAGTTGAAGGAACTGAAGCTGCTCTCTGATTATTTCACTTTTGTTAGACATTGTTTTCTCAACTATATTATAAGCTCCTTGAGGGCAAAGACCATTCTCTTCTTCTATTCCAAATACTACTTGATATGGTGCTGGGCACAGAACACTTGCTCAGCAGGTCATTGATTGATTTGTTCTACGATGGTTGGAAGACAAGTGTGAGGAGAAAAAAAGGAACTCATCAAGGATTATCTGAATAAATCACCTAGATGCAGCCTTTAATGGCATACAAGGTTAAAGTTATTATGGAGGCATTAGCTATTGCTTTTAAGAGCTCATGGAAGATAAATGAGTTGCTTAAAGATTGGTAAAGTTCTAACATTCAAAATATGGAAGGACAAGCTCAAAGTTGATAAAAAAAAAATCCTTGCATGAATACTAGGGATATCAAATTAACTATTAAATAAACATTGAGCAAAATCAGAAGTTTCTGAATTTAAAATATCTTGTTTTGTTTGTCTTAGGTCTTTTTTGAAAATCACGTCATGCAAAGCTAATTTAATTTATGTCACTTTTAGGACAGTGACAGGTCTATAGATAGGAGAGAAGCAACAGCTGTTATGTTATCATGATTTCCACTCTTTTTCCTCACAATTGGGGAATTGCTTAGTCTTGAGCTTAGAAGATGGGATTGTGGGTGGGGTAAGGAATACTAAGTAATTTCAAGTATTTTATGTGTTGTTGTGAGATAGAGGCATTTGATTTTACTTGACCCTGAAGAATAGAGAAAGAAACAATGGATAGAAATTGCAAAAAGGGTAATTTGGGTGCAGCATATGGAAAATTTTCTAATAATTTGAACCTTCTTAAAGCAGAGTGCTATTTTTCTCCTTATTGAGGCCTTTATTCAGTGTCTAGATGATCACTTATTAGAGATATTATAGAAGTGATTCCTGTTTAGATATAGGACTTTTCTGAACTTGACATTTTATGATTCTATAGGAGCATAAATGATCAACTGAGATATATTTGAGTAATAAAAGTACAGGTTTGGAGGATCAATAAAGAAGAGCTATCAGTGGTTTAGTATTTCAGTACTACTCAATAGTGACATGTCCTTAATTCCGTATTACTCCATATTTCTATCAGTGAGTTAAATAAGTTTATAGGCAATATAAAGCTTTCTGATGAGGTGGCTGGTACTTTGAAGGATATTGAAAGATTTTTGAGTGAAAGAATAACAACAACCTTACTGAAGAAATTTAGATAGTTCTGCTTAGAGGCAGGGGTATGGTTTTGATAAACAGAAGATAAATGATTTTTCAACTTCAATCAAGTACATATAACATTTCTCTCAATATTATCACCTATTGAAAATTATTTTTTTCTAATCAGCAAAAAAATCTTCTTTCTTTCCTACTACCCAAAATCCTCCTTGAGAAAGAAAGAAAAATAAATTCCCTGTTACAAACATACAAAGTCAAGCAAAAGACATTTCTATATTGACCATGTCAAAAAAAAAGTCTCATAATCGGAGTCTATCACCTCTGTATCAGTCTTTCCTAATTATTATTGATTATTACACTCATGAGAATTCCTATTTTTTTTTCAAATTTGTCTGTCTTTATGATATTGGTGTCATTGTATAAATTATTCTCCTGATTAATTTCACATCATTCTTTACTACTTCATTCAAGTCTTCCCAGGTTTCTATGAAACTATTCACTTCATCATTTCCTAACACATAGTGGTATTCCTTATGCCATTAATTGTTCAGCCATTTCCCAATTGATGATAATCCCTTCAGATTCCTATTCTTTGTCTTCATAAAAGAGCTGCTGTAAGTAGTTTTAATAGCTTTAGAATTTTTTTTTTTGCTTAGCACTAGCAGCTCCCTTAATCTGCCTTCCTCCTTATCCCACCTTATCCCTTTTCCTACTATTTCCTTGTAATTGTAAAAATCCATTTCTGTACCCAACACTGTGTGCATTCTTTTCTCCTTTGGCTACTTCAGATGAGAATGAATCTCAAATGTCATTCACTCCCCCCTACCCTTTTCTCCTTCTTTCTACAGACTTCTACTTGCGCATCTAATTGTGTGAGAGAATTTTTCCTAACTTTTCTTCCCACCTTGCCAAAGAGTATTCCTTTTTGTTTATCTCTCCATTTTTCCTTTAACATCAACACATAATAGAACCACCTTCAGGCCCCCTTTCTCTAATCAGACTTTTTCTATGGTCCCTGATGATAGGTTTCAGAGGGACACATATAATTTATTCATATTAGAATGCAAACAATTTATCCACATTTATCTTTTTTCTTTGCATATGTTTACTATTTTCTGTTTCTTAGGACTATGATGTTTGCATTTCAAAATGTCTATACCAGGGGTGGCTAGGTGGTGCAGTGAATAGAGTACCGGTCCTGGAGGCAGGAGGACCTGAGTTCAAATCCAGCCTCAGACACTTAACACTAGCTGTGTTACCTTGGACAGGTCACTTAACCCCAATTGCCCTCCAAAAAGCTAAAAAACAAAACAAAACAAAAATTTCTCTGCCAATTTGATCTTCAAATAAGAAATGGTTGGAAGTCCTCCATTTCATTAAATATCCATTTTTTTTTCTCCTGTAGGTTTACACTCAATTTTGCTAAGTTATTCTTGGCATTAAACCTCTATCTTTTGTCTTCTGAAATATCACATTATGAGTTCTCTGCTCCTTCAAGTGGTTGCTTTTAAATCTTGTATGATCCTGACTATGGCTCCTTGGTACTTGAATAATTTCTTTCTTGCTTCTTGTAGTTTTTTTTTTTTTGACCTGGAAATTCTGGTTTTGGAGTTTTAGTTTGGGGGTTTCGTTTAAGAAGTAAAGGGTACCGGGGTGGCTATGCAGTGCAGTGAATAGAGCACCAGCCCTGGAGTCAGGAGGACCTGTGTTCAAATCTGACCTCAGATACTTAACACAGAACTAGCCATGTGACCTTAGGCAAGTCACTTAACCCCAATTGCCCTACCTTCCCCCCTCCAAAAAAAAAAAGATTAAAAAAAAGAAGTAAAGGGTGGGTTCTTTCTACTTCTACTTTGCCTTCTGTTTCTAAGAAGTTTCATTTAATGATTTCTTAAAATATGATGGGTAAGGCTCCTTTTTTTTTTTTTTGGCTTTCAGGTAGTCTGAAGATATTTAAATTATTTTCTCTCAATCTGTTTTTCCAGGTCAGTTTTTGTATTTGCTGTGAGATACTCTACATTTTCTTATATATTTTAGTCTGTTGATTTTGTTTTAACATGTGTTTTGTTGTCTCAAGGAGTCATTGATTTCTATTTGCCCTAATTTTGAGGGATTTATTTTTATATTTGTTTTTTGTTGAGCAGGGCTTTGCACTTCTTGTAACAAGCTATTAATTCTCTTTCTAATTCTTTTTTTTCCGTTGTTCTTTTCCATTTTTACCCTTTAGTATTCTCATTTCATTTATAAAAAATTTCTTAATTCTTTCCCCAAAATTTCTGATTTATCTTTCCAGGAATTCTAATTGAATATATACCCTAGCTATGGTTTTCTTTGAGGCTTAGCTTGTATTTGTTGTGGATCGTTCTCTTCTTCTTTATTTGTGTATTAAACTTCTCTGTTACCACAAAGGCTTTTTATGGTAAGATTTTTTTTTTTGCTCATTCTTTGATCTTACTTTCTGACTTCAGACAATATGGAGTCTGGTTCTGCATACTTCTGGAGGGAAGTCTGGGCTGATCTTGTTGATGTTTAACATAACATAACATAATATAAGTTATGTTATTCTGCTCTCTCAGAGATAGCTCATGCTGGGGACCTGAAAGCTTTCAGTACTTCAAAAATGTTCTGATCCAGGATAAGTTTGACTACTGCTCTCCTACGCCCCACTCCCAGTCTGATCCCTGCAAGTTCTTGAGTCTGAACAATGTACCTATTCACTTTTCCCATTTAGAGTTTCAGTTGACTACTACTAGACTCAGCCACTAACCAACAAGCCAGAAATCTCTGCTGGTTCAGTGACAGTAGTATTTGTTTCTTCTTGGTTTGGCATTCCTGCTCTAGTTATTCCTCTGTGGTCTACAGATTGGTTTGGAAGTTGGAATTGAGATCCGGCTCTACTCTTGAGAAGGTCTGAGTCACATAGCTGCTGCTTACATCTGAACTTTCTCTTTTCTGAATACATTGGTTAAGGCCCATGTCCACTCCTTATCCTGGACCTCTAGGCATAGGTTTCCTCAGTCTGTCCTGGTATGATTTAGAACTGGATAGTGAGTGACACAGTTGCTGGGGGGCATCAGTTTCTGTACCTTAAAGAAGTTTAGGACTATCTGTGCTGGATTTGGGACCTCTGTTTGTCCTCATGCATAGTCTCTCTCTATGCTTAAATGCTTCCTGTGGTATAAGCCTGGCTAGAACCTGTCTCCATTGTCCATAGGACTCTAATGTCTGTGCTGGC
>CM053581.1:158896181-158937486 GCA_028627135.1 Pseudochirops cupreus
TCAAGTGTAAAAAAAGTGTAATAATAACAACTAACTCCCAGGATTGCTGTGAGGGATAAATAGGATAATATACATAAAGCAGTTTACAGACCTTAAGGAGCTGCATAGATGCTAATTTCTTGATAGTATTGTTCTTATCATTTTATATGTCAGTATGTATCAATACACACGCCCACTCTTTTACTGATGCTGTAAACTTTTAGTGTCAAATCAGTGGTATGGACAATGAACGCTATAGGAGTTCAGAGAAAGGCAAGATAATATTTGCTGCTGAGGTGATTAGAGAAGGCTTCATAAAAGAGACATAATTTGATCTAGTGAATAGGAGGGGAAAGGTAAGCAGGATGGAATGGGGAGAGCATTCCAGTTAGAGGGAAAGGAGGAGGCAAAGGCTTAGGAGGCGAATTAGCACAAGATAAGTTTGGAGAGTAGCACATAAAGCTGTTTGCTGTTGTTCAGTCTAGTCCACTTCTTCATGACCCTGTTTGGAATTTTCTTGGCAAAGATACTAGAGTGGTTTGCCATTTCCTTCTCCAACTCATTTTACAGATAAGAAAACTGAGGTAACAGGGTTAAGTGACTCGTCCAAAGTCATATAGCTAATAAGTGTCTGAGGCTAGATTTTAACTCAAGAAGATGAGTCTTCCTGAATTCAGACCTGAACTCTATACACTGTGCCATTCTTCATAATTTGGGTCATGGGGGGAAAGCCTTATTACTGTCTCTAGGGTCAGGTAAGTGGTGCAGTAGATGGGGCAGAGGACTTGAAGGTAAGAAGAACTGAATTTGAATACTGACTCAGACAATGCTTTATTGACTGACTGATCCTATGCCTTAAGCCCTCTGTGCCTCAATCTCCCCATCTGTAATGATAAAAATATCACCTCCCTCACAGGGTTGCTGTGAGGATCAAACAAAGTAGCATATGCAAAATGCTCTAGAAACTTTAAAGTGCTATATAAATGTTAGCTTTTATTATACACAGTATTCCATTTCCCGTTTCTGGGCTTTTGAGAAGTCTCTCCTCCATGCTGGGAATCTTCTCCACCTCTACCTCTTAGGACCTCTTAGAAGTTCTAATTTCCTTCAAAGTTCAACTCAAGCACCACGTCCTCCAGGGGGCCTTTACTGATCCTTGAGCTACTAGTGTTTAATCCTCCAAAAAAAAAGATATATAATTTTTATACATTTTACATATGCTTCTCTGTATATGTGTATAGTTCCTTGAGATCAGGGACTGTTTCATCTCTATTTTTATATCCCCAGCACCTAGCAGATTCTCTGGTACATAGTGACAATAAATGCTGGTTGATTGATAGTGAGAAATAATGACAGGGTAATGAATTCCTCATCACTATAGGTGTTTAATTCAGCAACTGAACAAACACTTCTTGACTATGTTGTGAAAAAGATTTATACATTGGTCTGGGTGCTAAAATGGGTGATCTTTGAGATCTTTTGGGGCCTTTCTGGCTCTGATTCTATGAGTCTGTAAAGGGATTTGGGGGCCAAATCATGGAAAACTTTCTATTCCATAATAAGGAGTATGGATTTTACCCCGTAAGCATTGTGGTCCCATTGAAAGAGTTTAAGTGTTTTGAAGAGGAGAGAAGTGATCAAGTATAATACAGTTTTGAAATATTTCACCAATAATAGCTATCTCATACTTTAAGTTAGACTAGAACCAAATTCTAGTCTTAAAGATTATATAATTATTTGATGTGACTTGCCCAAAGTCACCCAAGAGCCAGGACCTGAACTCAGCAAGGTCTCCTAATTGACTCTGTCTCTAAGATGCCTCCTGTCAGGCAGTCTCTTAGTAGCAAATATTACCTGAGTTGAATCAGTGCCCTCGAGTTCGACCCTGGTGTGTCTGTGAGAGGTTAATGATAATTAAAAAGAAGAATCCGAAAGACATTTCCATTGATTTTTGGAATTCAGTGAAAAATAGACTCAGGAAGTCACAGACCTAGACTGACACTCAAAGCCTTCTTCTGACTTCAGTCAGTAATGGTATTGGGCATCATCCAAACTCTTTACAGTATCTTCATTCGCCAGTGATCAAGTGAAACCAGCCATAGGACAAGAGACAAAAGATCTAAGTCCCAGCGCTGTCTTGACCAGCTAGCTCACTGTGTAACCTTGGGCTAATCCAGCTTACCCTTCTAGCCCTCATCTGGATCACAGGAGTCACTCTCTAAGGTTCTATTCAACTCTGACATACTTGGATTGTCCAGTCTCATGGAGGTACAGAGTGATTTTTAGAGGAAGGAAATCTCTGACAAAACAAGTAATCCAGAGAGAAATAAATAAAAAACAGAAGAGCTGTGGCTAAACAGTATTTGATCAGGAAATACCTCAAGGTTTTGTAAAGTTCATGATCAATATGAGAAAGTGTTGTGACATTACAGCCAAATAGCTGACCTCAGGCTGAGTTGAGAGGTATGCAGTCCAGAGGGAGGCAGAGAATATCATTGTGAAGCATACAGCCCTGCTCATACCATATTTAGAGTACTCGTGGACAGTTCTGAGTACCACATTTTAGGAAGAACAAGCAACAAGTGTGTTAAGGGGACTGGAAACTGTGCCATGTGACATCAGTTGAAGGAACTAGTCATCTTCAGGTAGATCTTCCACATGGGAGAAGAATAAAACTATTTGTTCTTATTCCCAAAAGAAGAAAGAAATAGGAGCGATGGGTTGAAGATACAGTGAAATGGATCTTAGTGAAATATTAAGGAAAATTTTTCAAAAGTCAGAAGTACCCAAAAGTAGAACTACTGGTGCTGGAGAAAGTGAGTTCTCCATCATAAGAGGTAATCACACAGTGGAGAGGTGAACCTTTGTCTGAGTTATTGCAGAGGATATTTTATGCAGGTACATGAACAGTGCAAGAGGACCGCTGAGGTCTGTTCTACCTAGGCAGTTAAGTAGTGCAGTGCATAGAATCCTCATGTTTGGAGTCAGGAAGACCTGAGTTCAAATCTAGCCTCAGACACTTGCTAGCTATATGACTCTTGGCAAGTCACTTCTGTTTTCCTCAGTTTCCTCATTTATAAAATGGAAATAATAATAGCACCTGCCTTCCAGAGTTGTTGTGAGGATCAATTTAAATCATTATAAAGCATTTAGCATAGTGCTTGGCATATATGTAAGCACTATAAAAAGTGTGTTGTTGTTATTATTTTTATTATTATATCTGAAATTCTGTTATTTTGTGAGGGAATAAAGCTTGTGAGAATTCCAGAATCATATTTTCTAGGCTGCATTGGTCATGTTTGCTATACTTTGCTATGCTTTATTAGAAGACTTCCTCTAACTTTGGCGGAGTGGATATTAAAATGTCAGGAACGATAAGTTACACAGCAGTGAAACATTAAGGTATAGAGAACTTACAAGAGAAAGAGTATATGTGATGGAATCCATGGGGATGGTAATACATATTCTCAACTAAGAAAATGCAAAGTGTACTAATCCAAAGGTATGGGAAGTCTTGACTCCTTATTTGGCAGTATTTCTATGACTAATTCTCTGGAATGATTCCTTTGCTATTCTTTAGAAAGATGGTCATTATTAACCATATACATCATATACATATAACAATTCCATGGTTGAAGTCTAAACTCTGAACTCAGAATAATGTCGGTATCAATAGCACTGGCCAAAACTGATGCCTATAAGAATAAAATCAAAATTTCTACTAGTATTATAAACAAAATAGCACCAACAGTCCAGTTAATGACCAAACATCCTTTTAATTCCCACGATTAATTATTAGCCATATCTTATTTAGCCAAAGCAACATATGTTGCTGCATTTGTAAATGTCTCTGAAATTTTCTTTCAAATTTCAGAACTCTACGAAGTTGGGAGATGGAAGTTAAAAGAACGCTGGATTTTTATTCAAGGATCTTGTGTCATAATCATGGTCTCTACCAATAGATGTTATTTTGGGCAAGCCATCTCTCCTTCCTGGCTTTGGTTTCCTCTACTGTAAATAGGGAGGTTAGAGGAGATGATCTCTAAAGTTCTTTCTGCCTCTGTCATTCAATGGTTCCATGAATAAAATAACAACATGAACAACTCTTGAATATTGATGACAATAACTCCCAGTCAACCCTCTCTTATGGCCATATATAGTGGTATAAATGGAATATACTCTGTCTTGGAGGGGAAGGAAGCACAGCTGTTGCTGGGCCTTTGGACATAATTATTAGCAAGATTTTAATATCACACATCGTTTAAATTGTAATTTAAGCAGGTAGATGCTTTTTAATTCACCATCTGTGTAGTGAAATCAATAGTAGGAAAATTAGGCTGTGCTTTAATTAGACATAACCTGGTTGATTTGCTGTCAGATTGCGATGCCCGTGATTGACGAGAGGGTGAATCCAACCACTTTCAAATTATATAATGGCTGGTCCTCAGTGGTTTCATAAACATATTTTCATAAATATAATATGCATAACTATAAGTACCCAGCCATGTGCACACAACTATATCTTTGTTCATTTATTTTTCTTATCAATGGGACAATCAGTCTCCAATATATCATTCTAAATGATTTCATCTTTGTCTAGAATTCTCTTTGTGTGTTTTTGCTTTCTGTGATAGCTCCCTCTTGATCAGCTGTTCTAAAATATAGTTCCATGGTGTGAGATACTGGGATATTTTTCCTTCCACTGAGATGCCCACTCATTTCCATGGAAACCTAGATCCTCAGAGGAAAAGCTTGTAGAAGCCATAGCTGTGTTTGGAAAGCTGAAAGACTCCTATGACCACTGCAGTAACCAGGACTCAGCCTCTTTCTCCATTACTACAGCCCCGTTATAGCAGAGGTTAGCTCAGCACTAACATTAGACTTCATTTGAACCAAACTGAATATAAGTTCTCCATTTATCTTCTATTGTTTCATTAGCAGTTAGACGTCACTGGTACATGTGCTACTGTAAAGAAGGCAAAAATTATACTCAACACTCTCAAACTGAGCCATTTATATTCACTTGGTGTTCCTCTAAAAATTAGGAAACAGTACCTCCCTCCTGCAGTTACGATATTTACATGCTTTGCCTGTTAAAAATTCTTACCTCTTAGCATCTTTCTTAGACTGAATATAAAAATATACTTTCTTTGCAGTGACTCTTATTGAAACAATCCCTTTATCTTTTTCAAAAGTGATTGGAAATTTGCCACATTCTATTTTGTCTTATGACTACTTTTAATTTTTTTCCCACTCAACAAGTATTTGTTAAGTGTTTGCTAAGTGTCAGGCACCACACTAGGCTCTGGGGATGCAAAGACGAAAAAAAAAATGAAACAGCTGCTGCCCTCAAGGGCCTTACATTCTATCGATACAGGCATGCACTGATATGCTCACATATAGATATATGCAAAATATTCACAAAGTAAATACTAGATAGTTCCTTGGGTAATTTCCTTTACTCAAGTTATCCTCATATGCCTCACCATTGCAAGGAAGTTATTTTGGTTCTTAAAGATTATGCCAGCTGAGTGAGCACAAGCTCTAGTACATCCTACCAAGTTAAAAAAGCTTCCAGCGTGAGCCTGCTGACGGACTCAGCTGAGAATTAGCTTTACTAAGTTCAGAGAGGCTCGTCACCTGCTTGATTTCAGCAGGATGAATTTCATGGCAATTCATAAAACTAACTGGTTAATATATGGAGAGGCTGTAAGCTACATGGATGGAGGGAGTACTCACACCCATGAAATCACAGATCCTCAAAGTACTGAAGGTTGGGATTTTGTGTCTACTCTAATCTGTATATATGTAGCATCCTTCCTATTTGATTGTACATAAGAAGATATGCCTTTTCTTTTTCATTTTGATAAACCCTACTGCACCTAGCACTGTGCCTTTTACACAGTAGAAACTCAATAAAGGTTTATTGAATGACTGGAATAAATGAATTCTTGTTCCTCTGTTCCACATCTATTTCTATAACTTTACATAACATCCCTTTTCCTTTGAAGATTACATTTCCCTTGTGGGAGTTTCTTCAACTGCAAAGGGTATATTCTAATGTTGATTCAGTGCCCATGGGGCTAGGAGGATTAATTAATTCATTGCTATATAGAACTTGGAGATCCTCAGATAGAAGGTGGAACAGAAGTGCAGCAGATGATTATTAAAGTATTAAATCCACGCTCTGCCACTAGATAGAAGGCAGCTGAACCCTCACCAACCGTTCAGGAGAAAAACGTGATTCCTGCACATCTAGCCCCTGGGAAAAATGAAAGGAGAGTAGTTATAATGCACTGAGCAGGCTTTCAAATATGTTTATTTTTATTCTAAAAGTTCAGCAAGGCTATGCATTGTTGAGTTGAGCCTTCTTCACAGTTTGGTATTATTTATAAGATAAGTTTGGTGCAGAGATACAGGAGGGGATGGAAAAAAAAGCTTTTTCAACCTCTAAGTGATATAGGTTGAATCCCCACTGGATGAAATAAGGGGATGTGTTTAACCCACATTTCTTGAACTAAAATGCATATGAAGCAGTTTATATGGAAATAACTTCAGCTGCCCCTTGAAAGGCACTAACCTCTAGGGTAGCATGTAGCAGCTCTTTAACTGAGCACATGGCAACTGGGCCCTGTCTGCTTCAGCCAGCACAGAGCACTTTGCAAAAAAAAAAAAAATGGAAGGAGCATGTCAGGTAGGCAGAATTTAATTACCCTCTTTGGCAACCAGCCAGGCCAGCAGGGTTAGCATCTACTTTCCTGGAAGAGTTACCCAGTGGTTCTGAGTACTTGCAATCAAGCTAAAACCGGGTAGAATGAGTGGGAGGGAAAAACGCCTCCTCTGTGTCATCAGTGCTTAAGGATGCCAACTGTGCTGAATGTTGATATGCCTGTGAATTTGACTTGTCCTGAGGACCCTGAGCAGGTCACTTCCAGGAGTCAATCAGAGTCAACTGTAGGCAAAATTCTGGAGCAGATACAAAATGTTTGTTGAAAATAATGATCCCTTTTGGTGTTCCCCTGAAATATCAAGTGCTTCATGCTAATAATAGCTAGCTTTTATATAATAACTTGCATTTCTGTAGCGTTTAAAGTTGCAAAGCACTTTACATGTTATTTTATGTGATTCTAACAATAACCCAGGCATATATGTGCTATTATAATCCCCATTTTACAGATGAGGAACCTAAGGCCAAGACTGGTTAAGTGACTTACCCAGGGTTTTACAGCTAGCAGACGTCTGAGTCAGAATTGATCCCATTCCAGACTCCAAGTCCAGCACTCTTATACACCACCCAACTGCCTAATTATTGCCCTCTTCTAAGTTGTCCCATAACTGTTTAGCCCTCTCCCCACCTCTTCTCATCCAGCCAATCAGCACTTGCCCTACGTAAAACACTTTGTTGGGGGCTTAGGAAGGTACTGAACAAGATCATTCAATTTCACATACACTAAGTGCCTACTTTGTGCACAGTAGGTACAGGGCATACAGAAACCAAAGCAGAATATTTTATCATTGAGAGCCTGAGTTTGGCCAGCAGACAACTCAGTGGTTCGTGAGCCTTAGAGTAAAGACTGAATCAGAGCAGTTATTAATAAAGGCAGATGCCCCAGTGAAAAAGTAAAAACAGTTTGAATCAGTGATGGTGGGTCTGTAGAGTGGGTGGGTATGTCTAAAAAGGAAAATTCTCTGTGGATTTCCAGAGGCACTTGGGTGTGTGATACACTTAGCCAGGGTGGCCCTGAGCATGGACTCATGATGTCAATTTGGTGGTGGCTGCTTGAGGAGTAGGCTATCGACTGGACAATGCAGGAACCTTGTCTGGAGCACTACCTGCCATAAGGTATAAGGTCCTGCTGCAACTGACAATCCCCAGGGAGACATGGGAGACAGGTTGTGAATAATAGACCCTGGTCTGCCTTACATAACTGAGGAAGTATTTTTTACCCTCCCCTCTCCCCTTCTCCTTCCCCTGTAGTCTCTGAGAGGAAGGAGAAAAGACTCAAGGGAAAGTCAGTGGCACTAAGGACTGGGCTTGAGTGGGAGAGGGCTTGAGATTGGTGTGAGCACCACAACCAAGAGAAGCAACAAAACACTCCTAATGCCGAGAATAATGATTCAGGCTGTGTGGTCTAATTGTAAATGACTGGGAGACCACTGCAATAGGCAGATCACACTAAATATAGCAATCAGGAATGAGGCAACTGTCAGTGAGCAGATGTCTTCCACTGCTTACAAGTGGAACTTCAAACTGTGTGAATGTTTCCACGTAAATCCCCCTTCTACTGATGGAGGAAGGACTTCAAGCCCATTCCGTAAATAACAATTAGGAAACTCTCTCAAACATATGAATAGACATGTTGATAACTGTGCTCCTTTATAAATTCATTTCAATTCAACAAACATTTAATAAGCAGCTATTGTATGCAAAGTACTGCTAGACAGGTTAAAAAAATTGAGAGACAGTTCTTACTGCAAGAAGACAATTATGAGGATTTTACTCTCTAAATGTATTTACTACCTTTGAAAGAGAAATTTGTTAGCCTTTAACGAGTACCTAAAAGTCAATGCAACTCTTATTGCTAAATGCATACTCCCTTTTTCCTTCTTTCCTATTCTTATTTATTAACAACAACAATAATTATAGCCAATATTTATACAGTGCTTTAAGATTTCCAAAGTACTTTGCATACATTGTCCCCTCATCCTGTTTCTGTTCCCATCACATTCATGCATGTGACTGATCCACCCAGGCAATTTTGGCAGTAAATACCCAAGTAGGGAGAGAAATTGATTGAATCACACACCTTTCCTGGGATTTCCAGCAAAGACACTTCAGAGAGAAGAGGACTTGAGGTTTGACTTTTTTGCAAAGTCTATGTCTTTTTTTTTCTTAACTTGTTTTTTGTTGTGTTTTCTCCCCACTGTTTAAATGTATGTCTGCTTCCCATCTACTTCCTTTACCTAGCCTCAGCCTTTTTCATTCCTTGCCTTCCCAAGGAGTCTGAGAAACATAAGACTTGGAATAACAAAAAAATAGCAAAATGTCCAAAATCTGTTTTTTTCAAAACATGACTTTTAGGCATGTACCATGTCTTCTCATCATCTACATATGTTTATTCAATTAACAAATCAACAAGCATTTATTCAATGCTTTCTATATGGCAGGAACTGTACCCAGCACTTGGGCTACAAATAAAATAAATTAAATATATAATGTTGACAAATAAAAGTTATGAAACAATCACTGACTACATCGGCCCATATTTTTCACTAAGCATTGTTCTAATAGATAAAGGGAGGCAAGTTGGTGCTATGACAATAGCATGGGACCAGAAGACAGCTTTTATCCTAAAACCTACTGTTAATGAGGTCTGTGAGATTAGACAGGCTACTTACCCCCCCCCATGCCTCAGTTTCCTCATCAGTATCTATATTTCTATGGATAAATGAAGAAGGTTTTGTGAAGGCTAATTACAGTACTGGTTAAGTAATTTTATCATGTTTTTACATTATGCACATGGAGCTAATTGATGTGATAACTTTAGTACCTAAAAATATCTGCAATTTCATCAGTTCAGGTCCTTCTTCCCTCTACCAACCTAGATCACACACAACGTTTCCAAGTCTGGGTAGATTTTTTTTTTCATGAATTGTGGTGACCAAAAACATTCACTAGTCTCCAAACTCCTTATAAGCATCTCCTCACTGAACTAGGCTGGTCCTCAGATCATAGACTCAAGTCTGTAATTAAACCAATACAGACAGAAGGACTTTTTAGACCTTCACTCCAGTGACAACCTTCATGAATTCTGTACCATGATAAAGCAAACAAGAGTGGTTTCAGCAAAAAATACTTGGAAAATCATGTTGTAAATATAAAGTATTTTTATTGTTCTGCTTATTCAAATTGTCCAGGAAATATAATAGCTAAGATTGTGAAGTTTGACCAATTTTCATTCTGTTGTTAAAATAGAAAGAATAAATATTTGTAGCTTATGACAGATAGCTGCTAAAGATTTCAAAGTGCTTTAATAGTATTTATATAATACCTTAAGGGTTTGCAAAGCACTTTACATACTTTATCTCATTTGATCCTCACAACAACCGATGTAATTGCTGTTATTATCCCCATCTTACAAATGACGAAACTGAGACTGAGAGTAGCTATCAATATTGATTAAGTGCCTTCTATGTGCCAGACACTACTACGTGCTAGGAATGCAAAGAAAGGCAGGAGAAGTCCCTGAACTATCAAAGACCTCATAGGCTAACAGAAAGGACTCAGACTCTAATAGTGACTCGCCAAAGATTACAAAGCTAGTAAATGTCCAAAACACAATTTTAACTCAGGTATTCATGATTCCAACTTGGGCACTCTATTCACATTACCACCTACCTTTAAATCCATCATCCCATCTGAGTCTCATCACAGATTTTCAAAGTCCTTCACACAACCATTATTAGGCCCATTTTGTAGCTAAAGTGACTTGACCAAGGTCACACAGGTAGGAAGTAGCAAAGTCAGAATTCAAACCTTGGTCCTCTGAGTGTGGAATCATACCCTGCGCTATCATTTGTCCTTCCAATGGAGTGGGAATAACTGTAAGGAAATACATGCTGCCTGGTGTAGGGTCATGTATGAGTGTTAGGGGATTCAGCTTTTTTTTTTACTTTAAGGAATTAACTATTATATTCAGATTTTTTTGTTGTTGTTTAATTGAATAGTTTGGGGAAGGCATGAAAATATTAGTGGATATTGCCCAAAATGGGAGCTCACCGTACTTATGGTGGAACTATCTTTTTGAAATAACTCCATATTTCATTTTTAAAACATATTTCAATATGTGTATATAGTCAAGTCCAGAAGTTTTCAAGAATGATTAAAACTGAAATAAATTAGAGCTGAGACCACATATTTCCCAGGAAACTCAAAGAGAATTTTTATAGCTGAGTTTTAATTTCAGAACCTACAAAAAAGGGCTTGGGGGGGAGAAATTTTGACAGATTCTTAACTATAGTAGTAGCATTAGCTGGTGCTTTAATACAGCACATTTGTAAATGCCTCAACTAGGCCACAGGGCCCCTGATGTAGCAGCAGCAGCAACAGCAGCCGCACTGAATGCAATCTTTCCCTTGCCCTTGGATGATGTTTTGGCTTCATGAAGTAATATTCCCTTCCAAAATCATATGCAGCTATTTTTTGCGTATGTAGTGTTTATGTGCAAGTCTCAGGCAGAAATTTTGCTATGAATATTTTATAGAATGCTTTTGGAATTCCTTCATTTGTTCTCTTGGAGGGCATTGTCTACTGTAGTTCCATTGTTAACAAAATATACCCATCTCCCATTCCTCCACTGAATAATACCACAGCTGCAATAAATAGGAATCCCGGGTCCTGTTTAATTTATGGTAATGATGTTAGTTGTGCTATGATTCATATTTTGCTTGTCTTTCTTATTAATTTATCATTTAATTGTTCCAAATTTCAAAACACTATAAGCTATTTATAACATATGCTTTTCAAAAAAACCTCCATAACATTCAGTTGCATGTGAAAAGCAGATACATCCTATGAAAGCATGAAATTCATTAAAAGTATCTCTTCCAATGAGTGAAACCCCTCAACTAAGAGATAATAATAAAGCTGAAATCATCGTTTCCTATTGTCTTCTTGTTGACAGAGTAAGAAGTCTGTTTTAAATGGCATTCTTACTCTAAGCAGTCTGCCTTTTTGCATTGCTTCCCAGATTTCCCTATTTTCCTATATCCCCAGGACAAATTATTTCTGGGCATTGCTTAAGATTATCCCTTTGTTGGTCTTCACTTTGCTCAATTCTCCCTTTAGAGTTCCTTTGCTTTTATGTAGCAACTTATTTCTAAAGGATACGGAATGATCTGTACTTATCAGACTGGAGTATTTGTTTATTTGTTTATTTATTTTTAAAACTATAGATAGAATCACAGAATGTCAGAGATATAAGAGTCCTTATTGGCTATCTAATTCAAACCAAATCTGAACAAGAATCCTTCCTATAGTACTTTGGGTACCCATCAACCCCTGAGGCAGCCATTCCAATTTAAGAAAATTTTGCATACGTTAAGCTCACATTTATCTCTTTTCAATTTTCACTCATAGCTCTTCCATCTGGGGTTAAGCAACAAGTTTTCCCTCTTCCATGTGTAAATACTTCAGTGCTAAAAGATAGCTATCACAAGCATAATTTTCAAAGTGTTGTCACACATATCTCTTTTGTCAGGGAATTCCCTAGACCAAAAGGAATGGGGCCTTGTGGGAGAGGCTCACCCATCAGCAGGAGTCTAATGACTGGATCAGAGATAGGAGGACAAACCAAAAGCAACCTGGCAAGGAAGACTGCTCTTGCTGATATCAACTTCAGTTTCTTAGGATCCAGATTGAGTTTTTATTACTTTTCAGGTCTGCTTATAATACAAAGGCAATCACAATCATTCTGTTGCAATTTAGGAAAAGTAACCCTTTTCCTAGAAGAGAGAGGGGTAGAGAAAAGGAAATTATTTAAGGGACTTAAGAGGGACTTCTGGGGGGAGTATTTGCCACCCAGCTATCAGTTACCAGAATAAGACATTCCCCATTCAAAGACAAGAGGCAAGAAGAGACTAAATCGTTTTACAATATTGAAAGAAGTCCTTTTAGACAAAACTGCAGGGTTGAGGTAACAATTCTGGAAAGATCATAAGTGTCTCTTATGCAAAGTCAACAAATAGTTGTTTCAACAGTGGGTGAGACTATGTACTTTACCATGTCCTTACATAGTCTATTATATTTTATTTCTCCTTTAATAGTGGTCAGGGAATATCCACTATTCAACCACTCAGTGGCAAGGGGATTTCTACATTATTGGTCCATCAAGAGGGCAGCTCAGTGGATAGAGTGCCACTCCTGGAGACAGGAAAACTAATCTTCCTGAGTTCAAATCTGGCCTCAGACACTTACTAGCTGTGTGACCTCAGGCAAGTTACTTATCTGTGTTTGCCTCAATTTATTCATCTGCAAAATGAGCTGGAGAAGGAAATGACAAACCACCGCAGTATCTCTACCATGAGAACCCCAAATGGTGTCACGAAGAGTCAGACATGACTGAAAAATGACTGAACAACAACAACAACAGTCCTTCAAGATGTTATGAAACAATTGTGGATCCTATTTTTCTCACACACATGTGTCAAGACCTCTCGTACGATGTCCACGGCACAGGTTATAGTAACCTCATTTTACAGGTGACAAAATTGAGACACAGAGAATCTTGCTTCAGTTCCCCCAGGTAGCGTCCATGTGGTGTAACTGAAAGAACCATAGCTTTGAAACTAGAACCTGGGTCTGCTCCTTATACCTTTGTGACTTTCAGCTTGCTTCCTCCTCTATCAAGTAAGGGTGCTGGCCTAGACAATATCTAAATCTTGTGAACTCAAGTGATTTGAGCCCAGGCCTTCTAACTCAGAGTTTATTCCCCATTCCTGTTATTCTACCCTGAATTTCATGATGTCTCCATAATATATGTGCAAGATGTGAGTCTCTCACACACATACACACACACATACACATACACACACACACACACACACACACACACACACACACACACACACACACACATGTACTTTTTTAAATGAGAAACTGGAATTCTCCTAGTGAACTGGAACTCTAAAATCCATGTCTTACAATTCCAGCACAGTTGGGTTTTTAGTGAGTTTGGTCAATACCAACAGGCAATGGAAGACCTCAAGAAAGAGGTCAATCAGTCAATAGGTCCAGCTTGGAGTGACCTCAGAGGCCATCTACTCAACTGCTTCATTTTACAGATGAAGCCAGTGAGGCCCTGGGATGCTAAATGGCAGTCATGGCATAGGCAGGATCTAAAGCCAAGTCCTCTGACTTCAAAGCCAGGACTTTTCCACCGTACCAAACTAACCCTGTAAAGTTAGAAATACAAAATACAAAATACCCCCACAAAAAGTGCTCCCTTAAAGATGAAGAGGGAAAAAAATTTAAGATAAAAGTTTAAGTAATCAAATTCCTCCAGTTTTCAAATGTATAGATACACAAGAGATGGTGGAAAGAACAAGAGACTTGACTTTAGAAGGCCTATATTTGAGTTCCCCCCTCTCTGCCACTTGCTAGCAAGATGAACTTCAGTATTTCACTTAATCACTCTATTCCTCAGCTTTCCTAACTGAAGTAATTAGAATAATATTTGTGTTGGCTGAGAGGTCATAACCTTGTCATGAGTCTCAAATGATATAACATATGTGAAAAAACTCTTTGTAAATACATATGTGCCAAATAAACATGAGCTATTTAGTAAGACACGCTAATATCTACACAGCAGTGTCCTAGACCCAAAAGTGAGAATGAACTCACTGGAGATTTAGAGGGTCAGGTCCTTACATATAAGGTTATAATTGACTGGGTTTTATATCATAATAGATTCCCCTAAAGTTGAGATAATGTTTTTGCTCAGAATTGTGCTGCTTTCAGTTATCCCAGAAATGTTTGTATGAAAATATAGTAGCAGCAAAAAAGGAATTTGCAGCAAAATCCTTAATAGCTTGTCTGAAAGTCTTCAACACGTCAACAGAGGGATAAAGGGAGTATTGGCCTATTGGACCAAAGCTAGGAAATCATGTGTTCTTGAAATTTTCCTGAAACATTTTGTGCCCTATTTAATTCAACTGTATAGAACTTGGGACTAAAATTGGGTTGAAATTCCAACTCTGCTGCTTACAAAAGATGTGTTTGACTTTGGATAAAGTATTATAGTATAGTAAGTGACAAGAATACTGAATTTGGAGTCAGAGAACGTGGCTAAATTCCTGCCTTAAGTTTGACCTCAGACAAAAGCCACTTAACTTTTCTAGGCCTCAGTTTTTTTCATCTGTAGCATAGAGATAATTGTGCTTATACTACCTATTTAAATCCTAAAGAATTTAGCTAAAGGGTCTGATCACACTAACAATTTATTATTTAAGCATCGATATGTTACTTACCCAGTTCAGCATTTAATCTGTAATCTGACCAGATAAGTAATTCACCTTTCACATAAACCTTTAAGTTTTCAAAACTGTTTTCCTTATAGCAGTGACAAGTTGATGCAAGGATTGTTATTACCATTTTACAGATTAGGAAACTGAGATTCACATAAATAGCAAATATAAAAATCAAAGTTCTCTGAGCTCTAGGCACAATGTTCTTTCCACAAGACCATACTACCTTCCAGATATCTCATTGGTTTTCCTTCCCATAAATTGTGAACCAAACTCACAGTATCATTTTAGATAACTCATCATTGTAAAATAAATCAAGATCCCTTTTTGGAGACTACCCATGTTGATACATGCCTTCCCCTATCCTGCCATCCACTTCAGGTGCCCTATCACCCTAGTCTACTCTCACATAGGTTTGTGTCCTCCTTCATAATGTCTCCCATCACCCAGGAAATGTTATATACCTCACCCATCTGTCTGTCTCTGAAATTTCCCATGGCATTGTGGAAGCAATGACATGACCAGGGGTATATTTTTAGTTTGGAGTTAGATCTGTGGATAGAACTGTGATTTCATTGGTGCTGAGAACTGCCAGTGAGGAAACTCCCTCTACCAATGGAGATTATCCTCTGTTCTGTTATTTCTATAATTGCCTGGGGCCTTGAGAGGTTTACTAGCTTGTCTGGATCACTTCGTTGATATGGGTTCAGAGGCAGGGCATGAACCTCATTCTTCCTGAATGTGAAAGTCACTATCTCTATCTGTTCTGACACAGTGCCTCTCTAGAAGGTATGTTTTTGAAGAAAGTATGATGTCAGGGAAAAAACGCTAGATTTGGACTCAAAAAAATATATGCTCCTTGAGGGCAGGGATCACGTCCTAGTTAAGCTTTATAGCCTCCTCCCTGTCCAAATCCATTATTTGCTGTTAATACTAGTTACATGATCATGGGCAAGGTAATTCATCTTTCTGAGCTTGTATCTCCTTTCTCAAAATGATGATAATAATGACTGCATTGTGTGGTACCTCTAAAAATGTGAGTTATTCTAATCATTATCTCTGACCTATATCCGATGACTTTGAGGGTAAAAAACCAGTTCATCAATAATAGTCTATAACAAGGTATTAATGTGACCTTCTTGAGTCAGATTTTGAACTCCAACCTAACTTGGCTAAAGCATTTGTGACTGAAGGTACTAATATCAAGCCAGATAGACAGGGAAGGATCTGGGGGGAAAGGGTCTGTCATGTTTTTTCAGCAGCCTTCAAATCCCATTGAATATGCAACTTCATGCATAACCATTTATGCATGGAGAATTTCTTCTACTGTCAAGAATCTTATCTGATTCTAAAGCTCCTAAGAGAAGGAAGTAAGGAAATGAGCATTTATTACAAGTCTACCATGTGCCAGCTGTGCGGTGGGCAGATAGATGATAAAGCGGACAGAGTGCTAGGCCTGAAATCAAGAATGCTCATCTTCCTAAGTTCAAATCTGGCCTCAGACACCCACTGCTGTATGGTCCTGGGCATTTCACTTAGCTCTATTTGCCTCAGTTTACTTATATATAAAACGAGCTGGAGAAGGAAATGGGAAACCACTCCAGCATCTTTGCCAAGAAACCCCCAAATGGGGTCACAAAGAACTGGACACAACTAAAAATGGTTCAACAACAAACACCAGCTGTGTGTCAGGCACTGTGCTAAGCACTTCACAAATGATGAATTTGATCCTCCTAATGACAAGTTATCCCCATTTCCCATTGAGGAAACTAAGGCATACAGAGGTTGAATAATGTGCCCAAGGGTCCCAGGGTTAGTAAGTGTTTGAGGCCAGATTTAAATTCAGTTCTTCCTGACTACAGGCTCAAAACTCTACTAAACTACCTAAACTATCTACTTAACTACCTCCATCTAGCATCCAGGGATTGCCCCCACCAGTCTAGGGTGTGCCTAGGAAGCAAGCTCTAGTCTAACGCTAACCTAGGTCAACATTGGTTCTCCCAGCCAACTCTGGAGAGAGTTCATTTCCAGGACCCCTGGAATTTCTTAGAAGTTTGTGGAGTAGGCAGGAACCCTAGAACTCTTTTGAGCAGACTAAAATCACTCCCAGCCAATAGAAATAAACATCATTTGATAGGTGCTCTGAGTTACCTGATACAACTAGACTGCACTAATCTTCTTAGGGAAAGGAGTTGTTGGATTTATCCAAGTCCAGACCAAACTGCAAAACCACAATAACAGGGTCTTAACTGAGAGAATCCAAAAATTTACTGTGTAGCTCCTCATCACAGGGCAATAGGACACACATTTGGAAAGGACATTGGAGATTATCTATTCAGGTTGTTATCAATCGAAGGACAAGGAAACATCTTAGGGATTCAAAGCTGTTACAAAGAATCAGTATGTCCATATATATGCTAAGCATTGTCCTTTTGATTTTTATGTAACTTAAATAAAATATATAGCAAGTCAGTATAATAAATGAGTAAACATAGCTTTTTGTAAGCTTAATAAATATCTTGCATCTGGTGCAGCTAGGTGGTGCAGTGAATAGAGTACTGGACCTGGAATAAGGAGGAATGCAGCCTCAAACACTTAACTAGCTGTGTGACCTTGGGCAAGTCACTTAAACCCAATTGCCCTGCCTTCCCCCCTCCAAAAAGCAAAAATAAATAAATAAATATTTTGCATCTAGATATACAATTTTTCATATTATCAATATTAATTAAAATATAAATTAATTTAAAAGTACTACTGAATTCAGAAGAATTTTTGTCATTATTTTTGTTCAATCAATGTAGTAGTCTGTGAGATATCTTGACATTACCAGAGCATCGTAATTGAAAAGTCTGGGACCACCAACGTAGTTCAATCTCCTCATTTCACACTGAAGGAAATAGTAAGTCATGTGCTCAAGGTTATATAGCTAATAAGTAGAAAATTCATGATTTGAACTGAGGTCTTCTGATTCCAAAACCACTGTCTCTTTACTTTACCATGATGCCTATAAAGCTTAGGAGATCTTAGATACACCAACAAGGATATTTCTATGCCTAACAGCAGTTAGTAGGCTCTAGAACGTGCTAGTTGACGAATTGAGAAAGCATGATATTAATGTTTTATTCCTATTTATGCTGAAGTAAACTAAAGAGATGCTATATGCTGTTTTCCATATTTTACAGATGGATAAACTGAGGCACAGGGAGATTAAGTGACTCCCCCACAGTCACACAGCCGGAGAGGACTAGAATTAGACATCAGAGCTCCTGACCCCCAGACCTGTGTCTTTCCCATTGAGCCACCACGCTGCCTCCCTACTTAAGAGAAAATACTTTCTGTAAGGTAAATGGTGGTCTCTTCTTTATGTTTGAACATATGAGGTGTGCCTGAAAAAATAGTTTACTATATGTATACATACATAGTAAAGTAATATAACCTATGAGAACACACTTGGTTCTAAGTAACAGAACTAGGAGTTTTTAACTTTTTTTCTATTTATTTCCAAATAAGGTCTAGTTTGGGTGATTTTTAAAATATCTGTAAGTTATCATTTAATCCAGTGAACATTCACTCAATTTTTCTGTAACAGACGTGAAGGCCAAATAAAACTTAGCTCACTAAATCCATGATCCTTTGATTCCTTGAAAACCTCCACCTTCTTATATAACTTTTGACCTGTGAGTTGGAAGGGGAAACTTGTCACCTCAGGGAAAAAAGATGCGGTCACTGGAGGCAGCATGTGGTACAATAGCAAAAGATCCAGAGGACATGGGTTTAAATCCTAGTTATGCTACTTAGCTTGGAACTCTGAAATATTCATTTAACGTTTCTGATACTCAGAGATTATGACTATCTAAACTGTGTTATGGTTATGATATATGTATTACAAAAACAAAGAAGACAAAAAAGAGGTAAACATTTACATATAAAGAATCAACAGGTGTACTTGTGCGGGTGAGTGGACAGAGTTATGCATGTGTGTGCATAGAAAGCAACACATAGGATTTTGGAGTCATTGTAAAGAAAGTTAAGAATCATCTAATCCAATCTGCTCAGTTCACAGAGGATGAAACTGAGGCAGAGAGAAGTAATCTGTCCACAGTTTTCTTAGATACTAAGTGACAGAGCCAGGACAAGAATCTAGCTCCCCTGACTCCCCATCCCATGCTCTATGAGCTATGCTATGCTGAGAATAAATCACTTTACACAGATTCAATAATCAACAAGAAAGACATAGGTGGGGGGTAGAGGGGCAGGTGGAACATAAATTGTAGGAAGCAGAGTGGTACTAAAGCTGCAGGACAAAATTCTAAATAGAACATCTATTTGCTACACTGTCTTTTCCTTCACCAACATATAGGGAAACAGTTCCTATCTTGGTCAATTGTGAAATCTCTGAACTTTATCTTCCTGTCTTCCCCTGCCTCTCCCTTCCATGACCTTCTTCCAACCTCAATTGTAACCCTATCTCTCAGCTCCAAAAGCACCTCTGCCATGAGACCTTTCATGTTCCCCTAGTTATTAGCTCCTCCCCACCACTATCACTTCCTCTGTATTTGTATATGTGCACAAACTGTCTCTCCCTATAGAATGTAAGTTCCCTAAGGACAGGAATCATTTCATATATATCTTAGTATAAAAGCACAGGCACATGGACTTAATAAATTCTTGTTTCTTAATTGATTAAAATGAAAAAAGAATCTGATATCAGTTATTTACCCTTTATGAATGACTGAGTTATTATACCTTGGTCTTGAACTCATTCACATGTATGTACTATCCCAACTTTCATTCAAATTTTAATTTTTTTAATCTAATTGTTGAAAGAAATGCATTTCCTAGAGAGAGAGCTAGAGGAACTCATGCATGAAAATCATACAAGGTATATTCAGAAGCTGGAGGTAGGGCAGCTAGGTGGCACAGTGAATAGAGCACCAGCCCTGGAGTCAGGAGGACCTGAGTTCAAATCTGGCCTTACACACTTAACACAAAAATTAGCCATGTGACCTTGGGCAAGTCACTTAATCCCAATTGCCCTCCAAATAGCCAAAAAAAAAAAAGAAGAAGAAGAAGAAAAAGCTGGAGGTATTGAATCCATGGTCTCCCTGCTCCCTTATAGAAGATATGTTGGGATGTTTTACCTGCTGCAGGCCTAAAAGAGCCGCAGAGAATAGCAAATGGCCTTGAAGGAGGTAGATAGCTAAGGACCAGTAAATAGTAGAGCCCAGTAAACACTGCAATTAGAAACCAGCAGTCAAATCCAGGCAAAAGTAGAAATATACACCCACAGGACTGTTTTTCCCCATAGGAAGAGGAACCCGTGACCTCCTGTCACTGTCTTCAAGTTCCTGCTGCCAGCCTAGCCCTTGCATCCATCTGCCAGCAGTCACCCCCCTCCCCCCCCATCCCCCCATCCCTGTAGTCCTCTTCTCAGCCTAATGATATTTCCCTGCTGATAAAACAAAAACCATAGAATCACAGAACTTGCAGGACTGGAAAGGATATTAAGAATCATCTAGTCCAAATTCCTCATTTCAAATTTGATGTAACTGAAGCCATAGAGGAAGGATTCATTCAAGGGAGTGAATGAAGCTGTAGTCAAAAGACCATTGAATTTGGAATTAGATGATCTGCTTTTGAATAATAGCTTTGCTATTTACTGTCAGTAACTCATTGGATAAGTCACTTCCTTCTCATGGGCTTCATTCCCTTTTCTGTTAAGTGAAAGAGCGGGATGAGATGAGATGGTCTCTACCATCCCTTTTAGTTCTAAAATCTAAGTTCACAGGACTAGCAAATAGAGAAAAGACAACTAGAATTCAGATCTTCTGATTCTAAATCCAGGTTTCTTTTTAAGCCCTGCCCTCTCCTTCTTCTGTCCTTCAATGGATAGTGGTTTCCTGGCACATTTGACTTGGTTTTTTAAAATTAATATTGAATTATCTTTTTGTACCACAACCCAGTTTTACCTAATATCCAAGAATGCATTCCTCAGCTTCTTATATTATTTCTTCCTCTAAGAACAATCTTATTTCTCTAGGCCTCAATTTCCTCCTCTGCAAAAATAGAGGTTTAGAATCCTGGAGTTAATAGGAAGCTACTGGAGTTAATATTGAGTAAGGAGGTGACATGATCAGAATCATGTTTTAAGAAAATCCCTTTAGTGGCTAAATGGAAAATGGATTGGTGTAAGGAGAAACTTGAAGCAGGCAGGCCCACCAGAAGGCTAATGCAGAAATCAAGGCATAAGGTGATGAGGGCATGCACTAGAGTAGTAACAGAGTCAGAGGAGAGAAGGGGGAATATTCGAGAGATGTTGCCAAAGTGAAACCAAGAAGCCTTGGCAACAGCTCAGGTATGGGTGAAGAGTCCAGGATGCCTCACTCCTTGGTTGCAAGGCTAAGGGACTAGGAAAATGGTGTCAGTCTCTATTATAATAGGGAAAGTAGGAGGAGGGAAAGATTAGGGAAAAAATAATGAGTTCTGTTTTGGACATACCGAGTTTAAGGTGTCTACTAAACATCCAGTTTGAGATGGCAGTTGAAGATGTGAGAATGTAGGTCAGCAGAGATATTGGGACAGGAAAGACAGATTTGAGAATCATCAGCATAGAGATGGTAATTAAATCTATGGAAGCTGATAAGATCACCAAATGAAGTAGAGACATCTACACCTAGAGAGCATGATCTGGAAGAAGATCCAGTAAAAGAGAGAGAGAAGGAGTTAGATAGGGCAGATAGGTAGGAGGAAAACCAAAAGAGAGTGCTCATCATTGAATGGAGGGTCCCAGACCTGTGCTCTCAAAGGTCCAGTGCAGCAGGAGATGGAAGGCCTGAAGTCAAAGGGAGGGTTGTTCTGCATTATACCGGAGGTTCTCTACCTCCCGGTCAGGAAACTCAACTGACAGAAGGAGGCAGCAGATGTCTTGTGCTGGTACAGATGGAAATGGTTGCTTTGGGGCAGATGGAAGATGCCTGACCTGACCCCAAAAAGCCTTTCTTCAAAAATCACACTGTGCTGCCAAACAAGTGATGGAAAACTCAGAATCTTAGAGTACCCAGGGTCTGAGGTCTTTTCACCTGAAGAGGCTGGCTATGAAGTGGAAGACTCCAACCATGTGGTAGAAGGGACCTCAGAAGCAGTTTATAGATAAATAAACTGTGACCCAGGATGGCTAAGTGACTTTTCTAGGATGGCACAAGTTCTGAGTATCAGAGATGGGAGTGGAACCAAGCTCTTCTTCGAAAGATCCCAGGCAGAGGCTCTTCCATCATACTCCACTGCTAGTGAAAAATCAGTATTCTTTATTAGACAGGTTTTGTGATGTAGTTTAAAAAAACAACAAAACCCTGTCCCAAGAGGCAGGAGAGAATGGGTTTCAAACCTAACTTTGAAATCCTGACACAACTAAGCAGCTATAAAATGAGGATCATGTTACTTATAGTAGTACTATAAGTATTTCAGAGGATTGTTGTGAGGCCAAAATGAAATAATACATGCAGGGAAAACTTTAAAGTACTATATGAATTCAATTTTTTTTATCTTCTACTGTAGCTAATGTTTTTTGGTTTTAGATTCCATAGGAATCTAGATTCAATAGGACCTTTCTGCTAATGAATTTAGTCATCTTTTGAGTATGTTAGATCAGTTGCCTTCATAAATATCTCTGTGAGTAACAAGTAGTATGTATTATTATACTTATTTTACAGATAAAATTAGAAGGTAGTAATATGTACAGCACTAATATTACAGCAGTACCAAATGAATCAAAATGGTTGGTGATTCTACATGCAGTCATTCATCAAGCTAACTTTGAAACAAACAGAATCCCAGAAGAACCAGTCTCAGAGGCTTTTTAGTTATTTTGAGGCTTTTGGTTATGTTAGTACACAGATTTTAACCAGACTAAAGTTTTCAAGTGTTAATTGAGCCACTTCTGGGCCAGAAAGCTAGAGAGAGGAGTATTTCAACACAATTCAAAGAAAAACTTCCTATCAATTTTGCTGTTGCTCACTCATTTCCATCATGACCCACTCTCTGTGACTCCATTTTAAGGGTTTTTTCAGCAAAGAGCACAGATAATGGAGTGGATTGCTATTTCCTTTTCCAGCTCATTTTACAGATGAGGAACTGAGGCAAACTGGGTTAAGTGACTTGCCCAGGGTCATATTGCTAGTAAGTGTCTGAGACTGAGTTTCAACTGAGGTCTTCCTGCCTCCAGGACAGCTCCTCTATCCACTGAACCAGCTGGCTAACCCTCCTATCAATTAGAGCTATGCAAAAACACAATGGGTTTTCTTACTGGAATGCAGTAGATTCCTATCATAAGAGGTCTGGATGATCTCTCACTGGGGATGTTGCTGATCAAGAAAAGGTTTAATCAGATGACCAGTGAGGTCCCTTCCAACTCTGAGTTTGTATGATTCTTTGACTACATGTAAGCAATCAAGTGAGTTCTAATCCAGAGTCAGACACTATCTAGCTATGATCAAGTTGCTTAATTTTTGTCTGCCTCAATTTCTTCAACTGTAAAATGGGAATAATCGTAGCACCTACTTCACAAGATTGTTGTGAAGATCAAATGAGATAATATAGGTCAAACTTCACAGTATCATCAGATTCTTTCATGGTGTTGTTTTCTTCTGAGTGATGTGTTTCTATCCTCCATTGGGGTATTGTGTTGCCTTTGCTAGAAACTGTGCTTCTGATTTCCCTTGAGTATCTCTTCCAGTGTCCTACTTGCTACTCTCTGCAACTATTTGCTGGTTCTCAGCTATACAGCTCCTTCCAGTCCATCTGTTTCTAGCTGGTGACAAAGGCTAATATGCTTAGTCCCCTTCATAGCCCAAGGCTACGTAGCCTAAGGTCAGAACAGCAAAACTCAACTAGATGCCAAAATAAGGGAGGAGAGGCCCCAGGCTATGATTAAATCTTTTCTTTTGTCTCACTGAACTGATGCTTTCACTCTAGGTCCCTGGTCCCAGTCAGCTATAAAACTAGGGATTAGAAAATTCCTTTTTAACACCTGTCAAAACCCTGATTTAAATCCATTTTGGACACTACACACACACACACACACACACACACACACACACACACACACACAAACACACACACACACACAAACACAAGAACTCGGTGCAGCTGGAATGATGAAGGTCCACTCAGTTACCTTAATGCTCCAGGTTAGCACACAAATAAGGCTAGGGAGAGATTAAAAGGGGTAGATGAAGCAGAAAGGGTTAAAAACTTCCACTTTGTTCTACATTCCAGCCTTTTTTATATATACCTGCCAACAACAAAATCGTGATCTTTGTTTAGTTTCTTGACCAACAGAAAAGTATGGATCTATCTATAGAAATAAATAACTTAACAACCATGAAAGAAGGGAGTGGGACCCAAGACTTTTACTAGTCAAGCCTGTACTTTTTCCACTAATGAAACACACCAGGAATGGTAATCCTTATTGATGGAAGAGATGATATGCTCTCAAGAAAATGAAAGTTGAAGTTATTTCAATGGATAACTGACACAGAGCAGGACAAGGTATTATACTAAACTTACTACATAAGAAGGACATGTCTATAGTATCTTAAATTTTTTACTATATATTCTTTCTCTTGGTGATCTCATCAGCATCCCCTATGGATTTAACTATTATCTCTCAACACATGATTCCCAAATCCAAATATCCATTTTCACCTCTTTCTTGAACTCTAGTCTTATATTTCTAATTCCCTGCTAGACATCTCTACCTATAAACACCATAGGCATCTCAAATTCAAAATGACCAAAACAGAGCTCATATTCTTTACCATTTAACTTATTACACTTCCTAATTTCTCTGTTTCTATCAGGGACACCAGCATTCTCGCAACCACCTACATATACAACCTAGGAGTCATCCTCGATCTCCCTCTCACTCACACCTCATATCCTACCAGTTTCTGAGTCTAGTCAATTTCATTTCATCAACATCTCTTATATATTTCCCTGTCTTCCTATCATACTACAAGCACCCCAACTCAAGCCTCCTTTACCTTTTGGCCAGACTACTGCAAAAGCCCCATAATCAGTTATCCTGCATCTAGCTTCTCTTTCTCTTCAATCCATTTTCCACACAGCTGTCAAATTATTTTTTCCCCTAAAGCACAAATCTGATTGCCACTATCCTGACCAAGAAGTTTCAGCATTGCCGTTAGGATAAAACACAAGCACTTCTATTTGACATTGAAATTTATTCACAATCTATCTGGCCCCAGCCTCTTTTTTTAAGAAATTATACAGTTTTTTCTCTCATATAAGCTACACTTTAGTAAGACTATCATGCTTGCTGTTCCCTGTAACACAAATTTCCGCCGCCCCCCTCCCCCCACTTCCATATCTTTGCAAAAGCTGTCTTCCATGACAGGAAAGCTTTTCTTTGTCCTTTGTTTTCCAAGAGGGCTGTGGCATCAAGAAAATGATGACATGACTTGCAGTTGACTTTGATTTGAGGGAGGGAGGGCTGTGCAAGGTCACCAGCCTCACTTTCTCTTCCCAAGCCATCTGGATCCAGTGGCCAGATATTCATCAGGACTACTGGAGATGGCCCAGGATGCAATGGGAGACCCCCTGGCCATTTTAGACCTTTTCAGGTACTCACTTAGAGTGAGGTAACACCCATTAAGTGAATAGGTCTCTTTAAGAAGTGAGAGATGAGCCATAAAGAGATGGCTCCTTCAATTTAAAAAAAGAAAAAAAATCAAGCTACAAGGGGAAGACCCTCAGGGTGCTGGAGTCAGAAGGACTGCAGTTCAAATTTGGCCTCAGACACTTACTTGCTGTGTGACCCCAGCCAAGTCACCAAACTCCCAATTGCTTCAACAACAACAACAAAACCCTGCCAGGAAAACACTCCCTTCTTGGAACACCTAGATCCCTTTAAGCTAAAGCACTATGTCCTTTAAGAGACCTTCTCTGACTTCCCTGGTTGTTTGTACTATACTAAATTGCTTTCTAATTATTTTACATATGTCCAGTACACATCTAACATTTATCTGTAAACTTACTCCATTGTCCCCGCCACCACCATGGTCCTCTCTGACATACATATTCCTCAGGAGGAATATATAAGCTCCTTGGAGGAAGAAAATATCTCACTTATGTACTTAGATCCCCAGTACCTAACACAATGCCTGGCTCATAGTAGGTGCTTAACTAAAGTTTAGTTATTGAATGAATGAATGAAACAATTTTCTTATTGTATCAGAAGTAATAGGATCATAGATCATTGTCTTATACTGAGAAGGGACCTCAAAGGCATCTAGCACAACCTCATGGAACTGAAGCACAGGGAGGTTAAATGATATGCCCAAGATCTTCCAGGAAGTGTGAGAAATGGAGTTTTGTAGCTATATTGTGATTGTTGCCTGCAAGACAGTGACATGAGCTGGTCTAATTTTTCTTCAGCTATTTGAGTGCTTTCCTCCTAAGCTGATAATTTAAAACAGTTCAACTCCTTTCTTCCTCATATGGGGGGAAAAAACCCTTTAACTAATACGACCTAGAAGAGCATGTTAGATTCTTCTTTGCCTTGGCAGAATCCTTTGTTTCCTGAATCTCTTGCTTCCTCTTCAAGGACACTTCTTCCTGGTCATATTTAGAATATTGTCTTCCGTTCTAGGCAATATATTTTAGGAGGGATGCTGACAAACTGGAGCATGACCAAATGCAGGGGTAGGGAGCCCCAAGTCTTTCTATATAAGCTTTGATTGAAAGAACTGAGGATAATCAACCTAGGAAAGGAAAGAGCTAAAACCATAGGATCTGGAGTTAGACAGGACCTCACTTATCGGAGACATGAAACTTTTTATTTTATTTTATATTTAATTCATGAAATAAAACAAGCATTTTTACAACATAATAGAATAAAACAAAGATGATTGCACATGAAACTGCAAATCTATTATGTACAGCTTGCTATTTCTTTTAAATATATAATAGTTATCATGTCAATTTCTTTCTTTTCCCTTTTTTTCTTCCTTCCTCCCACCCTAGAGATGGCTACCATTAGACACAAATATGTATACACACATATATGTTAAATTATTCTATGTATGCTTCTATTTTTGAGTTTTTTCTGTGGATACAGATAATATCTTCCTTCATATGTCCTTTGTTGTTAATTTAGGTACTTACAGTAGTCAAAATGACTTAGTCACTCAAAGTTGTTCTTTAAACAATATTGCTGCTACTTTATACAATGTTCTCTTGATTATGCTCATTTTGTTCTTCATTATTTCGTGCAAGTCTATCCATATTTTTTTTCTAAAATCAACGAGCTCATCATTTTTTGTAGCATTTTTTCTATCATGAAAAGAATCATCATCACATGTGCCAAGGTTCTTAACCTGGGGACTTTAAACTTTTTTTTGAAAATGTTTTGATAACTTCATTTCAATATAATTGGCTTCCTTTGTAATCCTATGTATTTTGTTTTATGTATTTAAAAACATTCTGAGACAGGGCCCATCAATTTCACTAGACTGCCAAAAGGGTTGATGGTACAAACAAGATTAAGAAGCCTGTGGTATGGGAAAGAGCGCTTGATTTGGAGTCAAGCTTAAATCCCAGCTCTGACAATTACTAGATGTGTGACTTGAGACAAATCATTTCATCTCTGGGTTTTGATTCTGTAGTATATAAAACGAAGAATCTATTCTGCATAACCTCTAAGGTTCCTTTTAGCTCTAAATCTACATGGCTCTATTCTCTCTAACTCTAACCATAGCTTGGCCCAAGAAAGGGGAGAGGGTGATAGTGAAAGAACTATGATCCAAGGTATTAAAGAGAGACAGATTCTAGTTCAGTGTAAAGAAGAGATTCTTGACAATTATAGCTTCGCATTAGATTGAGCTTCCTCATGAGACAGTACTTTTTTTTTAATTTTCCAAACACTAGGATTAAAAAATATTTAGTTGAAGAGAAATTTTCTTAACAATTTTCAAAATCAAATGATACTTAAAAGATAGATGAGCTTCCTACATTTTATTTCATTAATAATAATAATAACATTATACTTTAAGATTTACAGTGTTCTAAATATAACTTATTTAATTCTCACAACAACCTTGTGAAATAGGTGCAATTATTATCCCCACTTTATAGATGAGACAACTGAAGCAGAAAGAAGTTAGGGGACTTTTCCTAGGGTCACACAAATTTTTGAGGCAGAATTTGAACTCTGATCTTCCTGACTCCAAGACCGATGCTCTATCCACTGTGCCACCTAACTGCTCCCAGGTACATAAAACCTCAGTGCTTTATTTTGTTTTCATTTACTTCATTTAAAAAACAGAAATTCTATCAATTCATTCAAGAATTATTTATGATGTACCTACTTGATGCAGGATGGTTAGTGTACTAAGACTCTACAGGTAGCTTTCGTACTTTTTAAACTTTCTTATGAAAGACTAATTATGAGGAACTAAGAGTAATTTACTTTACAGTTTATAATTTGAATGTTAAATTATTTTTTCCTTTCTTCCTGATGTTTTCTTGTGTATAGATTAGTGCATATCATATTTCAAAGAGGACAGAATTGGCCGGCATCCTTAAGGAAAACCTGATGAGAAACAGGATATGACTCAACCTTGAATGGCGCAAATAGAAAAAAGGGAAAGGACTCTAGAAAGGGGAGTAGCATGATTAAAAGAGCAGAAACAGGGGCATGGTGATGGCATAATAAGGAAACCAGGCTTGGAGTGAATGGACTAGATTGGAAATGGATTTGTCAGGGTATGTGAAAGCTAGGCAGAGGGCTTCAGAACTGATGATAAATGGTGATAAGGAACATTTAAAGTTCATAGGAATTATAGGATTTAGAGCTAGACCAGAACTTGAAGGTCATACAGTTCACTGTCTTCATTTTATAGATAAGGAAATTGAGATCCAAAGAGGGGACTTGCCCAAGTTCACAAAAATAATAAGTAATTGAGTCAGGAATCAAACAAGTTCTCCAACTCCTTTTCCAGCACTCTTTAAACTATATGATTCTGGTGCTTAGGAATAAGGTGATGAAAGAGACTGATCGATTGGAATGAAGAATTGAATCTTGGAGAGGATAGAGATAGGAAGACCAGGTAGAAGGCTATAGCCATACTAAAGGCAGGAGGCATAATACTTCATATTAGAGTTGTGGCATGGGAAATGGCAAATAGAATTTTCTTTAAAAGGAAGAATTATAGATTTTTTGAGTTATGGGGTACAATAAGAGCTAATATTTATATAAAATTTGAAAAGCCCTTACATATATTATGTCATGTAATGCTCAAAATGGCTTTGCGAAGCAAGTACTTATAAATATTGTTGTTCCCACTTTACAGATAAGAAAATTGAGGCTTAGAAGGGAAGTGACTTATTTGTAGCCATATAGTAGGTGGAGGCCAATTTGAACCCAAGTGTCTTCTGACTTCTATTTCTATGGTTTAGTGTTTTGGTTTTTTTCATTATACACAGTGAACAAAGGAAACTATGGATTTTCTGGTGTGGGAGACTGGCAACATGATGGCACCAACAAGCATATAGGAAAGCTGAAAAGGGAAGTCACTTTACTGAGAGAGATATTACCTATAACCACACTAAGTTGGAAGTGTCAGTATTATCCAAATGGAAATATCCTCGGGGTAATATGGCAAATGTGAGATTGAAAGCTGGGTGGGGTAGATCAAGAGATCTAGAGTGAAAATCAGAACAGTATCATTAGAAGGAGAGTTTTTCATTTTAAATCAATGCCCATGAACAAGGAGCTAAGTACTGAACCAAATGGAAGGGAAAGTCCAGGTGGTATCTCATCTGGAAAGTATGTCACCATTTTCAACATGCCCAAGTATGTTGGCCATGCCCCACCAAGATTCTCCCTGTGATGCTCTGCGACTACAAAACATAGAAAATCATATATAAAAGAATCAAAATCCCACAAGTCCAAAGATGTGTTGGAATACTTATTGTAGGTATAAATAGACTTCAGGATATAAACAACAGTTACTTGTACATATGAGATGTACAAAAAGATATGATAAATGATATGTGTATCCAGGAAAGTAAGGGGGGCTGTCATATAGGAGAAGTGAGGAATGACAAATGGATGTCTTGAGTAGTGCAATGTTACCTACAGAATATTTCTATCTCTGCTCATTAACTAGATCTTCTATAAAGGATCTGCAAAAAATATGGACAAGGCTTGTACAGGGTGAGAGAGACTGGATGGTCGGCCATCTGTAGTATGGAAAGATTACCTATCCTGATAAGACCCCATTCAAAAATAAGTATTACTTGCACAGGAAAATGACTCCATAGATAGACTGGCTTCCTGATATGGTTACAATGAATTCTATCATATTAAAAATCCCACAGACATGCTTTCTCAAGAGCCTGATTAAAAGTCACTTTTTATACAGAAAAAAACTAGGTTATGTGCAATTTGCATTATAAGTAGGGGGAGAGAAATATACTGGTTACATAATCTTTTGTTGTACCATTCCATAAGAATTAACTTTCAACAACCTTCTTCCTTTCCTCCTTTGACACTTAAACCAAATAACTCTTTGAAAACAATTCACAAAAAACAGAATTTTGTTTTCGGGTTCTGGGTCAGTGTCAGTTTATTCTCCTCAGCTGGGTTCAAATCATTGCCTTTCAAAGAGAAAACCACTGCAGAGTCACTGGAAGTATCAGGGGAGCAGGGCAGAGATTAGTATTACAGTGGAGAAAGGAAGATATCAGCTACTTTCAAATTCCTATAGAATGACTATGTGGTTTCTATTAAATGTATGAATTTAAAATTAATTCCATTACAACAAAGCAATTGGTTGTGTAGATTGAAAGATTAAAGAAGACAGGGGCTATATCATGCTTCTTTGTGTTATCCGTAGTGCACGACACAGTGATTTTCACATAGTAGTTGTTTTAAAAAATGATCTTTGAGAGAAGCTGGACTTCTTTTAGTTTAAAGAGAAATAAGAAAAGAACTAAAGTCAAACACATTAGTATTTAGAACCAGGATAGCATAATATCAAAGAAATTAATGGAGATAAGATTGGTCATATGAGGTGTCAACATCTAGTATGGGCCACAACACTGTAAGCAACCTTCCTTTCTCTCCTCTCTTTATGCCAACTTGTTTATCCTAACCTCGACACATTCTAACTACAGATTAGGGGATTGAAGGGTTTCCAGAAGGAGCAGCCACATGGCTATAACTCACTGTCAAGGTCCTAAGAGTAACCCTGAAGTGAGAAAGTTATGCTATGTATTACTATAGAGCCTAAGCCCCCATCAGTGTACTTCCTATCTAAACAAATCATCAAAGATAATACCATTAGAGCTTAATCATGAAATATTTACTAAATACAATGCAAAACAAGAATTATCATAACAGTCTACCTGTAAACCTAGCTCACATTCTCCCACAAATGTAGACAATGTAGATATAAGGAAGAGTGTGCCAAACTTGTGAAAATATGGCTTGGAAGCACATGAATAGAGACACTCATGTGCCCAGGGCAACTCACAACTCTGGACTGCAGGCCTTGATGTCTTTGATTCCCTTAGGGAATAGTCTGTATCAAAATCTCCTGCTGGATAAAGTTGCTTCTCCACTGTTTAATCCACTCAAATTTCTACTTGTCTTGACTCTAGGGAAGTGTTATTCTTTTTTAGCAAAAGCAGTTTTCATAAACCTAGCATCTGTAGAACTATAAGGATCAGCTCTCTTGGTGAAGCTCTGAGGAGTTTCACTCTCTCAAACTCAGAGGTCAGTAAAGGGAAAGATAGATAAACCTTTCCTTTCCCCAGCCAGTTTTGTTAAACTGAAGAAGATTCTTCTTCCTCCATTCAATTCCCAACAGCAAAGCTTTTCCTCCAAACTATTCAACTCCCAATGTCAGATGAAAAACCTGTCTTCCCTTCATCAGCTAATTAGTGGGCAAAGTAGACTTTAAGTTTTTCTTGGAGCTCTTGGTTTGGCTGCTTAGCCATCCACCCAACAGGACTTCTCTGAGATCAGCTCTCTTGAAACTGTGGGAGGTAGTCTCAGTTCCTACTACTCTACTTCCATCTTTGCTATTCTTTCCATCACTAACTCAATCCAACATCAGATGAGGGTCTCTTAACAGGAAGTTACTGGCCTTTATAAACCAACAGATACATTCCTGTCCGGCATGTTGCTAAACAATGTACAATTCCCCATAGTTAACAAAAAGTTCTATCGGTCTCAGTTTTCTAGCTATCAACCGCAAGGTTCTCATAATAGTCATATATAAACTAGTTACTAAGAAATAAAACAACCAGCTCCCTTTAACATGTCCTTTTCTCTGAGATCTACTTTCTCTCATTTCCTCTTAGAACTATGTTCTACCCCAAGTACTTTTTCTCTGAGGTGCTACTTTTTCTTCAGTTGTACACATTTCTGTCCCTTTCCACAAATAAAACTGTCCACATTTATAAAAAGACAAGACCATAGATTGTTGACTACATTAAAGAAATCAAAAGAGATGATAGCATAACGGAATAACTGAAAGGCAGCCTAACCTCTCTGGCCTCCGTTTCCTCATCTATAAAATCAGGGTAATAATAGCACCTACCTTACAGAGTTGTTGGGAATATTAAATGAGATAATGCTTGTAAAACACTTTTTAAATCTTAAAGTGCAAGATTAATGCTAATAATAGCAGTAGTAATAAGTAGCAGTAATGATCAGATAATAATGCTGATTACTAACACATATAGTGCTTAATCTGTGCTGGGCATTGTGCATTATTATCCCCATTTTACAGGTGAGGAAACCAACACAAACAGAAGTTAAATAACTTATCCAGGGTCATGTAGCTATATGAAGTTACATTTGAACTTAGGTCTTTCTAACTCCAGGCCCAGCACTCCATCCACTGCACCACCTAGCTGCTCAAGATATCTTCAGTCAGTAAAGTAAAAATTAAAGTCATTTGCTTGGTGGTAGCATAAGGGAGGTGGTATTTGGGGGCTTGAGAAGAAAAGATTTGAAGTATCTGCCTTGGAGGAGGGGGATGGACCTGGAAGTACTCAAGAGATCTATTTAAGGATTACAAGGCAGAAGTAAAGACCAAATTGAAGCTAGTGAGAATGAGGTGTCTGAGCAGTCTATGTTTTGCTTCCAGTAGCTGAATTTTACATCCATTATTTATCTATATTCTACAATTGGTACCTTATTACAACCTGCCATACTTTCTACTTGCATATGCACCAATTAGTTCATTGTTCTATTGGTAGCTAAGACTATTGTATAGAATGTTATCTTCTGCTGGGATTGTTTCACAGGAGTGTATATGTGCCCACATGTCTTGCATCCCATTGTGGGTAGGGACATTAGTTTTATATTTCTTGTGCAAACAGCACCACCAAACAGCACAGAGCACAAAGCAGCATTTATTCAATACTTGTTGATGGAGGCATTCATCTCTTGTTCAAAAGGAAATTATTAATAGAAAAATACCATATATCTTGTATCACCTTATCTCACAAAACCTATTTTTCTTTCCCTGTGCCAAGATCATCAACTTAGTTTTTCCTAAGACTTGTTTATAGCCTATGTCCCCACTAAGATATAATAATAACAATAATAACATTTATATAGTGCTTAAAATTTGAAAAGCACTTTCCACAGATTCTCTTGCTTGAGCCTTACAAAAACCCTGTGAGGTAAGTACTATTATTATTATTCCCATTTTACAGATGAACAAACTGAACCCAAGAGAGGTTAAATGATTTATTAATGGTTACAGAGCTGATATTAATAACAGCCGCAATTATAAAGCACGTTAAGGTTTGTAAATCATTTTACGTGTTTTTTGTTTGATATTCACAATAACCCTGTGAGATAGGTTCTGTTATTACACTCATTTTACAAATAAGAAAACTAAGGCATACAATAGTTATGATATGCCTAGCGTCACACAGCTGGTAAGGTCCTCCTGACTCCAAGTCCAACACTCTATTCACCACTTAGCTGCTTTGATCCCTCCCAACCAGCCAGTCAGCCTCGGTTTGATGACTTCCAAGGAATGGAAATTCACTGCTTTCCAAGGCAGCCCTTTTAGTGAGTCAAAATGTTCCTCTTGAACTTCTAATGTGTTACCTCTATTTCTCCTCTGCAGCCAAACTCTACTAATATAGTCCATCAACTAAGAAGAGTCCTTCAGACATTTGGACAGCCACTATTACCACACTACACACCTACTCACACCCAATCTTCTCTTCTCTTGGCTGAAGTTTTCCCAGTTTCTTTGATCAGTTTCTGTATGGCATGGTTTCCACCCCCTTTACCATTCTTGTCACTGTTCTTCACACTATGCTCTGCTTGTCAATGTCTTTTCTCAAATATGGTGCCCAAATATGACTACAGTATTCCAAATGTATTTGCAATATATGCAAGTCTGAGGACAGGGAAGGAAAATATTGCCTCCCTCATTCTGCAGCTACAATGACTAGAGCACTGATCCAGAAGTCAGGAAAACCTGAGTTCAAATTTGGTCTCATGCACTTACTAGCAATGTGACCTTGGGCAAGTCACTTAATCTCTATTTTCCCCTGTTCCCTCAACTATAAAATGGGAATAATAATAGCATCTATCTCAGAGAGTTGTTGTAAGGACAAAATGTGATATTTGTAAAGCGCTTAGCACAGTACCTGGCACATGGAGGGGATTATACAAATGCTAGCTAGTTTTGTATTGCTTTTAATGTAGTCTACAATAGTATTACCTTTTTTAGCTACTATTTTTGCCTCATCATTTACTAAAACCACCTTTAAAAAAATAGGCTTGTGTATCATTCCTGAGAGGCAGGTAGGTATTATTATGCCCATTTATATACAAGAAAACTAAGACACAAATATATTCTAAACCCATAATCACACGACACAATTAGTAACTGTGCCAGAACTAAACCTAGGTCTCCAGGTCTATAGGCCCCTGCTCTTTCCGCTAGATGCAGAGTCCTAGGGAGCCATTCAGTGCTCTGGGAGGGCAGATGAATGGAATCCATGTGGCCAATGCAAACAGCCTGGTCATTTTCATGCCAGCAGCTCTTGAAGAGACTGAAAAATGTCAGACTGTTTTGTGGCACCTCCCTGTACTCCTCCTCTCTGATAGATACTTGAATAATACCCTACCTTCTCTTTGCACAACTTCCTTTTTGTCCACTGTTATGAAATGAAAGGTCACATTCTTACATTGTTTGTGAAACAGCTCTAGCATTTGGTTCACTTTTTCCCTCATTCTTTTCCTCTTCGGTCACTCTCTGTGCCCATAATCTTCCCTGACCCTTCATGGACCTCTTCCCATACTCTCCCTGTTCTTCAGAAGGCATCCTGAACACCCTGCTAATATCTCAGCAGAGTCTGCTGTCTTTATTTAGCTCATTTGGGTTGGGTTTTTTTCACCCTAGCTGCAGAGGTCATCTGTTCCATGTCACTGTCTCATTTCTTATAGGTCCTCCAGGGTTAAGAATTCACTCTTGGCTTTTCACTTCTCTGGGGTAGTCATGCTCCCAAGACCATGGGAAGAAAATTGCTACTTGACTTGAGGGAACTTGTTAGGACAAGAATCTCTGCAGTCCAAAAGGAAGCTTGATAACAGGCAGGATGTTGTAGTGGAGAATATGTTGTACTTTGTGTGAGGAGACCTGGGTTCAAAAACTAATTTATGAGCTGTGTGACCCTCTGTGATCACTTAACCACTCTGAATTTCAGTTTGCTCACTGACCAATGGAAATAATAATAATAGAACTTACACAACCTAATTCACCAGGCTGTTATGAGGAAAAAATTCTGTTAAATTAACATGGCACAGTAATATCTGCTGTTATTGTCACAGTTGTCATTGTCTTTTCAGACTTCCCAGATACACAAAATGTCCGTGAATAAATGCTGTTGCCAATGCTTCTTCTCCAAGGTCATTGATCCAATGTGCCAACAGCCAAAAGCACCAATACCATATTGGACTTCTTCAGAAAGAGTATTGGGGGAAAAAAAGCAGAAACAATGTTCTAGTTTCAAACACATTTATGATATGTCCACATCTGCAATATTGTGTGCAGTCCTGGTTTCTGTATCTCAGAAAGGATATACTAAGACTAGCGATGGACCGGACAAGGGCACATATAATGATTTGCTGTTTTGTTGATTGTCTAGTTTTAAGAAAGTGATGGAGAAATGTTAATAATGCGGATTAAACTTAAAAGTGTGTTGTATGCATTTTTTTTCTGGAGGGCCAGTTGTTAAACATCTGTCAGCACACTCCTGGTTAAGAACCAAATTTACAGCTTCAAATGATTATGAAAACTTCAGAGGTGGAAAGGCCCTCAGAGGCCTGCTGGTCCAATTCATACCCAAGGCATAAATGCTTTCTTCTTCCTCCCCCCTGTATTTGAAAATCTCCAGTGATTCACTACACCTGAGGCTGGCTATTTCATTTGGGCACAACCCCGTTGGGAGGTTTTTAGATCTTCACTTAAATGTTTCTTTGCTTTTTGAATTTGAATTTTGGGTTTGGCATGGGAACATGATGGGAATGGACTGAGAGGGAACAGCCTCTATAGAGGAGACAGTAATTTTACCATGAGGTCCATCTTTAACATCATTTTTATGAAAAACTATATCATAAAAATTTTGGGAGGTATTGAGGGCAGTCTATCTTCCAGCAGGAGCAATAAAATGAATTTGCAATTTTCACACAAATAAATAAATAGCAAGGCTTGATGAGCTAGTACTCATAAATAAAATACCATCATGGAAACTGATGTGGCCACATATGAAGGTCTCTGGTGAGCTAATATTTTGTAAGGAAATGTACAAAAGATGGAAGAGATGTAAAACTACATAATGGTAGTCTGAACCAGTGAGTAATGCCAAGAACCTTAAAGACTTTGACAAGCCCAGGGTTGCAGAAATTCCTTAAAACAATGAAAAGGGTTTTTAAGGACAGTGAAGAGCAAGGAGACAAAAAGAAATGCCTGCTTACAGATGATGATGTGATGTTCATTGATAATAGAAAGAAAACATGACCCCAACTTCTCTTTAAGATCCATTTTTCTCTATCACAGAAAATGATTTTTAAAATGGAAGAGACAAAATATCAGTTAAGATATCACTGAGAAAGAGTAAAGAAGTTTTAAAAAAGCACCAAACTGCTTTAAATAAATTCTCCATGCCATGCCCAGATAAATTACATCTTAGGGATACTGAAGTATCTTATAAACATGATAGCTGAGAAAGGTACCAGAAGATTAGAAATGGGAAGATATCCTGATTTTCAAAAAAGAAAAGTAGATTCTGGGATTTAAAAACTAATGAACTTGACTTCAATTATTGGCAAAATTTCAGAAGGGAATATTAAAGAAATCCTTTGCGCATAATTGAAAGGCAAGCAATGATTACTAAGAAATATCATGGATTCATGAAAAACAAATCAGAACAAACTAATGTCATTTCCATTGCTATATGGTTGTTGAACTATTAGATATTGTAGCTACTTATCAGATTTTAGCAGCAAATATACGAAGTCTCTCTTGATATCTGTAGAAAAGGGAACATAATAGATACTAGATTATAATACAACTAACAGGATTCAAAACTGGCTATCCAGTCATATAAAAAGAGTACCAGTTAAAAGATGGATATTATCCTGAAAGAAAATCTCTGAAGGTGTGCTTTCAGACTCTGTTTCCAACCCTATTCTGTTTTACATGTTTATTAATGATTTTGATAAAAATATAGGAAGCATGCTTATAAAACTTTTAGATCATATAAATCAAACACATTGGATGACAAAACAGAATGCTGAAGCATCTTAGATTACAACAGGCTGAATCTAGTGAAATATAATAAAGATAAAAGAGAAGTCCTTCATCTTTGTTCAAAGGATTATTTATACATGTTTAGGCTGAACAGCTGGCTTAACTTGGCAACAAGAACCTCCATTTGTGTTAATGTTGTGATGCAGCTTATAAAAAAAGAGTTAATGCAACTGTGTGTAGAATCAATGGAACCAAATTGTCCAAATTTGGTCGTACCTGGTCATACCACAACTGGAATATTTATTTTCAGTTCTGAGAACTATATTTTAAAAGTGACATTCACTGGCAGCTCTTTTCATATTAGCCCAAATCTGAAAACTAACAGGGTACCCACCTTTTGCAAAATTGTCAAACCATCCATGATCGATCTGTTATGGAGGAGTTAGGGGAAAGGGGGCTGCTGTATTTCTTCCTGCTACTCTTCTATCTTGGATCCCTTTTATCTTTCAAGATGAAATCACAAATCTCTTGAACAAATTATGAAAATGAGCTTTGCTTTTTTATCATGACTTTGAGTTTCCCATTCTTTTAGATAAAAAATATATTTATAGTTTTCAAATCTACAAGTGAGTATTTAAAGTAGTAATGAAATTAGGCAACAGAAAAGATGATCCTTCCTGCCAAATGAGGAAGAGACAAGGAGATACATTAGTAAGTGACTACGTAATGTACACTTTTCTTCTGATGAAAAATTCTACTCCATTAGTGCACTACTGGTTGTGAATTGGTCCATCCAGTCTGGAAAGCAATTTGAACTATACCCCCAAAGTTAAAAAACTGTGTATACCCTTTCACCCAGTTATATACCATGACCAGGACTATATCCCAAAAGAGATCAAAGAAAATGTAAAAGGACAAAAAAGTACAAAAATATTTATAGCAGCTTTTTTTGTATTCACTAAAAACTTGAAACTAAGGGGTTGTCCTATTGGGGAATGGCTAAATAAATTAGAGTATGTTGATGTAATAGAATATCATTATGCCATAGAAATGGTGAAATGGGCAGTTTCAGAGGAAACCAGGGAGACTTCTTTGAACTCATGCAGAGCAAAGTGAAACCTAAGTTAATTTCTACAATGACTACACTATTATAAAGAAAAACCATTTTGAAAGATTTTAGAATTCTGGTCAATGTAATGATAAACCATGAGTCCAGAGAACTATTAAAGATGAAACATGCCACCACCTCCTCCCAGATCTACAGTCTTTTAGTGTAGAATCTTTGGACATGGCCAATCTGAGAATTTTGTTTTTTAGTCTATGAATATTTATTTGAAGGATGTTGTTTTTTTTAATATTTAATTTAAGGGGGGCAATGGGAGGGAGAGAGGGAAAGAAGAAAAAGGGAAGGAAAGGTAGAGAGATTTTTAAGTGACACTGACAAACTGAAGTATAAAGAGAAGAAAGCAATAAGAATGATTTGAGAACTCAAAATGACAGTACATGATGAATGAAGGAACTCCTCCCTTTCATTAGAGGCCTCTTAAAAAAAGGCTGGATTATCACCAGTCCAGTGTGTTGTAAAAGACTTTCTTATCTGCTTCTGTGTTAGACTAGATGGCATCCAGCATCCCTTTCAACTCTAGGACTCTCTGATTTTCTGATTTCTTAATACTAAATGAATTTCCCATGTAATTTTTGCCATCCTCCTCATTGCTAATCTTTCCACGGAGGTCACTAATTATGTAATGTTACCTTGATTTTATTCTTTCCTGTAACTACTTTAGAATGATATTCTGAGTACTTAAAAAAAAATAACATGATAAGCAACATGCTATTTGGAAAAAGAAATTTTTCATTATTCAGTTATCTAACATTTTCATAGTGCTTTAAGGTTTACAAAGCAATTATTGAGTTGCCTGTGATGTGATTTTTTTTTTTTTGCTAAAGCATGACCATCCTTTGGACTCCCTATAGCCATCTTTGAGGTTTTTTTGGAACTTTTGAGTTAGTTTTTAAATCCCTTCAAATGCTTCATTAGCTTTGAAAGCTTCAAATGTGGCTATAAGGAATCCCTCCTTGGTTGAAGGGAACCCAAGATGTTAGTTACAAGCAAATACCCTGGGGCCGTTTTTGAAGTTACCAAACCTTCCCTCTCTGTATTTAAAATCCCTTTTCCTGCTTAAAATCAAATGGTTGCATACTGAGTGGCACTGTTCACATTTAACCTTCTACTCATAGAGATTTCCTTTGGCCTACCCACAGTGCATGAGCTTTCTGGTTGCAGAAATAAATATGACTCTTGTAGATGGTGAATTAATGTTTTCCCAAAGCTTTTGTATTTGATTATGTAAATTCTTAAAAACTCCAGTTGAGTTACTTAAAAGTCACAACAATGGAAGACAGCAGAAGCATCTGTTCATTGCAGTTTGTGAGTATCTTGAAGGGAGGGACCATTGCTTTTGTACTTTCTCTGCATACTGCTTAGTTTAGGAATAATGTGAGATGCAGAGGAACAAGTCTCAGACTTAGAGTCCAGAAACCTGTTTTCAGATCTTGGCACTGATACTTATGATGTTACCATTGCCAAATCACTTCGCATTTCTGAAGATCAGTTTCCTGTTCTGTAAAAGGAGAGGATTGAACTAGAGCAGTGGTATCAAACTCGATTCAAAAAGGGACTACTACACCATACATAAAGAACCCTGCAGGTATGTACTGACTTTTTAAAAACCACATATTGACATTATCTATGTTTTATTGTATTTGTATTCATTTTGTTAAATATTTCTCAATTACATTTAATCTGGATCCAGGTGCACTTGGGACTGTTGTGGGCTGCAGACAATATATTTGACATCTTTGGACTGGATGATTTCTAAAGTTGCAACTGGCTTTAAATCTATGACCCTATAGAAGCAAACACTATGTCTTATTTATCAAGTGACATGAATAACCAGATCTCAGAAAAAAATATATTTCTATTGTACCACAATCTCAGAAGAATTAAAATTTAAGATTACCCCAAACTAAGGGCTATAAAGAGGAGCAGTACTGGCATGAGTAGGCTGTGACAGCACTGGCATTCCTGCTCTAGTTATTCCTCTGTGGTCTACAGATTGGTTTGGAAGTTGGAATCGAGATCCGGCTCTACTCTTGAGAAGGTCTGAGTCACATAGCTGCTGCTTACATCTGAACTTTCTCTTTTCTGAATACATTGCTTAAGGCCCATGTCCACTCCTTATCCTGGACCTCTAGGCATAGGTTTCCTTAGTCTGTCCTGGTATGATTTAGAACTGGATAGTAAGTGACACAGTTGCTGGGGGGCATCAGTTTCTGTACCTTAAAGAAGTTTAGGACTATCTGTGCTGGATTTGGGACCTCTGTTTGTCCTCATGCATAGTCTCTCTCTATGCTTAAATGCTTCCTGTGGTATAAGCCTGGCTAGAACCTGTCTCCATTGTCCATAGGACTCTAATGTCTGTGCTGGC
>CM053581.1:158937986-159065556 GCA_028627135.1 Pseudochirops cupreus
AAATTAATGAAGGGAGACAACTAAAGTAAAATTAGTATGGAAGGCTAGATGTACTTCTGAGAAGGTTACTAGGAGAAAAAGATCAATAGCCTGGAAGGGGGAATCAATGAGATTCTAAATCTATCATAGATTTGGGCTGTAAGGTGCTCCAAAACTTTACAACTGAGAAAATTAAGAGGCTAAAGTGATTTGCCCAAAGTGTCACAGATTTGAATTCAGGTCATACAATCATAGAACTGGAATTGGAAGGGACTTCAAAGGCTATCCAGTCCAACCCTTTCTTTTTATAGATGAGAAAAGTGGGACACAGGGAAGAGGGGTGATTTACTCAAGGTTATACAGGTAGTAAATGTCAGAAGTAGGATTCAAACCCAGGCCTCTATTTCTAATCCAAAGGTGATTTCTACTATACCATACTGACTGAACCAGAACTGACTAAGAATTTCCTCATCCTTTTTGGCTACCTGAGAGTTAATTTTCTGAGTAACGCTACTAGATTGTTACCTATGCCAAGGACTGCCCTAAGCATTTCTGAATATTAAAGAGTAAAACTGAAGGCCAGGGACATGGCTGTGGGTGGCACCTACAATTGCCCCATAATCTGGGCTCTGATCAGGTAGATTAGCATAGTCCTTTCTTCACATTTACATATTATATTCAAAAGACTGTAGCACCCTAACCAATTACATTTGATAAAATAAAAGTGAATTAGTGTAACCTATTGCAATTATAGTCAAATCCAATATTCATAGCATGATATGTGAGACAAAGCAACTTTTTAAACCCATCAATTACATGCTGGTTGAGAAGAAAGATTCAGTGAAAGACAGGGATTCAAAGAGATATTCAGAGGGATTTTTCTCTTCCAAGTTCTTTGTTTCTCCCATTGGACTCTAAAATTGAATTGCCATTTGTGCCCACTGTTACTTCTAAGCCCACATGCTATTAGTCAATCCTCTTTTGTGCTACCTATCGAGACTGTGTTCTCATAACCTGAGACTGGCAGGACCAGTAATGACTCTCTCTTACTACTACCAGATCCAGGCCAGGCCCCTACTTGCCCCTTCTTCTCACATCCCCTAGGCCAAGAGGAAGGGGATGGGGGAGGAGACTTCTGGAGAAGATGGTTATCATTTCACATAAAAGAGAAAGCAGTGAAGTCAGGGCCTCACGCTCAGAAGATGATTAATGTGTGTTGTTGAACTGGAAATGTTTGCTGAATAACAGGCAGCTAACCTTCTTAAGTGAATTCAATGTGGACTTATTAAGTATACACGATGTACTGAGTGTGGAGTGATCTGGAGTTCACCAAGGCTATGCCAGCAAAGTGCAAATGTTGGCAGTCTCTATCAAACTGAAAAGGCTTAGATTCAAAAACAGACCCAGGGACAGTCAATATGTTGACTGCCTTAAGACTAGTCTAGCTAAGTTTTGAAAGGTCACTACCAAGTTGGCATGGGATAATGGCTTATTTTCTTTGTTTTTGCCCACAGCAACTCTGAAAGTTCACCACATATATTTTCTATATCATTTTACTTTGTATCTACTGATATATGTCTGGGGTAGCAGACGACCTGGGTGTTAGAATACTGGACTTGACATCAGGAAGAGCTGACCACTTACTATGTGACCCTGGGTAAGTCACCTAATCTCTCTAAGCCTCAATGTCCTACAATGTAAAAAGTGGGGAAAGTCATACCATATCTCTCACTCGGTTGTTGTGATAGTGAAGTATTTTGCAAACTTTAAAGTACTATAAAAATGTCAGCTCTATGTAAAGGTTGTCACCCCTTGCTGGGCTGTGTTTTTGTCTTTGTATTCCAATGCCTAGTATAAGTGGATTATATTCCAATGCCTAGCTCAAAGTGGATCCTTAATAAATGCTTTTTTGATTGATTGATTTATGCTAAGTTATAGAGAGGTCGATGAAGTAGCCACATTGAGGAAATTATAGTATCTGACCAGTCTCGTCCTGAAGGGACTAAAGAAATTAAAGATAATAGTGTCAGGGACCTCAAAGTACTTAAAAGGAAAGAAAGTGGAAGGGAAGAAGTGGAATCTTTGTCAGTTACTCTGCTGTTTCCTGAGATCTGTCTATTAGAATAACATTTAGCCTTTGACTTTAAGTGATAAACTGGGTGGTCTAGGGGAAATGCCCTGGATTTTCAGTCAAAATTTAAATTCTAATCTCTGTTCTTTCCTCAGAGGTCTAATGTTGAGCAAGTCACTTCCTCTCTCTGGGCTTCATTTTCTTTGTCTCTAAAATGTGAGGGTAGGACTAGATGACCCCTCCTCAGTCTATTCTGGTTCTAGAGTTTAGGTAGCAAAGGCCTAGAGGTTTTAAGGAAACTGAAAACTGTCATATGTCTCTACTTATGTGTTCTGGAAAGTTTGGGAAAGGGATAAGCTCCGTCATATTCATTTGTATCCTCTTAAAGCATCAGGTCCTATTCTCCATAGAAGATGCTTCACTGTCTTTAGAGAATGTTTTTTTATGACAGTGATGATAATAGGAATAATTATGATAATATGTTATTTAAGGACTTAAAGTTCACAAAGCATTTTCTGACACCAATTATGACTAGTGCAGTAAATATTATCTCCATTTAACACATAAGGAATACAGTCATGTCGATTTAAGTTTTCCAGCTCCTCCAGTCCTACCTGGTCCCTTACAATCTTATGTCTAGTTTGAGCACTGAGAGTAAGCCTGGACCACTCAAAAACTCAGGATTAGAATCGCAGATTGACTGCTGAGTCCAGAGACCTTAAGGGTACAGAGCTATCAGCAGATCATAGTGGAAATACCAGGCTGACATATAATACTTCAGGACCAGAGGGGGAGAAAGTCATACAAGTAGCCCAACCATATGATTTCAACATGTGACACAATATGCTGTGGGTCTGGTTTCATTATACTTTTTGGCTGGTTCTCTTGCTGTGGAATCTTTGCTTCTTTACTGTATGTATTCCTTACATGTTAAATGGGAGATAATATTAATTACACTAGCCAGAATTATTGTGGAGAGAATGTTCTGTGAACTTTGAGTCCTTAAATATAATTTATTATCATAATTATTACTCATCATCATCATCATCATCATCATCATCAAATTCCCTCAAGACAATGAAGCATTTTATATCGTGCTAGGTCCTGAAGGGTCAGGAGTATGTATTATGGGGCTTGTCCTTCTCCCAAACATTTCAGGAAACACAATTTTTGCTTAAAACTTCTAGGATCTGGAGCTGGAAGGGAATGGGGGGGGGGTCATCTAACTTATGCATTTTTGTAAAAACTTATGGTTTCATCAGTTTTAGAAATTCCCATCATGGATGGGATATAATGTCTAACTGATGCAAATCAGCAATTCTTAATTTGGGGATCATTTAAAGGTAGTGTGACTCTCTCAAAGTCACATGGCTTTCAGATAAAGGACTTGAACCTAGGTTTTCCTACCTCTAAGGCCAGCCCTCTCCTCCCTATAACATGCTACCTACCTCTCATGTAGTATATTAGACCTTTGTGTTGGTTATTGAGTAGAAACCTGATGTTTGATGCTTTGTTTTATGTATTACATGAGACTGATCTATTTTTGGCTTACATTGTACACTTTTGTTTTATGGGCTAGTTAGTCAATGACCATTTATTAAGTATCTTCTGTGTACCAGGGGACAGCGAGGTGGCTCAGTGGATAGAGTGTCAGGTCTACAGTCAGGAATACTCATCTTCACGAGTTCAAATGTGACTTCAGACACTTACTAGCTATGTGACCTTAGGTAAATCATTCAACTCTTTGCCTCAGTTTCCTCATCTGTAAAATGAGATGCAGAAGTAAATGGCAAACCACTCAAGTATCTTTGCCAAGGAAACCCCAAATGGGTTCATGAAGAGTCAGACATGGCCAGAAATGACTCAACAACAGCAAACTATGTACTAGGTCCTGAGCTAAAAGCTAGGTATTTATGTATGATGTGTATTCTGTTTTCTGCATATAATTCTAATGTAGATGATGCCATCTGAATATATGCTACGTATTCAAAGTTGTTATCCATGTCTATAATATTCAACAATATTTTGTTAGCAATGATGTATACTTACAAACTATAATTTTAAACTGGGTGTGATTTGCTGGGATTGCTAATTCTTTAATGTGGGGAAAGAGTGTGAGAACAGTGATTTCTGGGGCTGGTGCATAATAGTAGCGAGCCAATTCCCCCAACTTCTCCCTTGACCTTTTCTAGTCTTGCTTCTAGGATGATTTTCATGGTAATCAAATGGATATTAGAAAGCATCTCTCCACCCCATTCTTTTTCAGTTTTGCTAAATGAAGTTCCTGAGATAATTTGAAGAGGATCCATTTTTCTGACTTAGGAGTATGATAGGTGTTAAAAGAGATTTTCAAACTATAACTGAGATAACATGTTAGGCTGAGGGAACTTGAGGGGCAGTAAAGAAAAGGACAGATTTGAAAATGCCTAATAGCTTTTCTACCTAGCTAACTTGTGCTACCTACTGGGGTCTACATCACAAGAGTTAAGATAGCAGCGCACTATAAGCCAAAGACTTTGTAGACCCTTATTCCTACAAAAAAGACAGCAGTAATCTAGTACATGATAGTTGCAAGCGGGTAGCAATGGAAACACCAGAGAGCAGTTCAGATAGAGATGCCTGGGAGAAAAAGGAAATACATCAGAAAGCAGAGCAGTGTATAGGACAGAGCAGTAGGGGAGAAAACATGGAGATTCTCATCTAGGGGACATGGGCAATTATGTAGTATCAGAGGCATGAATTTCCCTTGCCATGTATGAACACACACCTCTTCCCTATTTTTGTGCCCTTCCAAGTACATTCCCTAGCAATACACGATCTCTACATGTGTGCCCCTCCACGTATTTTCCATGTCACATGTTTCTCTATGTGTCTCCTCTACCACTTGTGGCATAGTAACCTGTGGGATAATCTACCCCCATGTGTTACCAAGAGAATTCTTTCTTTTCACTTATTTTGACAGGCTATTTGATTACATTTTTCCTTTGATGGTGTCTTCTGGTTGGCCAAGTAAAGTAAATCCATTAATAGGAGCTTGAAAGTTTCTGCTTGGAATGGATGTTGACCCACAAAGTACCTCACACATGGAATGGCTTGCTTGGGGCCTTAGTCAATGCATACATATGGGAAGACTAAGACACTAAAAGCTTGACTGACTTCCTATTAGCCTCTAGCTAGCTAGGGTAAGAACTGGAATGTAAACTGTTTCTTGGCCCACGTCTAATGCTCTTTCCAGTACACTGTGCTGTCTTAATTTTGTTATATATGGACAAGCAGTCAAGGGAAAATGAACCCTTGACTTTTTAAGTATGACTGGAATTATATAGATCTGAAGCTGAAAACCCTGGGAATCAATGTTTTATTTTCTATAAACGAAGCTCTGTAGAGAGACAGCCCTATTTGGGAATACTCTGAGCCCTGAAATAATAGATTTCTGAATAAACCTATGCTTTCTGTATATCTGTTTACTTCCAGGGCTTTGAAACAACAATAATGACAAAACTTTCTAAAATTTGGATGAAACAATGTACATTATTTGTTTAAATTGATGAATTTGTTGTGAAAATTTGGGATTTTTGTGGAACAAAAAAAGGGAGTTGGGATAGAGATTAAGCCCCATCAAAGATGCAACATATTTATGGTATAAAATGTATACCTTTGCAGAATAGGTGATCTTGGCTTTTGTGAATTAGTATAACCAGCAGAATTTTGTTGTTAAGATTATATAAGGGGCGGCTAGGTGGCGCAATGAGCAGAACAGCAGCCCTGGAGTCAGGAGGGCCTGAGTTCAAATCCAGCCTCAGACTCTTAACAAAAAAAAAGGCAAAAAAAAAAAGATTATATAATAATAGTCTTTAAACATAGGCTGAAGTATGGGTTAGTATTAAAATCTATACTAAAAGATGCACTGAAAGACAGACAAATATTAATTAAATTTAATATCTTGATTAATCTCTCCTGCTTTAGGAAAAGAAACAAACAAACTGTAAAATGTATACCAGATTCCTTAGGAGTTAGAGTTGAAAGGAACACACATAGTAGATTCTTATGTATTGTAGGCCTAATCACAGGGCTTGAAGCTGGAAGAATCATGACACAGCTTTCATTCCTTTGCTGTCACAAATTCAGAAATGGAAATGGTCACTTAGAAATAGAAATTTAGAGCTTATAGCAAACTCTGAGGTCTTTTTGTATAATCCTTTAATTTAATGTATGAACAGACAGGCTCAGAGTGGGAAAGTGACTTGCCTGAAGTCACACAGATACTAAAGAATAAGAGCTGAGTTTCAAACCCATATTATTTGTCTCCAAATTCAGTGCTCTTTTTATTTTTTTCCTTTTTGGAGGGGGTAGGGTAGGGCATTGGGGTTAAGTGACTTGCCCAAGGTCACATGGCAAGTTTTTGTGTTAAATGTCTAAGACTAGATTTTAACTCAGGTCCTTCTGACTCCAGGGCTGGTGCACTATTCACTGTGCCACCTAGCCGCTCCAAATTTAGTGCTCTTTAAACCATTCAATGATTTCTCCTGGCATGTGTATACCTGAGAGAGACAGAAATAGAAAGAGGGAGAGGGGAGAGGGAGAGAGAGAAGATAGGAAGGTGAGGATAGAGAAGAGAAGAGACTGGAGAGAGGAAAGTAAAGAGAGGAGAGAGGAGAGATAGGGAGGTAAGAGAAAGTGAGGGAAGAGAGAGGGAAGGGAGAGAGGGGAAAAGGGGGGAGATTTCTTCTAAATAAGACAACTTTGGTGGAGAACTAAGGGTAGATTATAGAAAATCAAGAATAGCAACTAATGTATTTAATATTTTGGTAATTCATATATATTAGTAAAACATCTTATGGAACTGAATTTCTGTAAGACCAGGAGAGTAAGTCAGAAAACAGTCACCTCTCATGATGTCCAGCTTTTTTCATTCCTGTAGAATTACTTTCATCTATGTAGCCAATGGAATTTGTGCAAATGTAACATGAATTCTATATTTATCTGGATTATGAAAATGTTCAGTAATAATAAAGTGTCAGGAAGCATAAGAGAAATGTGAAGACCTGGATTTTGATATTTTGTATTAATCAGGTGGTAGAATTTTAAAAAATAAGTATAGGTGTGTATGTGTACGTGCCTTCAGAAATACTCCCCCTCAAGAAGGGTGCCTCCGAAGTATGTTGGCCTAAAAGGAAAATAGGCTTCATGCCTCAACAATTACCCTAGCAGCTAGGTTTAGAGCAAATTCAAAGCTGTGACACCTTGGATGACATGCTAGGTGGAAGAATTGGAGAAACTAAACAATATCACCAACAGGAAGGTAACACCCAGTCAATCAGAAGAAAATTGCCAAAGAAAACTTTGGGCTAATTCTTCAATATTCATAGGATCTAAGAATTGAAGGCTAGAAACAACCTTAGAGTTGTTTCCAGTCCGATTTCCCCATTTTACAGAGGAGAAAATTGATGCCTTCAGGGAGGAAGTGAGTTGTTCAGAGTAATTCAGAAAGCAGTAGAATCAGGATTCACATCCTAGTTCTTTGACGCTATATCTAATATTCTTTTTGCTATGCTGCACTTCCCTGTCAGTTACATTGGTCATGTTATCTGCATAAAATCATAGATTTAGAACCGAAAAGTACATTTGAGATCAAATTTTACAAATGAGGAAATGAAATCCCTTACCAAGCTGGCTTATCAGTAACATAGCTAGTAAGTGGCAGAGTCAGAAATCGAATTCGGCTTTTCTGAATCCAAATTCAGTACTTTTTCTACTACCATACACCATCTGAAAAAATATTACAACATTTTTTTCAAGATTTTATTATATTTCTGTTTTGACATCACATTTTTCTCCCTCATGACTCTTAAATACAGAATTATCCCTTATGAGAAGGGAAAAAGAGAAAAAATAGCATATCAACCAAATCCTTCAGTATATGATACATTCAACTTCTTCAAAGAAGAGTGAGAGGAAAATTCACATATCTCTTTTGGGCCAAGCTGGTTCATTATAACGTTAGTGTTTGGTTTTGATTTGTAGTATAGTTTCTATTAATATTGTTACTAACAATGTGTATATTTTTCCCGGTTCTTCTTACTTTCACCTTGCATCAGTTCATACATCTTCTCATGTCTCTCTGTATTCCTCATATTTGTTGATTCTTTTGGCACAGTAATATTCCATTATGTTCATATACCTCATTGGCTTAAATATTCCTCCTATCTACTTTCAATTACTCGGCTATTACAAAACAAATTGTTATTTTAAATATTTTTGTGAATATGGAATCTTTCTTTTTGGGTCAGAGTGTATGTACATTTTAATCATTTTCTAAGCATAATTTCAAATTACTTTCCAGAATGCCTGGACCAATTCACAGCTCCACAAGTAGTGTGCCTGTCTTTCCATAACTTCTCCAATATTGACTGTTCCCATTTTTTCTCCTGTTTATTGATTCTGGGGTAAAATAGCAGTTATTTTTATTCCAATTTGTCTTATTCATTATTTGGAGCAACCTTTAATGTTTTTAAAAATGGTTTGTTTACAAATTTTTTTTTTTTTTTTGCTTTTTGGAAGGTAGGGCAATTGGGGTTTAGTGACTTGCCTAAGGTCACATGGCTAGTTTTGTGTTAAGTGTCTGAGGCCACATTTGAACTCGGGTCCTCTTGATTCTAGGGCCCCTATTGTACTCTATTCACTGTGCCACCTAGCCACCTAGCTGCGCTTTAAAATGGTTTTAATATGGTTTTGAAAAACTGTGATCCATTGGATAACTTATCCAACTTATACACTTATCCATTGGAGACTGGCTTTTGTTCTTAAGTGTTTGTGTTAGTTCCCTATATATCTTGGGTATCAAACCTTTACTGTAGATATTACATGGAAGAATTTTTCCCACTCAACTGATTCCTTATTTATCTTAGTTGTATTGATTTTATAATGCAAAGTTTTGTCAATTTTAATTGAAATGACCTATTTTGTCTTTTCTCTAAGTTTTACTTAACTATTATCCCCCTTGCCATAGCTGTGGAAAGGCTGTGATTTGATTCTTTTCTATTTTTTTTGTGGTGGGATCTTTAGCATTCAGGTTTCAAATCCATTTTATCTATATTATGATGTATGGTGTAATGTGTTGATTTAAAACCTCTTTTCTGACAAACATCTTCCAGGTTTCCCAACAGTTCTTAACAAAAAGGCATATTTTTTCTTCAAATGTTTTAACTCAATATTGGTAATTTAATTACCATTAAATTTTCTATCTAAATCACTCCCTCCCAATTCCTACTTACTCTATCAAGTTTTGGTCTCTGGTCTCTAAAGGGTTTTTATTACTTCTGTCAGGATTCGAGAGGTAACTCTGAGACCCTATTGGACTTTTAAGTACTATTGATCATAGAACTCAAAAAATATCATGGCAGGGCTCTCATGACTTTTCTATCACAAATTCTGAAATACAAATGGTCACTTAGGAACAAAGATTTAGAGCTTATAATAAGAACCTCAGAGGTCCTCTTGTAAAATCCTTTCATTTAACAGTTTAACACAGGTTCCTTGTTGGTTATCCCACTGATGTAAATAAGCAAGTCACAACTAATTAGCTTTTAATTAGGGGCATTTACTAAGGTGCTATAGTAAGAATTGCTATAAAACATTCCCCTCAAATTGTGGGAACACACTTTCCCACGAGTATATACAGTTTCCAGGGAAAAAGTGTGCTCAAACTCGGAGAGTACATGTGGCAAAATAGTAAATCACCTCTCTGGCTTGGATGGAAATACTTTTCTCTCTTCATGAAGTTCCCCTTTAGTGTATGTAGTTCATTCCTGGGTTCTGATCTTTGGAGCATTTGTTTAATTTTAAGGCTGCTTTTTCTCTCCTTCCCCTGCCACTCCGCTCTTTCTCTTCTCCTCCCCCCGCCTCCCCTGCCCAAGTCTCTAGACCTGAAGCTGCCTTTGATCATTTGTTTATTCTCACTTCCCACCTAGCTGCATTGTTTGTTACTAGTCCTTCTGTTTGATGACATGATCAATGGTAGGAGACAAAGGTAGAGTTTCGGGAAGGGGGATGGAACTGAAAGGAGAGGAAGGGGAAATTCAACACTCCCTCTGGGCTTACCCTTTCCCCTACCCCATCGCCAGAGTTGCCTTGTGGTTATAGTTTCAAGGGTTTGTCACCTCAAAGCTCTCCCAAAGATTAACTCTAGAAGCAGTGGCTGAAAGGCTCTTGCTTGATTCTACTTCTCTGATATACATAGATCTAGAGGTGTATCTAATTTTTTCAACCAATCCCAATGCATTTCAACATCCGATTTCCTCTCATGAATAGAGACACTTCATTCTTTGAACGTAGTTTGATTAACTCATTCTATAACTCAAAATGCTGGTCTCATCTGATAAAGGTATCGATATGGAGAGCATCTTGTCGGTATGTTAATTAGTGTTGGGGTGTGGGATACTTCTTATATATGTCTTCTTATACTGGTTAATTCAATGGGGTCCCCTGAAGCAACCCCCACCAGCCATCATAGTATTTTAGTTATCTTCCTTTATGTTATATGCCAATAAGGTAAACCATTTTTGTGGTGTTTTCATCTCAAAATTTGCTCTTAAAATTTTATTTTATATTATCTTCCTTTTGTCTTGCTTTACTCTTATCCTTTTGTTTTTCCTCCTGCTGAATCTGTAAATCAATGGTTTTCAAAGTGTTGTCTGGTTCCCCTGGGAATCCCTGGGAACCTTTTAAGGGGACTATGAAGTTAAAACTATTTTCAAAACACCAATATGTTTAAAATTTTAATACAGCAAATGTCAATAGATATAATTGACATAAATCAAGGCTCTGGGACACACAACATACTTTTCCACAAGTATATACAGTATCCAGGGGAAAGTGGGTTCAAACTTAGAGAATACATATTGCAAAAGGGTAATTTGCAACTCTTGGATGGACGAAAATACTTTTCTCTCTTTGTAAAGACCTTATGAAGTTCTCTTTTGTTGTGTGTAGCTCTTTGCCAAACTCTAATCTTTGAAGCATTTGTAGAATCAAAAGGCTACCTTTAAACCCCACCCACCTTCCACCCCCTGCCAATGTCCTCAATAATTCTTAAAAGTTTAAAGAATTTCTAAGACCAAAAAGTTTGAGAACTGTTGATATAAAAAGACCTCAAGGAAAGTCAACCAGAGCTAGAGTGGGATAGACTGTACTCCTTAGGATGCCTTTAATGTCAGCCTGGGTACCTATCCAAATATTCCAATTATATCTTTGACACCTAGCCTGAAGAAGACTGGAAAAAAAGGCCAGTGAACAAAAAAGAAAGGATTTCTCAAAGAAGATACGAAACATTGATAATACATGTAGAATTTAAAGTAGTACTGATAGTGAAACAGCATGGCATAGTGCTAAATGAGGAGCTACAAAGACCAAGGTTCAAATCCCACCTTTGGTACTTACTAGTATGATCAGGGGCAAGTCCCTTAATATCTCCAAGGTCATCTAATTTCATTTGCACTAGTAATATCTGTAATGCCTATCAAACACGGTTGTTGTGAGGGTCAAATAAGTTGAGGCACATAAAGTACTATAACACAGTTATTTGATGACTAATATGGAAATATTTTATATGATTGCGCATGCATAACCTATTTCAAATTCCTTATTGTCTCAGGGAGGGGAGAGGGTAGATAGAATTTTGGGGATAGAATTTTGTACTCAAAATGTTAAATGTTAAAATTTTAAAAATGTTAAAAATTGTTTTAACATGTAATTATGTAATATAAATTATAACAAAATATAAAAAATTATAACAAAATATGAAGCAGCTGAGAATTTTTTTAAAGTTTCTTGTATTATGGTAAATGAATTATTCAAAACTTATACTGGTGTGTGTGTGTGTGTGTGTGTGTGTGTATACGTGTGTGTGTGAGTGTGGTCTATGATACAGAGGGACTAAAACTTTTACTTTGAGAAAAGATATCTGAACTTATGAAATTATCTGGAAAACATGATTTGATACACAAAAATTGTTTTGTTTATTGCTTCTTTAGGAAATGACTTATATGTACAGTTGATTGACAACAGTGTAGTTGCTACCTATGAAGTCAAGAGCATTGGATTTATACTAGAAGGACCTAGGTTCAAAGCCTTCTCTGTTACTATTCTGGTAAGTTTAGCTGTTGTTTAACCTTTTTTTCATCTATTTTCTCAACTATAAAATGAGGGGCTTGAATTATGTGACTTTTAAGATCTTTTTTTAGCTCTAAATCTGAAATCCTGATTTCTGTTATTTGATGCTAAATGCAGGTTGGAATTTCTGTATAGTTCAACATTCCTGTCTATCTAAATAGTTACTTGGAAATAATTTGTTTTTCCTTTTCTGAGAAAAAAGGAAAATATTTGTTAAAAACCTTATAGCTCTGTTGACAGTGTAAAAATGGTCAGAAGGAAGTGAAATCACATTTGGGACAAAGACCTAATCAACTGGGCTAAGATCATAGATCCGGAATGGAGGGGATGTCAGGGGCCTGCTAATCAAAACTCCATTTTACAGGTGAGGTAACTGGGGTCCATGGAAGGTATGTGATTTGCCAAATATGACATAGGTAATAAATGTTAGTGACTGGATTGGAACCCATGGTCTTTGATTCCAGCACTAGTACTCTTACCATATAATACAATTTTCTATATTATTTCATTGACAGCTCAGACAAACAGAAGGTGTATGTTTATAATTCAAATATCAAAGTTTATTCATGTAGGTCAAATTTATTCTCCCATAGAATTCTGGGAGTTTAGTTATAGAATCATAGAACCTAGCATTGGTAAGGAGTTTTAGTAGTTTGCTAGCAATTTTTTGTTATTCTTTTTGCATTTTCAGGGTCTAACAAAATGAACTTCTCATAGCAGGTGGTTGAAAAGTATTTGTCTCATGGTCACATAAGTGATGCCTCTAGAAAAGGTGTTCTTAACTTTTATGTGTCATGGATCCCCTTTGGTGGTCCAATGAAGCCTATAGACCCCTCTCAGGCACACTTTTAAAAATTCACAAACTAAAATACATAGGCTTACAAAAGAAATCAATTTTATTGATAGTTAAATATATGTTTATGTGTGTGTATATATATACATACACATATGTATATGTACATATGTGTATATATGTGTGTATGTATGTATGTGTGTGTGTATGTGTATGAGTGTGTATAAACTTCACGACCCCTCAGGTAAAGAAGCCCTGTTCTAGGAGAAGGACTAGAAGTCAGGCATCCTTAACAACCCTATTCCTGTCCTGTTCTTCCTATCACTTTATTGGGATCTTAGAATGTTGACTAAAATATTGGTTATTTATAATTGTAATGTCCGAAAAACCATCTGAAATTTAGAAGAGGTTATATTGCTCTATTTCTTGGTATAGAGAGTTCACTCATCCTGCAATTCCTGAAGGTTACATTTGTGTAAAAAAAGGGCATTTTTTCATTTCTCAGTGTCTTCCCCATCCCTCCCTGTTACTCCATTTCTATCTCTGGCCAACTTTGCTCTCTTTATAGAAATCCTCCTTTTAAATCTGGTTAGATACTCATAGAGATTATCTATTATAGAAAAATAAAGAAAAAAAATCATTAAAACCTAGGTAACTTTTAAGGAATAAGATGTTCGTATTTCCCAGTTGTTGCTGTGGAGCCTGCAGAAGTTATATGGTAGCCTGAAATTAGAGAATATCCATGGAGATGCCTTGACCAGCTCTAGAAGATTGTGCTGCTAACTGAATATAAATTCTGGCAGGTATCATCTAGGTGGAGAGGTTTTAATGACAGGGCTGATAATGTGTTCACCATCAGAAGATCAATCTTAAATCTGGTAGGCTAATTACTACAATGGTAATAGTTCCAGAATAGTAGAATTTCTAGAGCTGAAGGAAGTGCAGAGGTCATCTCACCCAACCTAAGCCCAGTGAAGAATCCTCACTAGCACAAACCAAACAAAGAAGGTCTCTAGCCTCTGCTTGAAGATCTCCAGGGATGATCTCCCACCTCCCAAAGCAGCCCATTGCATACAAAGATAGCATGCAGGAGGCAGTGTGACACAGTGAAAAAGGCATTTAATTTTGAATCAGAGGATCTGGCTTGGATTCTGACTTTACTTGGCTGACCTAGAGCACTCCACTTAATCTTTATGTGCTTCAATTTCTTCCTCTGTAAAATGAGAGAGTTGGACCAGAAGGTTTCTATGTGTCCTCTCAGTACTGCGTCTATGATACTATGGTCCTATGCACTGGATATTATATTCAGATGTGGTCTACTAAGAAAAGTAACTCAGAGATTTGGACCCCCATGAATTGAAGGATTCAAGTTAGTTTTGGCTCATTTTTGGATATCTTCTCTTATTCTTCTCCAGGCTGTGCTCCAGACTTCTACCATGATCCAGCTTTTCATCCTGGAACATCACTTCATTCATGGAATCCACACACTGGAAGTTAAGCCCCCATGTACTTTCTGATTGCATGATTCTTCCATGAATCTCCATTTAAGGAAAGCACCCCAAGCTGCTATGTCTCATTCTTTTCCAAGCTTCCTGTACTATGCCCTCAAGCATAGTACTCTGTCCATCTTTTAGCTTCATTTTATAGGTTGTCTTCTTGAGGGCAGGGACTCGTTTTCTTTTTGCTTATAGTTGCACTCCCATAACTTAGCATGGTGTTTGGTAGATAGTACTTAGTAACTGACTGATTCATTCTCCAAGTTCCCAAGGGGAGAGCACTTATATTCAGTAATTTAAGGTTTAGCACATTTTATTCTTTTTTCTTTCTTTGAAACTGCTTACCCCATGCAAAGAATCTATCTATAGATGGATATCTATTATTGTGTATATAAACATACAAGTATTTTGTAGGGCCTGAACTTGAAGTCTTTCCAGATTGGTTGAAGCTTAAGCCAAGAATCACTTTGCATACTCTGAGAATCCAGGGTTATCTCCATACTATAAACAAGCTAGCAGTTTAGTGAGGAAAAGACTGAAAAATGCCTATATCTTTATTATGAATATGCACATGGTATATATGCATGTGTATATACACACATATGGATATGCATGTGACTGTATATATAGACATATGTATACATATATGTGACTATACACATACACTCAATTATACACTTATGTATGTATATATACACATTTGTGTATGTGTCTAAGATAGTCTCCTGGGTTTTAGCACTGCAATGATGAAATCACAGATCTTTGAAGTGCTGAAGCATGCATATAACTTGTATATGGAATATAAATTGTACATATATATATATACGTGTATATATATATACACACAGATACATCTAAAATGTGTATTTATATACATATATACACATGTACACTCATGTACTCCACATACATACATGTATACTTAATAAATGCTAGCTGACTGACTAATTCTCCAGGTTTTTAAACGGACTGTATGTCTGTCATCTGGGAACCAGCTTAGCTATATGGAGGTACTTATCATTAGGTTTGGTAAGAGGTGATAATTGTTTTTGTTCACAATTGTTGAACACAGTCTCTTGGGTTTTAGAACTGCAATGATGAAATCACAGATCATTGAAATACTGAAATGTGCACATTATAAATATGTATGTATACACATACTATATACATATATATGTGTATATGTGTATATATACACACACACACACACACACACACACACATACATATACTATGTACATACATAAGTATATATTTATCTAATTGTATTTATAACTAGAAAGACAGTAATCATCGGTATGGATGATTGAGACAAATGACAAAGGTTAGATTATCTTTACTACTTGACTTTTGATTTTGATGTCTACCATAACCTAAATCAGGGGACCTACTCAGAACATTGAGTAGTTCCCCAGATACATTAGCTGCAATTGGAGGTTCTTATAGTCACTTAATCCCTTCAAATTCAAAAGACATAAGATCCTAAATAGGGTAAATATACACTCAAATGAGAAATAGGGTTAGTATGACACCTAGACAAGAATTACGGGGTGTTTATGGGTCACTTCCATTCACCTTTGCTAGCTAAAGATTGTTTAGTATAAATCTGGCTTGTTGGATGAAATAAGACTTCTAAAGGGATATAAGGAATGGACAGAGAAGGCTGCACCAGGCACATGGCTGGGAAGAATTAATTATAGGTGTGGGATGAACAAAAACAGTCATAATATGTGCTTGACTGCAGCAGGAAGAAGGGGAGTGTGAGGGCAAGAAAAGATATACAGGTAGGTGGAACAACCTTGAAAGAGAATTCCAGAGATTTAAGCAGACATTGAAACAGGGATATAGATTTCTTCCTCAGCTTTCCTCTAAGCACTTATGAAAGAATTTGTACCATATTATAGAAGCAGAGAATTTGAGACTCGGAAGGGACACTATTAACCATTTAGTCAGGCACATTCCCCTAAAGGAATAGCCTCTATAATATATATGATAACCATTCAGCTTCTGCTTGAAGTCCTTCGAGGAGGGGAAACCTACCACCTTTCAAGGCAACCCATTATACTTTTGAACAGCTCTAATTGTTGTGAAGTTTTCCCTGGATATCAAGACATCATCCTTTTTTATAAATTATGAATTCAATCACCAAATAAGCTTCCAATATACATTGAAGAATAGAATAATGTACGTGAACCTGTTATGCACATGAAGCTACATTATGCAGAGCTTGCTTTTTCTTTTTAAACATACAATATATTCAACATTTAACTTTCAAAGCTGTCCTGCTGGTCTATTGTTCTTCCTGAGGGCATCATCTGATTGACTGTTAGGTGATGTTTTTCAATTCTTTCCCTGTTATGTCAGTGGTTTGCTTTGGTCTCAGCAGCTAATTCTTTAAGTCCGGGTAAATGCTATCAATTTATTTTGCAAACTTCTTAGCACCTACGTAGACTTCTGTGTTTGAAATAAAAGTTTAATGAATGGAGGCATTACCATATGTATCCAATAAGTAATTCTATGTAAACAGTGGTTAATTTAAAAAAGTCTACCACTGCAATATTTTTCCTTGGTTACAACAAAGCAACTAAGACTCTTCTCTGATATGCTTAGTGGTGTAATCGTACCTGTTATTTAGATAACCATGGGTTTTCAAAGTCTATACAAGTGAAATCTACTCTACCAAACTCTCAAGGCCCAGCTAAGTTTGGATAACAATTTTTTAGTCACAAAAATCCTTGAAAATTATGTACTATGTCATCGAAGGGTTCTGATCTGTATCACTTAAGGGACATGAAGTTGAACTACTGAACTTAGCATTAGAAAAATGCAAAGGAGGTGAGAGAAAGAACCAGGAATCACATGGCACAGCTGACTCAAGGCCTAAACACTAGTGTACCCTGAGGACAGCCCTTTTACATCTTGGTCTCAAAAGTATGTATCAGTTGAACCAGGTGACTGCATGCAATACTTTTCCCCTTTAGAACTCTGTGGGGAAATTGAAAGAACATTGGATTTGGAACCAGAATAGTTAACTGGCTTTCAATCATGTCTCTGAAACAAGTTGTAAGCCCAGGAAAGACGCTTACCCTCTTAGGGTCTCAATACTCTCCTTTGCAACGTGAGAGTAGATGATCTCTAAGGTCTTTTCCAGAATTTTGATAATTCCATCATGATCTCAGCTTTCTGTTCAGAAAGCTGCTTTCTAACGTGGAAACAGGACAGGCATATATTTCCATTATTTCATACTAGACAGGAAAATTCATTTATCAATAACCTGTTGACCACATGCTTAAAGCTCTATATGGAGTGGATATTAAACAGAATAAGAAAAATGTAAATGGTTGAGTAAAAAGACATTTCCCTTTGGTTGAGGGAGAGTGAAAATTCATGCTTGTTAGTGAAGAAGGGTAAGTTCATTCTAAAATCTGGGCAATTCCTTTAGGGAGGACATGAAAGTAGACACCTGTAGGCTGGTCATTTTTTCATAATTATTTGCAAGGCCACACTAAAATTATTCCATAGTAGATGTGGTTATTCCTTTTCATATCAACCATCATTACATCAATTTTAAGTGATAAATGCATCAGTCATAAACTGATTTTGTGAGCATCGCTAATGCTGACAGTGTCTCCATAGTAACTAATGGTGTTAAAGGAAGGAGACAGGATAGAAGTGAATAAAAAAAAAAAAAAGAAAATGGCAAATAGGATAAGTAATAGTGAAGACTAATAGAATATTTGCTGTCCTACCTTCTCTGGAAAGCCATAGCATCATAGGATTGCATGGATTCAGGGATGGAAAGGATCTTAGAGGCAATTTATTTAAATTCTTCCATTTTAGAGATGAGGAAACTGAGACCTAGAGGGATTAAAGGACTTGCTTAAGGGCACCCAGGTAGTAGATGGAAGAACAAGGATTTACACCCAGGTCCTCTGACTCCAAAATCCAGCACCCCTTCTTTTGCAGCCTTTAGCTGCTGTGTGTGTGGCATATGATTATCCCTAACTTTAGCTAAAAAGGTTTTACCTTAAATTTTCATACTTATAATTATAGCTTATACTGATGAGGTGCAAGCTACACTATTGGAGAAAATGCCTAAATTGATGAGATCACAGATTCACTGGAGCATTCATGTATTTTAATTTTTCTGCATCTTAACTTTCCAATTAACTTGGAATTCTCTGCAAAGGATGGGGGTGTTGATATTGTTCTACCGCAAACTGGAGAAGATGTGGATAACAGTCCATCAGGGGCTTCTCATGGAGCCTTACACAGAGCTAGGTGGCACAGTGGCTAGAGTGCTGGGCTACCGTGCCAGAGTCAGGAACACCTGAGTTCAAATCCAACCTCAGACACATAACCTGCTGAGTTACCCTGGATAAGTTATTCTGTGACTCAGTTTCCTCATCTGTAAACTAGGGATAATAATAGCACCTACCTCCCAGAGTAGTTATAAGGATCAGATCTTAGCATAGTACCTGCACATAGTAGGCACAACATAAATGTTAGCTATTATTGTTATTACCAACACTTAACCTGTGATGTATCAACAAATATAGCACGGACCAACCGATCTTAAAGGCGATGGACTCAGATTCAAAGGAAAAACAACTCTCACCCTCTGGTCTCTACTTTGCTCCACTCTCATGTCAAATTGCAGCCAGGAAAACCCCCTTCCACCCGTCTTCCATGCACCCCAACTGATTCCCACAGTCAATGTTGCAGCCAGCCAGCCAGAATTGCTGACACACATCCAATTATATTCATCTGTTGCTAATGCCTCGGTTTTGGTCTGGTCCCTAAGAGATGGTGACTTTCAACCAACTGCATCATCTGCAGATTTCTCTGCTGAGGAAGAGTCTAGAAAGTTGTGGAGGGACACTAGACATTTGTCATGCCACTAAAATGGACAGTTACTGTTCTTTGAAGCAGAAATACTCTGCCTTGCTTTATTTTTATATAGTACAGTTATATATAATGGAAAAGGTTTTTTTTTCCCCCAAATGAATATAATGAAATAAGTTTATACTGCTTGGTTTCATAATGGATTGTTTTCATCTAGCATTTTACCTTAGAATGCCCCACAAATATTCTGTCATACTCCAAGTTCCTGTGCATACTTATATATCTACTTTAAACATTTATACCTTTAAATTTTTTTTTAAAAAATCTCCCTTGATACAAATTATATTTGGAAGGTATTGAAGAAATAAATTATTTCTGAATTTGAGAAAATTGCATTGTAATGTAAAATAATTTTACAGATGCAGCATTTTTTGTGTTTTATGCATCCATTCACATTTATATAACACTTTAAGTTCACAAAGAACTTCCTTACAATACTCTCTCCATAAGGTGGGTATGATATGATTCTCCTGATCTTAAAGATTAGCCAACTGAAGTTCAGAGAAGCTACAGAACTTGCCCCCAAAGGATTAGAGCTGGGATTTTAACCCAGGTCTCTTGACAACTCCCTTGCCCTTTTCATTATATTGTGGCAATTGTGAATCCCATTCAACAACATTAAATTTGTTGTTGTTCAGTTGTTTAACTTGTGTCTGACTCTTCATCATCCCATTTGGGGTTTATTTGGCAAAGATACCAGAGTGGTTTGCCATTTCCTTCTCCAGCTCATTTTTATAGATGAGGAAATTGAGGCAAACATGGTTAAGTGACTTGCCCAAGGTCACACAGCTAGTGTCTGAGGCTAAATTTGAACTTAGGAAAATGAGTTTTCCTGAATCCAGACCCTGTTCCACTATCCACTGTGCCACTTAGCTGCCCAATATTAAATTTAATTAATAATGAATCAGTTAGCTATTCCCAGTGATTCACTTATTATTTTTATGTCCCTCAAAGGAAGAATTTATTAAATTAACATCATAGCGCCTAAAGATTAAAGGAAGAGGCAAAATATTTGACTATGCGGCAATTTTTACTGGCAAGTGATCTGCCTTTTGTTAGGTTGATTGCTTGTGACTTAGAGTTTGGATCTCAGAATCTTTTTTCCAGACTGATCAGTGAAGCAATTCTTTCAGGAGGATGAACTTCCTCCCTATCTTAACATAATAAGCTACAAACTCTTGTGGCTCTTAGATGGAGTTTCAAAAGTGATCTGCAGATGGCTTAAGTCAATGGATCAATTTGTTTGCCTTATACCAGCAATCCACAAAGGCATTCTTTACCTAGATAGCATTTTTTTGCACATCAATATATTAACTATACCATCTGTATTCATCTGGACCTACATAATGTGAAGCTGCGCCTTCTGCCAACATCTGCCTATAAATTATCCCCGCATTTCAGACTTGCAATTAAAAGGTCTTTATACCACAGTTCCACCATATTAATCACTCTGAAGGAGGATAGATGCATTTCACATTATCACTGCAAAACTCTGCCAGGCTGTATACAGAACATCAAGCTGTAAAGGCAGTCTAGGTATTTTATCGCACTCCCTTCACCTCTTAACCCCCAACAATGGAGAGTAAGAAAGCTTCAAGGGTGGCATAATAGAAAGGCAAACAGGATGGAGTGTCATCTGACACTTTTAAGAAATTCATTCCAGGAAGCTTCTGGCCAGGACTGGTGAGAAACTAACACCTGAGATATATGTGTGAGATTAACTCTGTGGTGCTCTAGCTAATAGAACTGGAAAATAGCCTCTGTTCCTTCTATAAACACATATTGCTAAAATTATGAATGGATCTTAATTTTTTTTACTTGGGGAAGTTTGGGGGAACAGATCATTGTATCTGCCTCTACTCCCACCCCCAGATACGTGCCTATACAAAGAGATAGGGACTGCACATTGATTTCATTTGTATAGGGAGTTACTGGTGAGGAGGCTATATTAATGCAAATAAGCATCTTTCTTTCAACTTGTAGTCTTCAAGAGCTGCCTAGAGCTCAGTGAAGTTGGGTGACATATCCTGGGTCACACATCCAGTATTTTTTAAATAAAGATACATATTGCTATTCTCCCTCCAAAAGAGCAAACAACAACAAATCATCCATTTCATGAAAAGCACCTGATGTTAACCCCCTTCCTATCTATATAGTCTCTTACACTTACTATCCTCCATGCACTGAAGTATCCAGTGATATTTCTTGTTCTTTATATAAGTCACTGCATCTCTTGATTCTGTGTGTTATCATTGTTGTCATTGACTGTACTACATTCCTGGAACATCTCCCTCATCCCTTCTCATCTTCACCTCCTGATTTCCTTCAAATCTCAGCTAAAATTCCACCTTCTGAAAGATGTCCTTCCCACTTCCCCTCAATGTTATTGCCTTCCCTCTGAGGTTGTTTCCAATTTATCCTGTTTATATCTTGTTTGCATTTTGTAGTCCCCATTATACCGTGAGCTCCTTGAAAGTAGGAACTGCTTTTGCCTTTCTTTGCGTCCCCAGAGCTCAGCATAGTAGGCACTTTATAAATGCTTCTTTACTTCTTGACTTGACTTCCCAGCTTTCTCCTCCAACCCATTTTAGAATGCAATTCATGTTTTCATTGGATAGAATGATACTCATAGCAGGAACAACCAATAAATGGGAAGTTGCAAGGTCAATTTTGGTAATAGGATCTATATATTTGTAAGGGTGATAGAGGAGGGGAGGAGGGTATGGACATACAATTTCAGAACCCAGTTTAAGGACAATTTTTATATAAATGAAAGAGAACTGGTTGGTAGCTTAAATGTACTGAACATGGTAAGCAGCCCCCAAGATTAAAAGAATGAAGCCTTTAGCCAGAAAGACACAGACATCAGGTTCTGTCTTTCTTAACTTCCTTGTGTTAAGATTTATGCAAGAAACTCCCATTAATGCTAATGAGACTTATGCATGTAAATCCCCCATGAAATGATGAGGAGATTGGCCTCATCAATCACAGATGCAGATATTAAAATTTCTGATGGGAGTGCTACAGTCCTGGTATTGCTTCACTGGGATTTATTTGGCTCATCCCACCTGAAAGTGCTGATGTAGCAGTTAGCTGTTCAGAAGGCCAGTTAGGGAGGGAGGACCTTGTAGAAGAAGGCCTGTCTTAAACTGTTGCAGTGGGTAGCACATCTGTGTATATGTTTTGGGAGGAGGGCATATCCACTGATGCAAAGAAATATTATCTAGAATAGTTCCTAGGTAGCCACCTGTGTGGGTGATGAGCATATCATCAGAATAAATGAATGGCCCTTCAGTCTAGTGTGGATAAGGAAGCCTCTGGAATAGCTCATACTTTTTTATTGTTTGAGGAAAGCAACTAGAGCTTAGAAAGCATGCATGGAAATGTTTATCAGCAATCCTCTGTGCTATGATACTGCTGTAAAAACTAGCCTCTTAGCAAAGCTAACATTCAAACTATCAAAATTTCCTCTTTCATCTAAGGACAGGTATTTTTCATCTCAGTAAGGTTTTCATCAGTTTTCTCTCTGCAATTCACTTGGATTTCTTTCAAATTCAAAGAAAAAAGTGTTGGAATCATAGTCAATCAGTTTTACTTCTAGCTTCTATGGGAGAAGAAACAGGAGAAAAGAGAAGGATTTGAAATAAATAAGACTGAGAAGGAAATTATATGAATGATTTGGAGGTTTTTGGACTAGTGAAGTGGGTCAGAAGTTGGATTAAGGCAGGAAAAATTGGGCAAAAAATGAGAGGATTTGAGAATTTGAAGGAGAACAACCTCCAGGCAGATACCTATCTAAAATCTTTAAGACTGAAGGACAAACAAAATCAAGGGCAATGAAGGGACATACCATCTATATATGTGCATGTATACACATGCACACATGTACACACACATACATAACAACTTAATCCATACATATATGTCAATAGGTTCATACATATCTACATATGCAGATATGTCTGTATTAAGGAGGAACAACAAAGCTGCACGAGTAGATCTTGAAGTGGTAGACTGAAGAAGAGGAAAGAGAAGGTATGGGGCAAAACAAGGTAACATAAGTTTATAAAAAGATAAGTGGAAAAATTACATTGTTAAGCACATTGATAGAAGGGATCAGTAGGTGGGGCAAATAAATGAAATCGGGGTTTGATACAAGGATAAAGGGGAAGCAGGTATGACAGTAGCTGCTGACTTGTAGAGACAAAGGAAAGGAATTTGAATCGGGGTGATAATTGGCTACAAAAGTTTTGACCAGATGCTTAGCGTCAAGGTTGCAGCACCCACAAGTAGTCAGAAGAAGCAAGACTGAAAAATTCTCAACCATCATGGAGAGTAGGGGAAAACAGACAGTGACTTCCATAAAGTGTCTGATGTTTGTATTTCTGCCACAACTGAGTGACTGTTATTTGTGATCCAAACATAGTCTGATCTTCCTTTTGGAGGAGAAAGTGAAGGGATTTCCCCCCCACTCTCTAGATTATATGGGAGAATTAAATGTTCCTAAGTGAAACAGCAGTGAGTGTTCAAAAGGGTAGGGGAGAATTTTGGGGTGCAGGAAGGAACAGATGACTCTTGTCAGGCTAATGGCAAATGGAAAGGCTCAAAACAGAGGAGAAAAGAAAGAAAAAAGGGCAGCTATACAACTAGAGTTTAAAAACAGATGTAAAACTCTTCCTGAAGAGGAAGGAGCTAGATGCAGCAACTTGTTTTCCTCCAAAGAATTATATACCATAATTGGACTGGTCAGTCAACAGTATTTATTAAGAACTTTTATTATGCCACACACTGCTATGTGATGAGGACACAAAGAAAGACCACAAAATAGTCTATGCTCTCAAGAAGTTCCAGTCTAATGTACAAATAAGATACACACAGTCTAAGCTGGAGATACTTACAGAGGGAAGGTATTTAGGGGGATTGAGAAAGGCTTTTAATATAAGATTTTAGCTCAACTTGATGGAAGCTAGGGAGGTCAGAAGGAGACAGAGCTGCTGGGTGAAGAATTCTAGGCATGAGGTACAGTGAATGAAAACTATTTCCCAGTCTGACAATAGCAAGAAAGAGATCTGTTATCTTCCTGGGTTATATATCCTAGTTATAACAGAGAACTGCTCAAGACAACTACCAAGTTCTTGTGATTCCCATGGGCATAAATTATTGCTTCCAGAAGGAACCTGAAAACATTGCCAACAATTTTGAAGTGTTGGTAAAAAAAAAATTGAAGACCACAAGGGCACAGGTTGTGTTTTCTTCATTGTTGCCCATCGAAGGCAAAGAGGGAAGAAGAGAAAAATTAATTTAGGAAGTGATTAACTGGTTAAAAAAAGTTGTCTAAATACAAAATTTGGATTTCTGAGCCACAGCTTAAAATATAGGGATGAAAGATTTCTAAGATGGTGTACATTTAACTAAAACTAGTAACCCAGCATGTGCCAGGTATCTTGCAAAATCTACCCAAGGGGCTAGGAAGGAGAAGACTGCCTGTCTATATCCCTCAAGTTAAATAATATAGAATGTAGTGACTAAGAAGGAAGAAGATCCAGAAAATGACAGGGGATAAAATCCAAGAAAACAGTTTCATATGTCTATACACAGATGCCCAAAGTTTATAAAACTGAAGAAATAGAAGTCCTAATAAAAGAAAGTAAATTTCACATCATGGGTATCACTGAGGCTTGGTGGGGTGAAATCAATGATTCATGGTTGTATATAGGCAGGATAACACTGTTTATTAAGAAGGCATTCATGGGAGAAAATCTGGGTACCTGTGTGGTAGTGGTAGTGGTAAGAAGAGAGATAAGAATTACAGAATATTTAGGTAAAGGTCATAGAAGGGAGAAACAGAAGTGATTTTGTCATTATAGTATGCTATAGAGCGCCTTGACAGAAAGTGGAAATAAGTGAGGATCTGGGGAACAAATCCCAAGTTTGACACTGAGGCATGAAATAGAATTGAGAGGAGATTTCAATTATCCAGACATTTGCTGAAGCTCTCTCATTGTCAAAAAATATTGAGTAGTCAGTAACTTATTGATTTGTCTTAGTGATAATTTTTTTCCTTCAAAAGATAGAAGGGCCATCAAGGGGGAAATTCTATTCTGAACTTGATTTTTACTGACATAGAGGTTGCTGAGGTGGCACTGTAGGTAGAAGTGACCACTCCATTCTAGAGAAAATCTAGACATAGTCTGACACACACCCTAGATTTTGAAAAACAGACTTCAAAATGATGAAATGAAAGAGATGTAGAGTCCCATGGAGTAAAATGTTTCAGGTGCAAGTCATTCTAGGAGATATGATGGATTTTCGAGAATGAAATTCTAAAGACACAAAGAGAAATTCCAATGAGAAGGAAAAAATGGAATCTGTCTGAAGAGGATGAAGAAAGACCTCACTAACTAACTTAGATTTTAAAAAGAATTGCACAGCATATGGAAGCAAATCCAGGTAACAAAGAATGAATATATGAGTGTTGCACAGAACTCTAAAAATAGTGTCAGAGCTGCTAACGCTCAGAATGAGCTGAGACTGTCGAGGGAAGCTAAGGACAACAAAAAGGGGTTTTGCTATTTTGAGAGAAAATGGATGATCAAAGAAGGGAAATTCTTTTGCTTCAGGTGAATGAGGGCAATGACAACTGGCAACAGAGAAAAAGTAAAGCTGCTCAAGCCTTATTTTTGCTTCCATTTTGTCTGCAAAAAAGAATGTTTTTTACACTGGGAGTGACAGAACAAAAGTGACGACCAGGGAGTCGACACCCACGATATGTATGTAGACAGTAAGAGAACAGCTAGCTGCCCTGGTTGAAGTTCAGTTACCTGATTCAAATCAACAATATCCATGGGTCTTGACAGAATTGACATATGTAGCCAGTATCAGTGATGCTTAAAAGATATGGCCCCAGAGGGCAGAACCAGGTATTATGGGCAGAAGTTGCAAAGAGGAAAATTCAGGTTGGATTTCAGGAAACAACAACAAAACAAACGTCTGGACAATTAGAACTGTCTAAAAGTAGAATCAATTGCCTTGAGACATTGTGGGTTCCCCTTCCTTGGAGGTGTCCAAGTAGAGGTTGGACAAACTCTTGTCAGATATATTATAGTGAGGATTTCTTTCAAGTATAGGTTGAACTATAAGGTCACTGAGATTCCTTTTAACTCTCAAATTCTTTGATATTTTGTGTCTGTGGCTTAATGTTCTAGTGGGGAGGTGATTTAGAGAAGAAAGATTATTTGGGTCTGCAATCAGAAGATCTGCAATGGAGTTCCAACATTAATCATTCCTAGCAGACTCATAACTAAGGTAGGGCAACTGGGGCTTTGTCCAAGGTATTGGAATTTAGAGGGAGCACTGATAGCATTTTCAATCCTTCAGCAGTATAGATACACCTAAATAGTAGCTAGGTAGCAAGAGTAATTAACTAAAATTAGAAACTACTGATTTTCTGTCCTGGGTTGTAGTCCAGATGAGATCCTTTCTTGTCTCATTTTGTGTTGGTACCTCCCTTGCATCAAACTTGCAGGGACTTAGTGTGTTAGGCTTTCCATTCACCAACATTCTCTGACTAATTTTGTTTTTTTCTCTTTTTTCTTGGTCTTTATTAACTTGTTTGTTTACTTCTAGTTTACAAGATTCAGTTCCACAATCCCTTGAGTTTCAAATTTTCTCCCCCTCCTTCTCCTCTCCTCCCTCCCCGCCCCATGGCATCAAGTACAGGATCTGTAAATACTTTGACAGTAGACATTAGTTCTCTGACTAATTTCAAGACACGTTGCATGTTGTTTGCCGTGTCTGTAAAACTGAGAATTATAACTTCATTTAATAGAAATAAAGTACTTAATAATTATGACAATAACTTGAGCCTCAGCTTCCTCATCTTTAAAGGGAAAAGAATTATTTTAATAGTGTCTACTTTTGGGGATTATTGTTGGAAAAGTACCTTTTAAATTATAATGTGTCCTATAAATTAGAACTTTGATATTAATAAAAATATGAAAAATCTTGACTAATATAGGCTACAAGTATGATCGTGTTTTAATGATATTTTTCTAAAAATCAGCTCCTTTATGAAAATATAAATTCATTTAATTTCTATTACCATTTATCAGTTTTAAAATGGAATTCTTTGAAAATGGATAAATGAAGCTACTGATGTGTTTCTAAGCTCACAAATATGTGTAAGACAGGTAGAGGGATATGGTGAAAAGAACTCTGGATTTGGAGTTAAAGGACTTGAATTTGAATCCTGATTCTGTCACTTCCTACTTCTGTAAACAAGTCAAATAATTTCCCTGGGCCCAAGTTTCTTCATTTATAAAATGAGTAGGTTGGACCAGATGACTTCTAAGACTCCTTTTAGATCTATGAGGGCTGTTTACTTGGCCATGTGGGATTTCAAAAATTCAGTATAACATAATGAACATACCAGTACCTCAACATTGTTCATACCCTATAAAGTAGCTTACAGTTGAAACTGTTGTCTGGATATCACATCCAGATCATTGAAGTTTATATTTAATAATTTTAATTCTTAATTTTTCAATTAAAATGTCCTTTTTTCCTGTTTATATCTTTTAAAAGTTTATTTATTTTAAAATTCTGGGCAGCAAGGTGGTATAGTCAATAGAGTACCGGACTTGGAGTCAGAAAGACTCCTCTTCCTGAGTTCAAATCTGACTTCAGACACTAGCTATGTTATCTTGGGCAAGGAACTTCATCTTCTTTGCCTCAGTTTCCTTTTTTTTTTTATAATAAGCGGGAGAATAAAATGGCAAACCACCCTGGTATCTTTAACAAGAAAACCCCAAATGGGATCATGAAGAGTCATAGATAACTGAAAAGGACTAAACAACAAAATTTTAAAATTATACTTTATATATGTGGCATATCTACCCCTCTAGGCTGTAAGCTTCGTGAGCTCCAGGGTCTTATCTCCCCAAGGTCTTTATATATTCCCAGTGCCTGGCACAATGTTTAACATAAATAAATACTGAATAATAAATACTGAATAATACTTGTGTATTGTATTGTTGCATTGACTTGAGGCAGTTTGTACCAGATTCAGCTATTTAAGGAACTACCTATTAAGCTGGGAGAGAGAAATCTTTAGCTATGTCAAATTAGACTATGCCTACAGGTTTACAGAATATGAGGCTGAAGGCAATGATTATTGTTAAATATAAAAAGAACATAATTTTACCTGTTCTGTATGTAATCAATATTGTAGGAGTAATGTCTGAGTATGTTCTCATGGGAATTCACCTGTGTTGGTGAGTGGAGTGCTTTTCTTTAGATGGATCAAGGGTAGTCCAATAAAATTAGAATTTTGGAAATTTTGCACATACAGCTTTTGTCTTGGGCCTAACAATTTTTCTTTAGGGTATTTGTAAGTTTTATTAATGTAAGAATATTGAGTTATTTCCTAATGTATTAATCCATCAAATCTCTCTCTTTCTCTCTCTCTCTCTCTTTCTCTCTCTCTCTCTTTTCCGAAATCTATTTGGTTATATGTCCCTGAGTCATGGAACACTAGAGTCTCTGAAGAATTGAAGTTGAAAATCACCCAAAAGGGCTATGGAGGGATGCACATTGGGTGTGAATAGACTGACATACATTATCAACCAAGTATACGGAAGGAAAAGCCATGTAAAGTATGTCACCAAGGAAATGAGTGAAAAAGGTACGCTCTCTGTGGGAAGAATGCATGATGGGCAGCCCTCTTGGTCCACTGGTGTCACTGTAAGCTCAAGGGAAATAAAGAAGGATCTCCAGCTCCCCCCACCCCCAAGCATAATAAGTAGATCTTGGTAGCTAATTGTTGGTAGGACAAAAGTCATATGGGATGGGCAAACAGGAATGAGCTCTGATCTGCATCACTGAACTGAGAATTCATATCAAAGAGATATATTTTAATACCTATGTGACACTTTTAGGGCTGTATGAGAACTCTAGATACTATTTCTCCAGCTCAGTAGAGACCAGAATATTTTGCTTATAGACTTAAATTCAGTACTCAAATAATACTCGGTAACTTCAGGTATTTGTCTGGCTGAGTGTGTGTCTAGACTTTAGACCCTTCACTAAAAGTCAATGCAAATTAGGTCAGTTCCCCTGGAAACAGAAATTAACTGGATACACTTGAAGATATTTTAGGACAACCATGCTGTATATATAAGTTCTGTTCAGAGAATGCCTGAAAACAGCTTTTAAAACAGAGCTTTAGAAATTAAAACACCAGAGAGACAAAAATTTGGTTATTTTATTCTTCCTTTAAGCACTTATCTTTTATAAATGGGTCACACCAGTCTTTTGAATTTATCCTCTTCCCACACTGCATGCAAAGCTTTAAGGCCCTTGATCAAATCTTTCCTGGTTAAAATGAGTATTTAATGCTTCACCGGGATGAAAATGTTTATTTTTGATTATGTGATGAGTATAACTCAGAACACAACGTACAAACTCTAAAAAATATATTCTCAACATTTGAGCTCTTTCCATAATTAAGGATGTTGGGGGAATTATAAACAGGATTGAAAGAAAGAGCTGAGGGTAAAATCATTAAAAAAAATTTTAAAAAGCTCTTAAGGATTTATGGTTCAAGGAAGGTGAAAGGATTCATGGGTATGAGGGAGGAAGGAAGCTAAAGGTCAAGGCCAATTAAACTCAGACAGTGATGACAGTGACCTTATAATCTCATTTTATTTGTCCCCGAGGTTTCTGTCCCACTTTTCCCACTTCCCTGTCTCTCTCTTGCATTGCTTTCTTAATGCTCTTTGTGGGCTGGCTCTACCGTCACTTATTTTTAATGTGAATGCAGAATAGTTCCACATGATTTTTGGACAGAAGAGCTGGCTTTTGGCATTTACAGAGAAGATGGAGCTTATCTCCCAGTATGTGTGTGTTATGCCCTGTACCGGGGGCAACACCAGAGCTTTCTATCATAAAAGGCAAGTATCATGAAGAGGAACATTTTGTGAGGATCAATATAATGAGCTTACTTAGGCTTGTTTCAATTCAAGATCTTCTCCCCTTTAAGTCTTCCCTCTGAGACTACTTTCCATTTTTTCTGAATATGTCATTTACTTAGCTAATTACATGTGGCTTCATTTGAAGGTGAGCCGTTTGAGGGCAGGACAATTAAAAAAAAATCTCCCTTAACACAGTGCCTCACACATAGTAAGTGTTTATAATATGTTCTTGCTAACTAATGACTGAGTGTTCCTCATTTTGGTAATGGATTTTCTTTTGAAGAGAGTGTTGAAAAAAAATCCAACTTAATTTGCTATTACATATGATATCAAAAAAAGAGGGATGATCTTATTAGAGGAGAAAGAGATCAAACCCCATGCTCACCCCAACCCAGACTTTTAGAGAAAATTTGACTGAGATATTCCCAGAGGTATGAGCAAAAACACCAAACACCTGTTATTATCAACAATGAATCTCTTTAAATAAGATTTAGCTTAGCATTCTTATAAAAGAGCAGGAGCAAGACGTGGGATCAGAGTGTAAACTATTATTAGGGAAGAAGTATTAATGAGCAAGTAACCAAGGAAAATATTTATCTTATTAAAAAAAAGAAAATAGGGCATTTCTTTATTTGGCCACATTTCACCAATGTATTCTCCAAGGAATTTACATTGTTTTCCTCTCAGCCCACAATGTGATGCTGTCTATTGTAAACTACCAAATGCATGAAATTAAGGTATAATCCTGTAAGAGGAATTTTAGAATCTCCATAGCAAATGAAACAGTGACTTCACATACTAGGTGCTCAATGGATATTTACTAAAGGGTTGGTAAGTCAAAGTCAGGTGCTAAATCTACCTGAGAACCACCAAAAGACAGAGGCTCTTCATGTACACCCCAGGACAGTAGTAGACCAGATTCGTCCATCCCCTGATACACCTGTCAGGGCAAGTGAAATCTGGAAAGTGTGTAATTTAGTAGATTGCTAGACCCTGAGAAAAACAAGGCTGACTCTGTGATCTCTCTGAAGTTTATATCTATTTCAAATCATTGTGGGAGAAGGGATTCCAGTTCTCTAGGGCAGAAGTATCAAAGTCTAGGGTCACTTGCAGCATCAAAATTTTGAGTGGAGCTGAATCAGATTAAAATGTAATTGGAGAATGTTTAACAAAATAAATAAAAAAATATGATACAACAGAGATGATGCCATTTTGTGGTTTTCTAAGTCAATATATAGCCTATAAGATTCATTTCTAACCGAGTTTGACATTACTACTTTATATGATTTCCAGAGTGTTTCTGTAGAATATAAGGAACCTTCCCTAGACCTGCATTCTTCAGAGAGAACAAACTGATTCAGGTACCTATTCTAGATTAAATTCAAGCTGTCCTCTTCAGAAATCACCTGATGATGACAAGTCTCCCAGAACTTTTTAAGTGCAAACTATATTTCCAAATGGAAAGCAGTATAAAAGTGATTCTATAATAAGCATGTTGGCTACTTGTGGTTACACGGCATTGGAGAAAAGAATACTAGCCTGGTAGTCTAGTAGAATTATTGCGGTGATTATCGCTAGTCAAAAGACCTTGATTCATGTGTTGGCTTTGTTGCTCTTGAGCTATTTGACCCCATAGAAGTCAGTCTTTGAACCTCGCTTTCCTTAAGCATTCCAGCATAAACTGAAGATACTCTGTGTACTACTGATCTCACAGTGAGAAAAAAAGCTTTGTAAATTTTAAAATACTGTATAAATGTGAATCATTATTATTTGATGGCTTCTGGTGACACTGGGTATGCTGTAGCATTCTATTACCTTTCGAGGATTCCTAAAAAGTTATGTAACTTCGCTTCTACCATCTTTTTCCCCCATTGTCCCCTGGCCTCCCAACTAGATGTTATCTAGATTGGATTTTAATAACCTATGACAAATGTGCTAAAGATGGAATAGAATGTAACATTTATTGACTGCTGCCAATGACCATGGCAGAATCATCACCATTCCACTTCCCTTGCTGGATCACTCTCTTTAACTCTTGTCTCCTATTTCCCAGCACTCTTCTGATATATTCAGGCTGCCTAAGTCTTCTTCACTGTAGCATCCAACTCAGGGCAACTTGCCTCCCAGAGGTTTCATGCTCTTAAATTATCCCTCCTTTCCTCTACTGAAGCATCTCCTTTCCACTTCCCCAATCAAATGTTCATTTCCTCCCTGTTCCACCATTTCAGCTGAGAGGAAAGCAGCACAGTTACTTGTAGCTAGCCCCATAGTCCAGCTTTGAAGAGCAAGGGGAAGTAATTTGAGTCTTTTGCTTTGGAAAAGTTGCTAATCTAGAGCCTAGATAATCTCAGATGGAGAAGAATTTTAACCTTTAGCCAATCCCTAACTGACATTTAGGTTGCTCAAAGGCCAAATGCTTCTCACCTATCTTTAAGTGATATGTTTTCTGAGAAATACAGTATAAAAAAACCTTAACTACTACTCCATTAATTCATGGAGAATTTATTTCACCATATGCCACCTTTCAGACCCATGATACCCTATGCTTTTTTCTCTCAAATATTCACCATCCAGAGGAAAATTCTGTAAAACTTCCTCTCCTCTTCCCCAAATCAATATAATTTCCCCACAAAAGTCTTCACTACTAAGACTGAATAAAGAGTGTGATTTTTCTCCTTGGGCTCTATTTGCAGGAAATTGGATTTCCTACAGTGCTAGCCTCCCTGGGTATTCACAGCTCAGCAATCATGGAGCCTAATTTTGATGCCCCAGGCAAAGATTTCCCCTAAACCTAGAAATTGTTCTAAGCCTAGAGAGAAGACAGTGGTTGATACAAGTTCAAAGATGGAAAGGGGTGGGGAAAGGACAAAGGGAGAAGGTTGGGATAAAGGCAGAGACATTGTGGGAGGGGAGCTAAGAGTTTATGAACACAGAATGGCTTCTACTACTATGGAACTGGTTTCTAAAGAATAAGAATGAATTTCTAATTTGAATTTCTAAAGAAGAAGAATGAATCCAGGAAGGTGAAAGTTAAGGAAATTGACAGAGCTCATAGGAAGCAGAGTGGCAAAGCTGAAGCATCAATTTAGACTTAGAAAGATTTGAATTTGAATTCCAGTTTGGATACTTTTTAGTCATGTGACCTTGAATTCGTCTTCTTGACCTCAGTTTCCTTATCTGTAAAGTGGGGATAAATAACACTTTGTATGTATGGAAAATGTATGTAAATACATTTAATAAGTGAATGATTTTTAATTAATCCATCCTGTCACCTAACTCAATGAATTGTGGGAAAAAAGCTTTGCTGTTATTATTAAGCTGAATAGAATTGGGTAATGAAATAGGGTTAGATGAATTTAAGAGGATCTAGATAAAAAGTTCATAAATGTATTCAGATTTTTCTGGGTTTGGGAAGAGTTATGTGAGCTCTTGTCTTGGAAGGATGTACTGGCTCCCCATTTCCCACCAGCCATACTGCTTTCAGACTTCTTTGGATTTCACCATCAGCCCTCCTGCCATGTACCTTGATCCCCAACACTTTTCACTTTCCTTTTGTGTGTTGTCTTCTCCCATAAGATTGTGAGCTCCTTGATATTAGGGGCTGTCTTTGATTTTATCTGCTTTTGTATTCCTTAGCACAGTGCCTGGGACATAGGGAGCACTTCAATGCTTATTGATTGACTGAAGAGCTCTGCATCTGACACTGTACACATTCTTACCCAAGTATTATTTAAAACACAATTTCTTATTCTAGTTCTGTTTACATGTCTGTTCCTTATGTGAATATAGTTATGGATTAAATCATGTTACTGTATGTATAATAGCTACAGGTTAGATGTAGAAGTTTTTGGTTTTGGTTTTGTTTCATTCGGGACCTGTAATTTCATTGGTAGAGGGAACTTCCTATGAGGAAACTGTTTACTAATAAGAGTCACCAACTGTTTCACAACTTAGACACTGAGGAGTTAAATGATTCATCCAGAGTCACAGAATTCAGGTATTAGGAGCATTGGTGTGGAACTGGAAGAAACCCCCTCATTTTACAGATGAGAAAAGAGACCCATGGGTATGAGACTTAACAGATAGCAAGGTCAGCTTTCTACCCCCAAGGCCCTGACAGAGAGTGGACTATTAATCCTATCCTCTGTCACCAGGGTTATAAGGGAATGCAATTGTTAACTAAAGGAGTAAAGAAACTTCTTGTAATTAAGAGGCAAATTTGGGTGGAATAGAGAAGAAAAAGCCCATGTTGATGAAAACAGCAGCTGAGTCCTGAAAGAACCTGGGGAATCAGTCACTCAGTGAGCATTCACTCTGTTCTCTACACTGACCAGGAATGATACTGCAGGGGACAAAACCCTGATAGCCTTATGTCACCTCCCTGTTCAAAAACCTCTAAGGTATTCCCTGCATAGAGTGGGAACTTCTTTGCCTTCTACTCAAAGCTGTATGTATCCTTTGAACTCGATTTTTGCTTATTTCCCACAACTTCTCAACTCTTAGCAATCTCTTCAGTCACTAGACCGAGTTTGTTTTATTCGGGACAAGGCCTGTTCATTGAGGCAGCATTGTTCAGTAAGACGCAGTGCAGAGATGTCAAAGCATCTAACCCATGGGCAGCGAGCACATGTGCCACAACATGAGAGTGGTCATAACCCGATTAAAATGTAATTGGGAGATTTGTAAGAAATAAAAAATTCAGTAAAACACAGATAATATTAATATGTGGTTTTCTAACTTACTATGCACTGGTAAGTATCATGAAATGCAGTATAATGGATCCCCTTTCTATGTGAGTACAATACCACTAGATACATTGTACTTGGAGCCAGGAAGTTGTCATGGTTGTTCAGTGATTTCACTTGTGTCCGATTCTCCACGATGTCATTTGGTTTTTTGTTTTTTTTGGCTAAGTTGCTGGAGTGGTTTGCCATTTCCTTTTCCAGCTCATTTTATAGATGAGGAAACTGAGGCAAACAGGGTTAAGAAATTTACACAGGGTCACACAGCTAGTAAGTGTTTGTGGTCGGATTTGATCTCAGGTCCTTCCTGACTCCTGGCCCGGTTTTCTATCCACTGTATCACCTAGTTGCCTAGGAAACTCAGGAAGAGCTGAGCTAAATTCTTGATTCACTCACTAGCTGTGTGACCCTGGGCAAGTAATTTTTCCTTCCTCAGACTCAGTTTCCTTGTCTGTAAAATGGTAATACACACTCAATTTCCTTGCCTGAAAAATGGTACCTTTCTTACAGAATTTTGCTAACTCGTTTGCTTGCAAACCTTAAAACACTAAATAAATGTTAGCCATTCTAATGTGAAAATATATTTTGCCTGACTTTACATGTATAATGGGTATCATATTGCTTGTGTTTTCACTGAGTGGGAGGAGGGCTAAGAGGGAGGAGAAAATTTGGAACTCAAAAAATAAATTAATGTAAAAAAATGAAAAAATAAAAAGTTAGTCATTATTACTGGAAGCTTCATGCCTTCAAATATTCTGTTCGCCATGTGTGAGATCCCTCCTTCCCCTGCCTATCCAAATCATGTTCACCAGCCCTTGTTATGAAGTCTTTTTCTGGTGATCTCTGCCACGTCCCCTCCCCCCACCTCTTTGGATCCTGATATGTTTTAAATGCACCATTTGTTTTTCTGCTCTATCACACTCACTGCCTCCAGTTGTTATTTAACTGTTCCCTGCGTGTAGCTCTAGCCTCCTCAACAGAGCCCTAAGGATATGGTGTACAACTTGTAATTCTGATGCATCCTTTTAATTTAATCAAAGGAATTAAAAAAAACATTATTTGCAATATACTGTGCTGGGTGCAGGGGGTACGTGGCAAGTAGCGGTTTTGTTAGGGACTGAGATTACTGTGGGACTGAGAGAGGAAGGAGGAATTGCTGTGTGCATGTGTAGGTGTAAGTAGGGGGAGGAGGGAGAGTTGAGGAAGCAGGTGCTTGCAATTCTCCAGGCTTATTTAAAAGCATCTGGCTAAAGGGTCACTCCTGGGGTTTGGTCTAGTTGGTGGTTAGAGACCAGCCTCAGAGCAATGCTGGCAGAGAGCTAGTACTTCTGGGCTGAGAGTGATGGGAGCTTTCAACAACAGTGTCACGGTGGGCATGAATTAAAGGGAAAGGTGAGAGTGTTTCCTTCTTAGTCAATGCCAGGCCAAGTTCAGAACAGCAGAGCCCTGCCTGTGCTTTGAGCTGTGATCTGAGAGAAGCTACTTTCAGAATGACCAGAGACTAAATGCCCCTTCTGTGTAGTGATTCGCCAGTAAGGGAGATGTGAGCTATGACAAAAGCTGAAAGATCAGTTTCTTGTGTAACTTTATCTACATCCTGTAAACTCTTCCTAGCTCTTGTCTTTGGGGTACCAAGGTAGGGGGAAGAGATTGCCTACAGGTTTATAGGATCTGCTAGGGCCCAAGCTATACCTGGCAGTTTTATGAAAGACACTAAAATGAACGAGGGGCATGTGGAAGATGGTCAACAAAATTTTTAAATGAACAAATAAGACCAGTGGAATCAATGAAAAATTGATCTATTAGCCCTGCTGAAGGAAGGAACCTTTCTGCTGGCCAAGAGAAAAATCAGGGAAGGATCTACTCTATCTACCCAGTAGAATGCTACAGAATCAATCAGCCAATAGTTATTAAGTGGTAGGCACTGTGTTAGGAATAAAAAAGAAAAAAAGTGAGAAATTATTTTCTTTCAAGGAGCTTATATCCTATCAGGGGAGATTAGTGTGTGTGTGTGTGTGTGTGTGTGTGTGTGTGTGTGTGTGTGTACACACACACACACATATATATGAGCCTATTTCTCCCAATTGCTAATGCCCTCCTTCCCTATGACTTGTATTTATTCTATCTTTCACAATGCTCATATACATGTATATACACACATGTATACTTATATATTTATATGTTGACTTATATATGTATGTACATGTGTTAACTTATATATGTATATGTATATATATATATGTGTATGTATATATATATATATATATATATATATGTAAATGCATGTATGGACAGAATAAATACAAGATCATAGGGAAAGAGGGCACCAGCAGTCGTGGGGTACAAGGTTTTGCCATTATAAGTAGTTTGACTCAACCTTAAAGAACAACAGGGGCCCATATTTGCTTCATCTCTAGTTTTATTGCCATGTGAATGAACCTTTCGTGTATTTATAACCCCAATGTTTTTAAAATGAAAGACACCAGGAAGGTCTAAAACAATGTATGAAAATGTTAGTCTAATGCTGAATTGAGGAGATCAGCGAAGGCTTTCTACACTGTAGAAGGCTGTACTTCAGCGAGGTCTTAAAAGAAGTGAGGGACTCCATGAGATGGAAGTAATGAGGCATAAGGAATGTCCAGTGCTAAGAAAAGACTGACTAAAAGAGCTTTTCTGCCAAAAGGAGAACCAAACAAATGATCATTGTAAATGGATTCTTTCTAAAGAAGGCTGAACCTGGTCTGCAATATCTAGTCCAATAAATACCCTTTTACAAATGAGGAAAATTGGGCCTAGAAAAATGAATTGACTTAGCCAAGATATATTAAGTGCCTACTATGTGCTAGGCACTGTGTTATATCCTAGGGGTGTATTAATAATAAAGTAATGCCTGTTTGTATAGTAGCTAATATTAATGGAGACCTCAAGTATGTATATATATATGGAGTATGCATGTGAAATTTTTTCTCTCAAGGAGTTTACATCCTATCAGGGGTAATTTGTGTGTGTGTGTGTGTGTGTGTGTATGTGTGTGTGTGTGTGTGTGTGTGTGTGTATACATACATATTAATGAGCCTATTCCTCTGTGATCACCACTTAGAGGAATTCTCTTTAGACTATAACCTGGACACCAAATCATGCAAATCATCATACTAAGCCTGCTGGCAAAGGTGCAAGATCTCATTTACTGAGGCTTGGAAGACTAAATGACTTGCCCCACTGTCTCAGAGCTGGTGAATATCAGACCTGAGACTTAAGTCCTAGGTCCTCTTGACTTTCAAGTTTGGTGCTTTTAACTGCACAATGTGGCCTTAAAGCAGCGGTTCTCAATCTGTGGGTTATGTTCAATTTGCAACAATGAAAATACATCCTGCATATCAGGTAGATTTGTAACAGTAGCGAAATTACAGTTTTGAAGCAGCAATGAAAATAATTTTATGGTTGGGTGTCACCACAACATGAGGAACTGTATTAAGGGGTCATGGCATTAGGAAGGTTGAGAACCACTGCCTTAAAGTGCTATGAAATCATGAGTTAGTATTATTTCCTAAGTCAACCAAATAGGGGTCAAATACTCATTCTCTGGGAAAGTCTTTACAAGATTTTACTGCTTATCTTCCTATGTAAACTCCTTGTTTCTCAGTGGCAAAAGATTTTGAAATAGTTGGTAATGAAAAACATTTATTCAGATTGAAAATTATTACTTAAGTAGATGCCACCAAGTTCAAATTGGTTAAGGAAAGTCTGCTATTGGAATATCAGCAAATTAATAACTATGTATCTATATTTGATTAAGAAACGACATTATAACCATGGTATTGAGGTGAGCATGGCTCTCAACACCCCTAACTCTGAATGTGGTTTGTTGTTCACTAGAATTGTGGTTAGCCAATGCTGCTCTTTAGCAACACGGTGTTGATTTAATGTCTCAAGGCAATATTCAGCTATATATGGAAGCCGCAAAGTCATGTTCCTGTTAATTGTTCTACATATAAAGATCTGCATATAAAGGGGAAAGATGGTGGCAGTAGAAGAAAATGGCTTGGATGATATTCTTTTTCCGTATAATTCTCAAAGAGAAAAGACTTGGTAGGGGAGGTAGATTAAAACAATCTTAAAATATTTGGATGGCTGTTGATAGATTGTTTATTTTGCATGACTACAGTTGGTAAGAATTCAACTTTACATAAGGAACTTCAACTAATAGAGATGCCCAACAATAGAATGGACTACCTGTAGAGGTAATATATTCTCCATCTTTGGAAGGGTTCAAGCACAGGCTAGACCTAGTAGGGTCATTGCAGAAGGAATTTTTACAAGGACTAAGATGATCTTGGTAGTTGCTTCCCACTCTAAGATTCTATGAAATAAATAATTCAATTAATACTACTGGTATTATATTGGTATATAGTATATTAGTATATAGTATAGAATATATTATGTTACAGAGGATAGGAATTAATGTTACATTTAATATAATCATCATATTTGAATCTATGCATAGAAACAGTATATAAAAACTGAGATCCTAATCTATGGTCTATTATTTTGTTGGAATCTATGATTTCATTAGTGCTGGGGAACTGAAGATGAGAAAACTCCTTGTGCCGATGCACCCTGGCAGCTGTTCTGAAGCCTGTCTTAGAAAGTTGCCTGGGGCCCTAAGAGGTTAAGTGAGTTGTCACATAGCCATTTTATATTCTTCACACATACAGTTCAAAATAATTAAGGATACTTATTCTTTGCCATTAAGTAGGCAAGAATAGCAATTTTCATTGTTGTTCAGTTGTTTCAGTCATATCTAATTCTTGATGACCTCTTTGGGCTTTTCTTGAAAAAGATACTGGTGTGATTTGCCATTTCCTTCCAGCTCACTTTACAGATGAGGAAACTGAGCCAAACAGGGTTAAGTGAGTTGTCCAGGGCTGCAGAGCTAGTAAGTATCTGAGGTCACATTTGAACTCATGAAGATGAGTCTTTCTGACTTTAGGCCTGGCACTCTATCTATTGCATCACCTCGTTGCCCTAAGAATAACAATACTTTCATTTATAATAAATGTTGCTGTACAGAATAAAATTCTATTGAAGAAACACATACACATTTATAAATCTCTGTCATTAATTCAAATATAGTATAATTACCTTTATGTGGCTTTTTGGACTTCCATATGTCTATGACAACAACTGGAACCTTCTTTGACAGAATTCTGATGACAATTTGTCAGGGATTAAAACTTGACTGAATGAGAAAACTACATCTTTCTCTTTTCAGCAGAGGTGGTCACTCTAGAAAAGGAGAGAAGGAAGGTAATAAGATTACACGTGTGTTGGATATTAACTATGAAACAAGGAATTCTGAAGGCATGTAAGAATACATGGTGCCAGGGCTTTTTTTTTTTTAATTCACCTAAGCCCTGGAAGGGAGTAATGAGTAGGCTAATCAGTTAAAAAACAAAACCAAACAAACTATGGGAGTGAACTGGAAAAACATAACAGGAATCACGTTTAATGTTTTTACTAGTTCTTTGTTTTGGTGGATCTGTGTTTTCATCAGTATGGCTACTCACTTTCCTGATGAACATCACCATTCCTTCATTACCAACTGGTTTGGGTAAAGGGAAAGTTCTTGAAAATTCCTTTAAAATTAATAAAATCTACTATTTATTATGAAGAGAAATGCACAAACACATGAATTAATCTATCTGATCCCTTAAAAGGAAGGGACCTTTATTATGAGATTGAGCATGAAAAGTGTACAGAAATGACGAAGTATTTAATAATGAATCACATGTATAAAGAGGGGAAATGTATATGTGTATATATTTTGACTCAGTTCAGATCTTGGTGAGAAGTAATCAAAATAATTGATCTAAATAACATGTAACATTTATTTTTAAAAGTGTTTGATATAAAATCTAACTAATTATTCTTATATTTATGTGATGCCTTTGATTTTATAGTTTTGCATGACATATTATTCTATATGACATAGAATGTCTACTAAAGTCTCCTCTGATGTCTTATCTGGATGTGGAAGTGATGAGGGGTTCTCAATTACTATGCTAGTGGAGCTCCAGCTGAGAAGCTGTCATCTGCTGTAGAACCTACCACCTCAAGTAGCCACTACTGAAGACCCAGAAGACAAAGGTCTTCCCCACCAAAGTCTTTGCATTTTCAGATGACTCAGTTTTATTTAAAAAGCTTTGTTTGTTTGCTTAACTTCCAATACTATTAATATGTTACACAATTACTCAAAACAGTTTTGCCTATTTTTTAAAAAATCATTAAGATTTTGGGTAGGTAGATATCAGAGTTGATAGAGCACTGGACTTGGAATTGCAATTAGCTAAATCCGAATTCTGCTTCCAATAGTTTTATTTTGATCAAAACAACACTAAGGAACATACTAACAACAACTTTGCTGTTCCATCCTAAGGACAACTAGGGCCTTTCCATTTGACTTATACCTGAAACACCCTTGTGTTGTTTCCCCTATTAGAATATGAACTCCTAATGGACAGGGTCTTTTTTTTTCTTCTATTTATATTTCCAGCGCTTAGAACAATACTTTGCACATAGTAAGAGTTTAATGAATGTCCATGCATTCATGTATGGAGACTGCTGAAGCTTACATGTATTAATGGAAGACCAGCTTTTGCTAATTTTGCAGAGGCTCTTCACCAGAATGTTGACCGCTAATACATTTGTACAGAATAATTAGTGAAATTGTCTACTGTTATAAGTAAAGTTTGTAATCAAGATTGGTTGAGAGAGTTCAGGATCACATGGGTAGTAAGCATTTGAGTCATGAATCCAATTCAGGTTGTGACTCTATGTCTATTCTATCCATTATGTCATCCATCAGCCTTGCTTAAATAAATCTCAAAAATAAAACCATATTAGGCAAAACTGATCTGAGTTATTTTATAATATGTTAACAGCACTAAAAGTTGTTATAAAGAGTCTCAATTTGGTATCTTGCCAAACTTCTGAAGAAAAAAATATGTGCAGTATTACTGAATAATTTACATTCAATGCCTCACTTTTTAAGAAATCCACCTCTATCACTTTAGGGATTTTTGTTGCTTTCTGAAGATTCGTTATATGGTTCATCATAAAGAAAGGAAAAGCAGGAGGTTTTTTTTGTTACTCATAGGTCATGGGATTTAGAGATGGTGAAATTATCAACTTCATCCCTCACTAATGCAGGTTGTATTCCCTTGGCAGCAGATGCATATATGATATTAATTTTCCCATTAAACCTATATGCATCTAAAACCAGAAATTTGTAAAGAAAATGTAAGATGTGTTTTAGTATATACTCTCTCTTTTGCTTGTTCTAATAGATAACATTCATTTTCACACCCACAGACCAGAGAACCTTTTGTATTTCTCATATTATATGTTCCATACTGCTCTCTTGAAAAGGATTTTAAAATATCACCATTTCTCCTGACATCTTTAGGGTGACAGAATTACTCAGAGCCATTTCATGAGTTTTCTTTTTTTCCCCTAACAGTGTGTGAGGATATACTTTCATAACTGCAATAATCCCTCCTACAAGCAGATAGGGAAATTGCGAGATAATAAATACTCGAGCCAGAATGCAGAATGCAGAATTTATAACTACCATCCTGCGTTTTTGTCACCAGCATGCATTTTTATTCTGACAGGCTTTTTAAGAATCTTCCTCACAGTTACTTGTACACAGAAATTGTTGATAATGTCGCAGAAGAGGAAATGGTCAGGAACCTGAAGGGCTTTCACGTGGGGCTGCTCTTGGTATCTTACTTTAAGAAAAGTCATATAATAAGGGTACTTAATTACCTTATTTTTTCAGTTTACAGAAGGATCCAGCACTAATGCTATAAACATTTCCACTGTATTTCAAATATTTTAAAATATTCAGATCTACACGCATTCAATAAAAACATGACTTTTCAGATATGAATCCAGCCCACATGAAAAGAGATACCTGCTTCTCCGAATACTTAGAGCTAATCCCATATTCTGCACATGCTCACTCAGAAAGGAATTCCCTGGGTGGGCAGTTAAATGGAACAGGCAGCTCTCTTGCAAAACAGAAGAACTCATGACCGAGCTAGCTCCTTGTGCAGATCCAGTCATACTTCTGACTTAGGAAAGGCTTTATATAAGGTCCCGAGAACAAACTCAATCACATCTTCTTACCTACCTCATTTCTTTCATCAGAGATAGCACTTTTTTCAGCCTCTCAGGCTAAAATCCTCAAATATTTCCTAGCTCTGTGACTCTGGGTGAACCATTTAAAACCTCTTTAACAAACTTAGTTGTTGTTGTTGAGGCATTTTAGTCTTGTCTGACTCTTTGTGATCTTATTTGGGGTTTTCTTGGCAAAGATACTTGGAATGGTTTGCCATGTCCTTTTCCAGCTCATTTTACAGATAAGGAAACTGAGGCACACAGGGTCAAGTAACTTGCCCAGGGTCACACAACTAATAAGTGTCTGAGGCTAAATTTGAACATAGGTCTTCCTAACTCCAGGCCCAGTGCTCTATCCACTGTGCCACCTAACCGCCCAGCCTCAGTTTACTCATCTGTAAAATAGAACAGTAATAGTACCTACTTCACAGGGTTATTGTGAGTATCCAGTGATATAGCCTATGATAATAAGCTCTTTTAAAACTTTAAAGAAATATATGAATATCATACATATTGTTATCTTGTCTAGCTCCCTCATTTGACAGATGAGGAAACTGAGGCTTAGACTGCGGAAGGAACTTTTCTGAGGCAACACAGGTTGTGAGTGGCATAGCTAGGATTCAATCAAGCATTTATTAATGCCTACTATGTGCCATTCATTCACTGTGCAAGGTACTAGGGATACAAAGAAAATTGTATTAGTTTGCTATCAGTAGCTTCTATTTCATTACCATAGGTTGCAGAAATTTTGCTTTGCTTTGGAGGGGACAGCGGTGGGTGGGAGTGGGGAAATGAATCTGGAGAGAGGAAACTTTCTTCCCACACTATTCTGGAGACCATGGGGAATCAAGTAGGAGGATATTCATTTGGAGAATGGGTATTGAATATATTATTTCTATTGTGGCTTTTTTTGTTTGTATGTTTCTGTTTCAATGATTGTTAAATGCTCTTTCTGCATCTATCCCGGACAGTTCTCTCTCCTCCTATATTCAATCAATTGCCAAATCTTATCAATTCTACTTTCAAAGTATCTCTACTATCCATCCTCTCCTCTCCTCTCCCCTCTCACAACAAGCACCCTAGGTCAGATCCCCATAACTTCTTACCTGGATTTCCTAGTTGGTCTCCATGCTTCCAATTTCTCTCTACCTAATTCGCTATTCCCCACATTGATACTAAAATAGTCTTCATAAAGCATACGCTATTTCCTTGCTTAAGAATCTTTAATAGCTCCCTTTCAATTCTAGGAGAAAGAGACTTCAGTTTTGCTTCACAATCTGGCTATGGCCTCCCTTTTCAAACATTTGATTTTGTTCTTCCTTCTGCTCTCTATATTTCAGCTAAAATGGCCTGTGTGCTGATCATTAGATGTCACATTCTACGTCCTTGCTCTGCGTGTTTGTACAGGCGGTTACCCTGCCTGGAATATATTCAGCTCCAGTCCTGCAAAGCCTTTGTAGATCTCCCTAGTTGTTGGTTCTCTTTCTCAAATTACTTGGTATTTGCTTATCTGAAAACACGTTCCTAGTAGAAGGTAAGCTTCCTGTGGGCAGGGGCTCTTTCTCATTTTTGACTTTGTATCCACAACAGTTACCACAACAGTGCCTTGTCTATATTAGTTACTTTAATAAACACCTGCTGAATTTATTATGTACTATCCTATAAACCTAAAGAATTTAAGGATTCACTTGAGAAGAATGAAAGCTCTCTTTCTCTATGAAGCTTTCCATGAGCCTTCAAGGAAGGAAGGTAATAAGCATTTAAATACCTACTAAATTCCAGGCCTTTACAAACATTATCTCATTTGATCCTCACAGCAGCCATGGGAGAGAGGTGATATTATTGTCCCCACTCTGGAGTTGTGGAAATTGAGGCTAAGCAACTTGTCCAAGGATTTTAAGTGTAGGAGGCAGGATCTGGGCTCAGGTCTTCCTGACTCTAGGCCCAGAACTCTATTTACTGTGCCACTAGCTGCCTTGAAACCAGAAATGTCCTCTTCCTCCCTAGAACTCCTACAATTAAAAAACCCTAAAAAAAGAGATAGTAATATCATCAACTGAGCAGTAGCTCTCCACCTCTGAGCTGTTACAAACAGATGCTCCTTCCTTATAGATAGTGTAGTGAAACACACCAGGTTTGATGTCAGAGAACCTGGGATCAGATTCTGGTTCTGCTCCTGGCTAAGTATCTGATCTTGGACAGAAGAGTGGTTTGGACCAGATGGAGGGTCTTAAACTTCTGTGTGTGTGTGTGTGTGTGTGTGTGTGTGTGTGTGTGTGTGTGTGTGTGTGAGAGAGAGAGAGAGAGACAGACAGACAGACAGACAGACAGAGAAAGAGAGAGGCAGAGAGAGAGAAAGAAGAAAAAGGAGAAGAAGCAAGAGCCTTTTAAAGAATCTGATGAAGGCTATGGACACCTTTTCAGAATAATATTTTAAGTACATGAAGTAAAATACATAAAATTACAAAGGAAACTACTGAAATAGTTATCAATATATATCTAAAAACCAAATTCACAGATCTCAGGTTAAGAATCTCTGGTCCCTAGATCATCTCTAGGATCCCCTATGAGCTCCAAATCTATGAATTGAAGTCTTGGCACAAACTCGTGTTAGCAAACTGATAATTGGACAATTTCAGAATTTGGCTATTGATATATTCATCAGTATCTCTCATGGACCAGGCTTACTGAACCTATGAATTCATCTCATTGAACCTATGTGTCTTGTGATGACTCCTTCACTTGCTTGAGATAACAGAAAATGACATGTAGGCATGCTTAGCTGGAATTCTCCCATAAATGGACTCTTCAAAATTCTTTAAGGTTCTAGTAAAGTTTAAAAAGTTAACAGAAAAACTTAAAAAGAATTTTTAAAAAGTCATACATCCCAAGATTTTGCATAACCCTGTTTGTCTAAACCTAATTCTGTGCTTCTTTCTTCTTCAACATTTCAGAGTGGGGGCAGAAAAAAAGTTTTCACAACTGTACATGACAAGAGATGACAAGAGGCATCCTGCAGAATCCTCAAGAGATTTTTTTTCCTAGTTCTTTGCCTCCAGGCAGCATTAAGTCCACACTAGTTGAGACAGATGGTTGTCTATCTCAATCTTTGGGAATGGAGATACAGAACATCTTACTAGTTTGTTCTAGTTTGGAAGTAAACACCTTTTCCTGATTACTGATATATTTCACTTTCTACTGTACTGTCTTATGAGGAATTACACTCTAAAACAATTAAGTAGCCCTTAACATTCTGCTTTCTAGATTTACCCACCCTATTCCTAGGAAATGCTACCTCCTGGTACTATTTGACATACTAAGAGCAAGTTAAAGATTCATGGAACCGTGGAGTTGGAAGACTTCAGCTAGTCTGATGGATGTCAGGCTAGACTGAAGCGTCATTTTCCAGAGACACAGACCCAGAGAAGTGGGTTTTCTATCATGTATTGCTTAGCACAGCACCTCACACATAGTAAGGGCAATGTAAATGCTAGCCAGCTATTGTTATTATTACTGTCATTATTAGTCGTTGTCACTTAAGCTTTCTCTATGTCTATCCCCTCTTTTTACAAATGAGGATGATGTCTTCATTGGTTTACACTCAGGAATGTTGCAAAGATACCATTGAGAACACAGTGGAGAGCATATTGAAAAAAATAAAAGGATGGCATAAATTATAACTAATTTTTGTGTGTAATCAGGGAATTAGAATTTGGGTTGATTAAATATTTTGGTTAGTAGAAAGTTATAATGTACCATCAATATCCTGTTCACATATCACTAACTGTCCACTCATTAGGCTAACACAAAATGCACTTAGACAAATGATTATTTTGAACAACACAGAAGCCTTGTTCAATGATTTTCAAGGTGTTTTAGGATTAAGCAAGGCTTCAGTTTCAGTATTAAAATATTCTTGAATTTACTGGTGAAACAAAAATACCTGTAAGTAGAGATTTTTGGCTGAGCAAATGCTGGGTAGCAGAATTTATGGCACTAATACTCTTTTCTCCAAACTCTTAATAACTCAAATTGGTTGTAATGTGCTACATACTATTGCTTGGTCTTTTTTTCAGGTATTTCTGACTCTTTGTGATCTCATTTGGGGTTTTCTTGGCAAAGATACTGGTGTAGTTTGCCATTTCCTTCTGCATCTCATTTTACAGATGAGGAAACTGAGGTAATCAGGGTAAAGTGATGTGCCTAGGGTGACAGAGTTAGTAAGTATCTGAGGCCAGATTTGAACTTAGGAAAATGAGTCTTCTATCTGTCTATCTATCTACTATCTATCCATCAATCCATCCATCCATCCATCCATCTATCTATCTATCTGTGTATCTATCTATCTATCTATCTCTAGTAGAATGTGAGCTCCTTGAAGGAAGGGACTTTGTTTTTTGGTGGGGAGGGAGAAGAGGGGTCAGAATCTCTTGGTGTAGAAACTCCCTCCATTGAGGTTTAGTAGTGGCCATTGCCTCTTAACTTGCTCATAAATGTTTATTGATGTTTGTTGCACTGATTTTATATAAGCTATTCCATAATCTTCCACAAAGGAGATATCCAGTGTTCTGGAGAATGTCCTCTAGTTCTTTTATTTTGTGGATACCATCACAAGTTTCAATACTTGTTCTCTTGCTCTTGTTAGAGAACCAGCCATCGACTTTTCCAGTTATGTGTATTCTTGATAATGCATTTTTCCATATATTATTATACATAAGTCATCAAAGGTGATATGCTGAAGGTCACTTTGTCCCCAATGCATCTCTATCTGTTGCCCTTTGGGCAATCTACTAGCCTTTTTGTAATAATGTCACTACAATGATGATTTATGTAGGGCTGTGTATACTATATGCTTCCTTCTTTCTACTTTCTCATCTATGACCAGGGAAGTCTCTGAATTGTTCCAAACTGTTTTTTCACATGTACATGAATATACACATACATGTTCTTCCCTTAATCTTCCCCACAAAAGAGACTAGGGTCTCTCAACAGTAGGCTACACAAAATTATTTTATTTCACAACAGTATGAAATAGATTTATGACTACTCTGTTTCTGAACCCTGGAGACAACTAGCCACTCTCCAAAAATAATTGACAAATTCCTAATGTCAAGATGTCACATGCTTTCTGAATAAAGTATAGCAAACTGAGAGAGAAAATAAACCTGGATCTATTGCTTGTGAAATAATACTCAATGAATTGATCACACTTGTATTGAGAAATCTTTTTTTCCGAAGCACTTAATAAAGCCTACTCTTATCTAAAAGAAGGAATGAACTCTTAAAGGAATCTTTGATGAATCAATGGCCCTTCATGTTCCTGAATCTATTCAATAAGAGACAAGGGCTCTGTGCTACAAGGAGTGAAAGCCAAAGTATAAATAACAGAGCATTTTCCCTCTAGTTAGAATATTAACAAGCTGAGCCATAGCCCTGAAAAGCCAGATCCATGCTATTATGCTTATTTTCCTAGAAGTCATCAAAGAAAAGCAAATTCCTGTGCAACTGGCTCAGGACTCCCAAGTTCTGAAAAACTCAATGAGAGTAAAGGAGCAAGAAAGATCAATAGATTTTTGGAATGATTGCTGATTCCATTGCTTAGTTAGGACAAACATCCTGCTTTTTCCTTCTTCCTTCTAACTTCCTTCATAAGTTTCTGATTCCAAAATAAAAAATATTAAAAGAAATGTGGCACAACTTTTTTTTTTAAATTCTAGTGACCTTTTCCTTTTTGGGGGCAGAGTCAAGATGGCAGCATAGAAGCAGCAAAACTCCATAGCTCTCCCCATAATCACCTCAAATACCTATAAAATATGACTCTAAATAAATTTTAAAGCTCCAGAACTCACAAAATGACAGAGTACCAAAGCTCTCGCTAAAGGCAGCCTGGCAGGCAGATGGGAAGGGGCTCATTGCAGTGCGCCCCAGACCAGCACCACATGAACCCAAGGCTGGAGTCCTAGGGCCACCAAAACAAGCCAGGGATAGAGTGTGAATCACCTGCAGATGTGGCATTTTCCAGAACTACCAACCTATAAGAAACAAGGACTAAGTGAAAGGTCAGTGGAACTTGGATAAATTTGGGGGAAAGGGTTTGGCCAACTGCCCTAGGGCTAGAAGCAACTGAAGCAGCAGCCCTGCAGCCACCTCCAAGTGGCTGCTTCAGAAGCTTCTGGCCTGCAGATTGCAGGGGGGCCAAGTGATCATTCAGAGGCTAAGTGTTCTTTCCTTGAGCTGCCTGGATCAGATCACGGTCTTGGATGGTGGTCCTGCGGTGCGTTTTCAGTGAGCCAGAGCTGGCAGGGGCTGCAGAAACAGTGGCCTCCTAATAGCTCTGGCAGCTGTGAAAATGACAGCGATTTGGGACAGAGCTCTGCCCTCTGAAAGCATAGTTCTACTGAACCTAAAAGTCAAGTAATTGACTGGCAACATGAGTAGACAAAGAAAGCAAAGCAAACCCAGTAATGCTTTAGATTCCTTTTTTGGGGACAAAAAGGAACAGGAGGAAGACAACACAGTCAGAACTCCTGCTCCAAAAGCTTCCTAGATAAACATAGACTTGTTACAAGCCATAGAGCAGCTTAAGAAGGATTTTGAAAATCAAATAAGAGAAGTGGAGGAAAAATTGGGAAAAGAAATGAGAATGATGCAAGAAAATCATGAAAAGAGAGTCAACAACTTGACTGAAGAAAATAACACCTTAAAAAATAGATTAACCCAAATGTCAAAAGAGACCCAAAAAGCCAATGAGGAGAAGAATGCCTTAAAAAGTCAAATTTGCCAGATGGAAAAAGAATCTCAAAAGCTTTCTGAAGAGAATAATTCCTTCAGAATTAGAGTGGAGCACATGGAAGCAAATGACTTTATGAGAAATCAAGATACTATTAAATAGATCCAAACAAATGAAAAAAATAGAAGGCAATGTGAAATATTTCCTTGAAAAAACCACTAACCTGGAAAATAGATCCAGGAGAGGCAATTTAAAAATTATTGGACTACCTGAAAGCCATGATAAAAAAAAGAATCTAGAAAGAATCCTTCAAGAAATTCTCAAGGAAAATTGCCCTGATATTTTGGAACCAGAGGGCAAAACAGAACTTGAAAACATTTACCTATCACCTCTTGAAAAAGTTCCCCAAAAGAAAACTAGGAATGTTATAGCCAGGTTCTGGAGTTCCCAGATCAAGGAGAAAATATTACAATCTGCCAAGAAGAAACAATTTGAATACTGTGGAAACACAATCAGGGAGATCAAGGGAGCTAGGATTTAAACCAAGAATCACCTACTCAACAAAATGAGTAGACTCACCTCAATGAGGTGGGGGACTTCCAAGCATTTTTGATGAAAAAACCAGGACTGAATAGAAAATTTGACATTCAAATACAAGAAGCATGAGAAGGTGAACATGGAAAAGAGTTCATAAGGAACTTATGAAAGTTAAAGTATTTACATGCCAACATGGGAAAATGACAATTATAACTTATGAAACTTTTCTCAGTATAAGGATAGTTGAAGGGAATATAAAGATATATATATGTATACATACACATATGTCTATATAGAAGGGTATATATGCATATGAATACATATGTGAATGTAATACACAGGATCAATTGATGGAATAATATTTTAAAAGTTGAAATTGAGAGGTGGGAGGGGAATAGTATGAAAGGAGACAGGGAGAGACAGAACGGGATTAATCCTCATATAGAAGAGGCAAGGGATAATTGTTACAATGGAGGGGAAGAACAGGAAGGCAAAAGAGAATGAGTCAACCTTACTCTCATTGGAGTTGGCTTAGGGAAGGAATAACATACACTCTAAACTAGATATCTTGGCCTACAGGAGAGTAGGGGGGATGGGGATGAGAGGGGGAGGATGGAGGGGAGGGCAGATTGGGGGGAGGAGGGTTGTTAGAAGCACACACTTTTGTAAAGGGACAGGGACAAAGTAGAGAATGGAATAAGTGGGGAGTGGAATAGGAAGGAGGGAAATATACAGGTACTGGGGTAGGGAGATCCATTTTGCCCTACTGGAAAATCAGAGGGATGATGGGGAGGATATAGGAGAGAGCTGATTGGGGGAGCAGGTATACAATGGGATAGGTGTTTTGGGGTGGTGGGTAGGGGAAAGATGGGGAGAAACTTTGTAAATCAAAATCTCATGGAAATGAATGATGTAAACTAAAAATAAACAAAAGTTAAAAAAACAAACCACACTACACATCCTGAATCTCAAGAATGTCCCTGGGAGCTGACAGAGTCAGTATTGGTCAGATTTAGAGGCTAGAAATGCCAATAGCATCCTTTAGAGATGCCAAGTTATTACTTATTATTGTAATAACTGTTAAGTTAAATAAAAAAGAGCTATGTGAATTTGTTGTTAGACAAATTACAAATGCCTTCTATTTTAGCTTTGTTCTTTTTTGTAATAAAAGCCATTCTTTTTAATTATTTAAAAAAAAATAAATTCTAGTGACCTTGTAAGGAGATGGAACATAACTCATTTTATGGAATGGTTGTCAGTCAAAAAATTTCTCTCAAATTGTTGAGTAATATGTGTGTGTTGTGTGTGTGTGGTGTGTGTGTGTGTGTGTGTGTGTGTGTGTGTGTGAGAGAGAGAGAGAGAGAGAGAGAGAGAGAGAAAACTAGAATGGCTCCTTTCTTCTTGGACATGTAGAAATAAGGTAGCTAGTATTTTGAAGTGATTTCCCTTTTAAGAAAAAGTAGAATGAAGTATGGTGGAGTCATAATGAGCAGTAGATATGGAGCCAGAGCACCTGGGTAAGGAAATCTCTGATTTCAGGTCCATGATTCTTTCCAAAAGACCATGATTCCTTTCAGAGAAACAGAAGGAGGGATATATGATGAAAGGTAGGGTGGATGGTGAGAGTTTTTAAGAACAGGGGATACACAGGTGTATTTTTAGGAAGCAGGGAAAGAACTAATGGATAAAGAAAGATTGAAGATAAGAGAAAGTAAGGATAGAAGTAGAGGCAATCAACTAGAGAAGACAGGAGGGGATGGGATCAAGAGTACATGTAAAGGCCTTGGCTTGGCAATAAACATCACATGCAGTATCCAATTCAAGTATATTATAGATATACCGAGTATGTGAAAGGTGTTATTCAGAAGCATAACAAAACGGAATACAGGATTAAATTCTGAAGGAGAGCTATTCCTTTTTGTTGTTAAGTCTTATCACTCTTTGTGACTCCATGGTCCCTACTGTCCATGGGGTTTTCTTAGCAAGGATACTGCAGTGGTTTGCATTTCTTTCTCCAGTGCATTAAGGCAGACAGAGGTTAAGTGATTTATACAGTCACACAACTGGTAAGTGCCTGGGACTAGATCTGAGCTTGGGTCTTCCTAACTCTAGGCCCAGTGCTCTATCCACAGAGTCATCTAGCTGCCTTACTCTTCCTTGGGGAGGATATATAAATAATGGGTTTACACTGACTTAAATATTTAGTGCATTAAATAAGTTTGTGTTAAGCAATAGTTATTTTGGTACTTTGATGGATCTGTGATCACATCAGGGTAAGTGTTCCTGCCACAGACATAGGTTAAAATCCATTTGCAAATGATGTTCCTCCCATGTGTCATCAGGGTCTAGAAGGTCTAGCCTTCTTCTTGAAGGCTATGCCATCACAACATAAGCTTAGCAGGGGAAGGTTCTACTAAGAGGTAAAGGTATTTTACCTTTTTACCAGGCATGGTGTACATGATAGACCACATCTGCTGTTCAGAACCAGTCTAATTCATAATGGAGGGGATTCATCTTTAGGTTGGTCATTGCTTAATAAACTTTTTGATCATGGTGACTCATGACACATGCACTCAAGCAATTAAGTAACCAAGAAATATGTATTAAGCATGCATGCACCAGGGATTGTGCACTCTGGGGCAGAGTTTGCAGTCACCGACATTGAATATATGAGGAATGACCTAGTTTTATTCCAAAAGTAGATCTGGCTTGCTTTCTGCAATGCATTTTGTATTCTGTTCTACGCACTCTCTTACCTGTTGATCCATATAACTAAAGTAAAACAGTTCCTATTTCTGAGAAGCATATAGTCAGTCTGAGGGAGATAATGTGCATATGGCTATGGATATCTCCAGTGTTTAGCACAGTGTCTGAGAGCATATAAAAGGTGCTTAATAATGCTGGTTAAGTGACCAGTTAAATTATTATGAGAAAGTGTCCATAGGTGTCCTTTGACTTCCAATCAGATCCTTAATACAAAAAAAACAATGTCAAGAACTTCTAGTCAAGAATATCCAGTTCTAAATGCCCAATAAAAAAATGCTACAACTAGATCTTTTTTCACTTTTGTGTGAGGCTAAGTGTCAGATGACTATAACCATGATGTACTGACTGATATTATCATCAGATAGAGTTAGAAAAATTCAAGTCACTCAAAACCAACTAATCACACTAATGCTAAATTGCAGGTTTGGAATTGAGACTTATGTTCCTTACATTCTGATTTTGTGTTACATGCAATTTGTAATTTAGCAAAATGTCCCCGATAACTAGAAGGAATAAGGTAGGTAATAACGTTTTCCTCCTATTGCCTACAGTTCTTTAAAATGCAGCACAAAAATTAGAAAGGAAAAATCAGTCTTGAGGAGATCACATTACAAAATTAATTTGACAAAATTTCTGGTTTTCCTTATAATTTTGTGACAAATTCAAATAACTATATGACATCAGAATGAGTTAATTTGGTCATTATATATTTAGAATAACTGAAAAAGCAATGTCATTGGTTCTTTCTTTCTTTTTGTTGTTGTTATTGTTAGGCATCTAAGGCATAGTAGGAAGAAAGCATAAATCGTAGAGTTGTAGGACCTTGCATTGATTCTTAGCACCTGGGGAATCCACTTAGATTCTCCGACATTCAGTTCTTCATTTATAAAAGGGGAATAGTAGTAGTTGCATCACCAAATTTATCTGTGAGAATCCAATGAGATAATGTATATACTTTATAAACCATAAATCATTATGTAAATAACTGTTATTATTAATATTCTCTAATAATTTATTTTGAAGTGTTGAGAGGAAATAAATTAGAAACTGAATGGAAAATGCCACATCTTTAATTCATTCTTTGTAATAAAGACTGTAACAAGTGTGGGCTGATAATTCAAAGTTTTATCAGGTGTTCTTTTCAATGACTTGCAATTGAAGAACTGTACTATATGTGCTATGTTTTTGCTGAATGCTAGGGCTTTAAAAACAAAGTAGAGGAGTTTGTATTTTATTTTAGAGATGAGATATTAGTGAACCAATGGAGTTTCTTGAACATGGGAGTGACATTATTATCATCATCATGATAGCTAACATTTATATAGTGTTTTACATATATACATATATACACATACATATGTGTATATATACATACACATACATACATATATATATATGTATGACAGACACTGATGCGAAGTACTTTACAGTTATGTCATTTGATCCTTACAACAAGCATGGGAGGGAAGTGCTACTATTATCCCCATTTTGCAGTTGTGGAAACTGAGGCAAAAAAGAGGTCAAAAGACCTGCTAGTGAGTATCCAAGACTGGGTTTGAACTCAGATCTTCCCAACTCCATGACTTGAATTTTTGGAAGATTAATTTTACAGCTCTGTGGATGATGTATTGAAGGGGTCAGACACTGGAGGCAAGATGATCTATTAAGAATCTATAGTCATTGAGGCTGAATGTTTGAGGAACTGACTTAATTTTGTTCCTAAACTGGGTCTAGCCTGTTCCAATTAATTTTGTATTCTGTCGTAGGCACACTCCACCTATTGACCAACAGGACCCCTATAACTAAAGTACATATAACTAGCTCAAAGATACAGGGAGTACAGTTTTAGTAGAGAGACCACCAGATGAGGAGATAGAAATTCAGGGTCAGGACAATCCTGACTTTTAACTGGTTATGATTCTGGCTTCAATCTTTATGACCTTGAGGAAGTCACTGCTCTGATCTTACTTCCATTACCTTCCTCTGTAAAGTGAATAAGTGCTAGATGACCTTAAGAATGGTAACAAAGCATCCTGGCATCTGGGCAAGTCCATTTAGTTGGGGGCATAAGTTTAAGATATGACTACTTCTGGGAATGTGAGTTAGACCAGAGATAAGAGTAATGGGAGTTGAAGAAACTGAGAACCTGGCATGTGTGAGTGCTTTTGAAGGAATAGGTCTGGAGGGAGAAAAAAAATTGTGAGTCAAGTAATAAGCTAACTGGAGAGAAGAGAAAGAGATATGGAGATCCTTAAATGACAACAACAAGAAGCTGGATGGCAGGTTGCTGCTGAGTGATATTGGTAGATGGAAGATGGCATTGGGGAGTAAGGAATATAAACTCCTCTTACTGGATTCTATGTATCAGGGGACATGAGAGAAATTAAATCTAACCTTGGAAAGCGTTAGTGTCTTTAAAGGGAAACTAGACTGCAGGGGGAACCAAAAGATAAAATGAATTTGAGAGGAAACCATTCAAGGTGAAGGGGAGTTTCTTAGTTAATATAGGCAAGTTACAGAGGGAACTGGAGGCTAGGGACTAGGGAGGGTGAGGGCTAATCTGGATAGAGAGAAGAGTGTGGCACTAAGTAGCAGGGATGTAAGAAGAGTTATAAAGATCAGAGTGGGTAGGTAAGGCAAGAAAGTACCAATTGTTGGTATAGTAGTGATGGAATAGAGAGTGGTCTCTTTTTCCCTCCCAGGACCTTGATTACCAGCATCCTCATGTATTTGCTCCCTATTGGGTCTGCTTCCATGTCCTCAACCTTTGTGAGCACAGGAGTCTGCAGAGGCTCACGGTCAAGGTATGGAGACTATGAGTCTCTGAAACACTGGTGAGGAAGAGGAACCATTTAAAGAGAGGAAGGAGTGTTTCTCCAGATATGAGCAAGCCTAGGTATATCTATCCAAGTTATAGTATGATTACTTATGGTCTTCCAGATATAAATCCTATAATTCTATAGGAAAAAAAAGTCAGCATAAATACTTCAGGAACTGGTACTGAACTGGCACATTTTCCAGGACTTGGAATTATGGTTTTTAGACTTCAACATTTTTTTTAATGAGTGAAACATGCTTAACTTTTGAGCAATTGTCTTCCTGGGGAACCTGAGCCATTCTCCATCAGACTCAGCATGGGTGGCCATACAAGGAATGTTTTGGTGGGCTGACCTGGACATGCTCAACTTTTGGAAAAATGCTGCCTTCATTGTCTTGTCCTAAATGGAATGTGTTTCAAGGGAAGGTTAACACAGCATGTTTACTTTTGTAGACATATATACTTATTTTGTCACAGCTGTTCAATTTTTTAAAACTGTAATTTACAGCAAATGATACAAATTCTAGGAAGAAACAATGACAATGTAGGTAACATCTTATTGTTCTCCATTTGCCTCTTTGCTGGCTGGACCCAAAGACACAGAATGGCAGAGTTGGAAGAAACCTCAAAGGATATCCAAGTCCAAACTGTATCTGAGCAGAAATTTTTTCTGCCACATTCATGAAAATTGGCCATCCATCATCTGTTTAAAAACCTCCAGTGATGGGGAACAAATAACCTCTTTCCTAATGCAGCCTGTTCAACTTCGATATAATTGTTTGGGAATTTTTTCTTTGTATTGAGCCTAACTTTTCTCTGTGCAAATATTTATTTAATATTTATTATAATGAAAAGCAACATGGATTTGTGGATAAAGGAGACAAGAAGAGAGACAAGAAAGAACATCTTATTCCAATGAAATCAATGGTTAAAGTGCCTTAGAACTAGCAAGGAGTCAAAAAAAAAAAGTCTCTGATTTTGCTTAAGAGGAAACTGAGGCCCACAAAATGAAATGTTTTCCTAGCGAGTGGGGGCAGGGGAGGAGGGGAAGAACCTGCAGCCTCAAGGCCACATGTGGCTTTCTAGGTCCTCAAGTGTCCCTTTGACTGAATCTGAACTTCACAGAACAAATCCCAAAAGGATGGATTCAGTCAAAGAGCCATACTTGAGGACCAAGAGGGCCGTATGTGCCCTCAAGGCCACAGGTTCCCCACCCCAGTAGAGAATAGTACTAGTAAAAAGGTGGCAGGACTGGGGTTAGAAACCAGATCCTCTGACTACTAGTGCCATTTTCTGTTATAGCATACTTCCTTATTCCTTCTGTGTCATAGTTCCACATGTTGCCCTGATGTGGTGTCTTCTGGTGTCAAACAGAACAAATCTAAATTCATTTAGGATGACAGCGTTATAGATTTAGAGTTGGAAGGGGAACCTGGTAGTCATCTCATTCATTCCCCTCCTGAGGAAAATGAGGCCTAGGGAAGTTAAATGCCTTTATTAAAAGTCCAAAGGAAGAGTAAGTGGCCGAGTTTCACAATTTAAACCGAGCTTCTCTGATTCTAAGTATCACATTCTGGCCACTACAAAGTGAAGATGCCTTTCATGTCTGAACCCCCTCACCAGGTTGTCTTTTTTTTATGTCCCAATTTTCTTTAACCAATTCACATGGCTAATAAATTCAGGAGTCTTAAGTAATTCATTTACAGATGGATGAATGATCTGACCTGAATGTTTTCTTAGTGACTAAAATTCTGAAAGGCAACATCCCCCCAGAATAGTACACACTTCATAGTATTGATGTGTTTTTGCAAAAGGTTTCTTTCAAGTGGATTCTCTAAACTGAACTGCTTGTTCTCAAGAACTTGCATGACAAAATGACCAATGGGTTCTAACTGGGGAAAACAACAACCATGTAATGATATCTCCACAATTTTTTCAAATTCATCTCTATAAAACAATTTTTTTTTCCAGGGGGGAGGGCAGGGCAATTGGGATTAAGTGACCTGACCAAGGTCATACAGCTAGTAAGTGTTAAGTGTCTGAGGCTGGATTTGAACTCAGGTCCTCCTGACTCCAGGGCGGGTACTCTATTCACTGTACCACCTAGCTACCCCAAAAGTGGTTTTTCTGATTAAAAGTTCATGTTATTATTTTAACAAACTTCAAAATGTTAACAGAAATTAGATATGACAAAATATAAAGAAATTAAGGAAAAACTATAAAAGCAATACAGAATCAAATTTAAGTTGAATTTTTTTTAAAATTCTTGTCTGACTCTTTGTGACCCCCATGTAGGGTTTTCTTGGCAAAGAAACTGAACTGGTTTGCCATTTCCTTCTCCATCTCATTTAAGGATGAAACACTGAAACAAACAGTATCAAGTGACTTGCCCGGGGTGACACAGCTATTGAGTGTTGGGACTAGATTTGAACTCAGGAAGATGAGTCTTCCTGACCCCAGACCTGGCTCCCTATCCACTGAACCAATTAGTCAAATACTTTGGGACAAAAATGTGTCCCTAAACTTCTCATATTTTCACCTTCAACAAAATGGAGAACTGCTACTCTTCTCTCTTTACTAAGAAAGAAGTTTTCAGGCAGCTGGTTGGTGCATCAAGTAATGGACTGAGTCAGAAGACCTGAATTAGAATCCAGGCTCAGACATTTACAAGCTGTGTGACCCTGGACAAGTCTTTTAACTTCTCTAGGTTTCAGTTTCCTCATTGATAAAATGAAGGGGTTGGACTGGGTGGCCTCTAAGGTCCTTTTCAACTTTAAATCTACAATCCTATAATCTCCTTCCTTGACTATAAATTCAATAAGAATAGGAATCTATGTCTTACTTAAAATTCATGTGCTTGTATACCTTAGACACTTAATTGTTTGTTGAATGATAAGTACTGGACCTGTGATTTCCGAAGAAACTATTCCATTATAAGTCAGTCTTAGGATTTCCTTGAGCATTGAGATCAGTATGTATGTTTCAGAAATGGGACTTGAGCCCAGGTCTTCCTCATTGTGAAGCTAGCTCTCCCATTTTCCACAATGCTCCCTTTTTTTTAATTGAACGAACTGATGAATAAATGAGGGTGCTCCTTTACTTTTTAAAGATATTTGATGCATCTTCCAAACACACCAGCTACATCTTTCCTTATTCAAAGATGGCAACCTTAGCAGTTATATGCCATATAAGTTATATGCCTATTGAAACAGAGCCAGATGAGGTCTAAAGCAGAGAACTCATCCATCTATAAGCCAAGTCTTCAGATAATATATTTTGCATGTGTTGCCTAATTTATAAATGCTCCAATACCTTGTTTTTATATGTAGAATTGTTTTCTAGAAAGGTATAGCTAAAAAACAAAATCTTTCCAACAACAACAACGACATTGCATTTCAAATTAGACATCTGGGACATAGCTCATATTCATCATGTCTAAAACAGAACTATCTTTCTCACCTCTACCTTTCTCAACTTAGCTCCCATTCCAAACTTCCTTATTGCTGTTAAAGGCGCCACTGCTCTTTTGGTCTGCTAGGTTTGTAATCTTGGTGGTACCCTTGACTTCTCACTCTCCAATCAGGTGACAAATCTTGCTATTTCTACCTCCACAATATCTCTTGCATCAGTCCCCTTCTCTGTCCTCTCTCTGTCTTAGTTCAAGCTGTCATCACCTCTCAAATTTTTGAAGCAGCCTCTTAAGTCTCCTACCTCAAGTCTCTCCACACTGCAAACTATCCTCCACACTGTGATACACTTTACTACTTTCTGTTACTATAATAACATTGGGCTACTGGCTAACAACTACTTCCCATGTGAAGCTTCCTGAATAAATCAAGAATCCCTAATATCTATTACATTATAGCTGACATTTATATAGAAATAAATATTTTATATAGAAATAAATAAATATAAATAAATAAAAAGTATTTTACACACATTATCATGTTTGAGTCTTGTATTTACCCTTTGGAAGATGAAGGGAATAAACATTTATATAGCCCCTACTATATGCCAGGCACTCCACTGTTTGAAAAAAAATTTTTGTACCCATTATTATATATAATTATTATATTATTTTTATTATATAATTATATATTTTTACTATTATTTTATTATTTTTACTTTTATAATTACTATTATTCACATATGAATTATTATACCCATTTTACCGTAAAGGAAACTGAGGGGAAAAATGGTTTAATGTCTAAGGTGGCATTTAAACTCAGATCTTTCAGATCCCAGACCCAGCACTCTCTTTGCTGTACCACTAGCTGCCTCTCTTTGCAGTAGGAACTAGAGATATCATTAACCCAGTTTTAAGATTTAGAAATTATGTTTTACTCTTAGTCACTAAGTTTTAGAAGTGGGATTTGAACTCAGATCTTTCTGTAAGCAAATCCAGTACACTATCCACTATTTAACATTGCTTTTCTATATTGACTACTTGCATGTGAATGGAAAATGGAGGTATTTATCTTATACATTTAGCCTCTCATTATTCCCTCTTATCTTGATTATACTGTTTGTTTTCATAGATAGTAAAAAGTTTAACTCCAGGCCAGTGCTTTAATCTCTTCTATGACAAATTCCTGATTATCTGAGTTGGAATCAATCAACTAAGAAGCACACTAATGTTTAGGATTCAATTCAACAAATCCTAATTGAGTATCTCAGTTCTGAGCTGAAGTATATAATATGGCAGCTGCCAAAGAGAGAATTAGCCTATAACTGGAGACCAGATGCAAAATGGGGTAATTCCTAATAAGTAGGGATACAGGGTGAATCTGGAACCTGAAGTCTGAGTTCAGATTCAAGCTGTGTGACATTTTCCTATTTTAACTCTCATTTTCCTTCTTTGTAAAGCCGTCCTTTCTAGTTCTATATTTTATGATTTTTATCACATGGGTTTCAGTCTCATCTCTGTCTATCACTAGCTGTATAGCCCTGGAAAAGGCATTTAATATTTCTGAGTCTCAGTTTTCACTACTGTTAATCAGTCCATAAGCATTTTATTAGGTGACTACTATGTGCCAAGAACTGTGCTAAGTGCTGGGGATACAAAGAAAGACAAAAGAAAGTAGTTGCTCTTCAGGAGCTCACAATATAGTGGGGGAGACAACATAGAAACAATTATGTACAAATGAAGAATAATAGGAATAATCAACAGAGGGAAGGTACTAGAATTAAGAGGGATAAGAAAAGCTTCCTGTAGAAGGTGAAATGTTAACTGGAACTTGAAGGAAGCCAAGGGAGTCAGGAAGTAGAGATGAGGAAAGAGACCATTCTAGGCATGGGTAAGAGCCAGTAAAAATGCCTTGAGTCTGGAGATGGAGTCTCTTGTTCAAGGAACAACAAAAAAGCCATTGTTACTGGAGTAAAGAGTGTGTGGGAGGCAATGAGGCAGAAGGTGTACTCAGACTAAAAAGGGAAGAGCTTTGAATACTAAACAGAGGATTTTGTATTTGATCCTGGAGGTGGTAAGAGGTACTGAAGTTTATTGAGCAGGGAAGATGACTTGGGAAGGACCACCATTTAGGAAAATCACTTTGACAGCTGAATGGAGGATGGATTGGGGTTGGGAGAGACTTGTGGCAGAGACCAACCTGCAAGCTATCACAATAGTCTAGGTGTGAGGAGATGGGGGCCTGTTTTCAAGGTGGTGGGAATATCAAAGGAGAAAAGGGCCTGTATTCAAGAGTTGTTACAAAGGTGAAATCAGTGGGCCTGAGAGAGAATTGAGGGGTTGAAGGATTGAAGGTCACTATGTGGAAGATGAGCAAGGTTAGGTATTAGAAGGCAGAGAGAAAGAGGCAGAAAGAGTGATGATACTTTTCCCCTGCAAGGCAGGAGGGACCAGGCTGGAAGCTTGATGGATTGGTCACCTTTCTCCATCCCTTGGCAAATACTGACTATTAAGATAGAATTGTGCTTCTCTTCTTGAGGGAGTTGGTAGGACTTTACCTTCCTCCTGGGGCAAATGGTAAATGAAATGCATATGTATAAAGGCAGGAGGTAAACTGTTAAAATCCTATGCAAATAAATGTAAGCTGTTATTTGGCATAATATATTGAAAACAGAGTAATAAGATATTTAAAACATGGTATTGGCAAAGGAATAGTATTTCTTTCAAGGTAATTCAACTCCCCCTACTCATTGTACCCTCTGCAGTGCCCATTCATTCTACTTTTATGTCACTACCCTTCATATCATATCAAAAGATATATGGAGTCTTTCAAAAATTATTTCATACAGATTTAATAATTAAATATCCATTTTTTGTTTCTCCTCAATACTGTAAGTTCCTTGAGGTTGTTTTCTTTTAGCTCTCCAGTGCCTAGTACAGTGCCTGAAGCACAGTAGACACTGAAGTGCTTTTTGGTTATATGAAATTGAGTAATTTCAATAGTGCCATTTATTTAAATATTTCTGAATTTTTTCTCTTGAAATTAAATGCCTTAAGTGGCTGAGGCAAAGTCTTTTGAGCATCTTCAGTGAGAGCCAATCTTCATTTTGAAGGTGGGGTTGCTTTGTTTTGTAAGAGACAAAGGTTATTTTTGAGCTATATTATCATCATGCCAGGAAATGCATTTTTGGGCCTAACATTCTTCATGGAAAGCATAATGTGAACCAGCTAAAGCACTGTCCTAAAGAAAAAGTCAATCCCAGGGCGGTAGTTTACTCAATTTGTGTCCTACAGACTATCAGACTATTTCAGACATTACAAAGTTTCTACATTACCCCTTTGATTGGCTATTCAATCTCATGGGATGAATTTTTCATAAGCAATTCCCCCACTATCAAGCAAATACATATATTTTTGTCTTTGTGATTTGCATATGTGTAATTTCTTGGGTCTTGGACATAACAGAGATTTACATAGTAGACTCTAATACATTATTTTGGGATCATACTGGAAAACCATTTTTCTTTCTTCATTGTTTACTATTTTATGCATATACACATGCATGCGCACACATACACACACATACGCACCTGTGAAATTTCATTAAGTATCCCTCAAAAGATAAGACCAAAAATCATTTTCATCACTTATGTTCATTTCTGAAAATCAATGGCATAATCTTCATTGACAATTCCTTTATGCTTCCCAAGTTTTTTCTCAGTATTTCTTTATCTGAACTTAAGTTTTCAGGTAACATTTTACCAATGAGTTTTCTACTTAAACAAACCATTTTTCTAATTAAAAAAACATGCTCACATTTGGTAGTTGGACAAAAAAGTTTCCATCCCCAGAAATGTCTCTTTTAGAATGTCCTTTTCTGTTATAGGAATTCTTTTTTCTAGAAATTATAGAATTTAAGCTCCATGAGGTACTCTTTTACCTTTGTCTTTGCAGCCCCTGCACCAAGAACTATGCCTACTATATGCTTAATAAGTTCTTGTTAACTGATGTTAACTGATTGAGACTTCATGAGCTAATAATAACATCTGTACCATTTTATTACAGTTTGGTCCTGATTAGTATGAATAATGGATACTGCGAAGTGGTTGCATTATTTTAAGTCACATTGTATATTTCCACTGGTTTGGATCCAATTACCATATTTTACAAAACTTCCAATACTGCAAATTTGAACAATCAATTAAAAATCATTCATTAGGCATCTACTTTGTGCTGTGTACTGCACTAAGTGCTGGGGATGCAAAGAGAGACAAAAGATAGTCCCCCTTAATCTAATGGAGGAGACGAACAAGCAAGCGCATATGTACAAACCAAGGTAAGTAATGGAAAGCAGGAAGACACACAAATTAAGAGGGGTTGGGAAAGGCTTCCTGTAGAAGGTGAGATTTTAGTTGGGACTTAAATGCTTGCAATTACTTCATGGGATTCATTGTAAGCACTAATAAAGACCTGCATGATGATGACGATAATGACAACAAAAAGCTTACATTTACATGTTATTATAAATTAGAAAACACTTTCCTCCCAACTCTGTGAATTTATTCTCTTATTTTCTTGTCCTCTGACTTTCATCAATGTAGAGAACTCTTGTTGTGTAAGCTCCCTTCACTGATAGACACTGGCAACGTCTGCCTTACTTCCGGTCACAAAGCCCGTATAAGACGCAGGACTTGCTCTCAGGCCTCCCTGAAACCAAGGCTGAGTCACACTATCTCCTTTCTGTTTCTCTTGGGGCAAGTATTACTAATCCCTTTTCATGGCTGAGGGACTTAGATTTCAAAGATATTTATTGGCTTATAGGATGACAGGTTTTTAAAAGCTGGAAGGGTTCTTCCAGACAGATGATTTGGTTGAACCCACTCATTTTCCAGATGCGGGAACTGAGGCCCAGAAAGGTTAAGAGATCTGACTTCAGTCACAGAGCTGCTGTCGAAATCCGGAGTCAGTGTTAGTTATTCCAATCAGGGTTGGACTAGATGACCTTTGATATACTTTTCTAGTTCTAAATTTAAGAGCTCATACCTATCTGACTCCAGTTCCAGTATTCTTTCTACCCAAATCATGTAGCCTTTGTTAAAACACTTATGTCAGTCCAAACCTCTTACTGTTGCTATTACTTTTTTTTTAAACATGCTGAATTCCTCATTTGTAGATTTATCTTTACATGGATCAATATTAATTCAACATAATGGTCACTTACCTTTATGCCAGGCCCAAAGAATACAAATTCACCACCATTGCTACAATGAGACTAGCTGACTAACCTTGAAAGTGCTGTCACTGAACACGCCGAAGCATGTCCTTGTTATGTCCTTCCTCTGCTCCCTAAAGTCTGGGGAGAAAGTTATTCTCACTGCTGTATTATCACACTGAGTTTGCCAAGATGAGTGTTAGGGAATCCATAGAAGGGAGATGTCAGTGTGAGCTGCAGTATTCAGGCAAAGATCTGTAAAAGGATAGGGCTTGAGCTAGGACTTAATAGAATTAAGTAGACAGAAAGGTAGAGAAGAGAGGATATGCCAAGTGGGAAGCAACATCATGAGCATGCATAGCAAGGGAATTGGGAGACTAGCCTAACTGAAAATGACAGTTAGCAAAAGGACACACAGTGGGAGAACAGTTTGAATACATGGGGGGGGACTAACATTTGTCAAATTGTCGACCAAGTCTATACTTGATTGCAAAGGCATTACGAAGCTATAGAAGGTTTTTTTTTGGGGGGGGGGTGAGTGGGTGGGTCGGGGAGGGGAATGATGAAAGCTGTATTTTAGCTGTATCACTCTGAAAGATAGATTAGAGGAGGGGAGGACTATTGTTATGCACAGTGATGCCAGTGGAAGGGAGGAGACAAAGGCTAAGCATAAAATCATGGATGTGCCTGAAGGCTGAAAGTAGCAAACTGAAGAATCCTTGGCTTTTACCCTCCTTGCATATCCCAGTAACAATCCTGCTCAGCCTGAACCTGGCCTGCATCCATGCACTCATTCTCTTGGAACTCACCCTTGATCCTAGCTTTGACCTCACATTACTTTCCTCCTTGGACTCTGGAGAAGTGGCCTATATCCCACTCACGAACTCTGATTTATGCCATGATGTTTCTGGCTTCTAAATGTGTGGAGATTACTCTCCCTTTTTAACAAGGTGACTTCACCTAGGTCCCTTCTTTGCCTTGCACTAAGGCAAGAAGAGCAGTATCACATATTATAAAACCCTGGACTAGGGAAATGACAAGAAGAATGCAAAAGAGGGGATGGAGAGATGTCTTGAGGGAAGATGCACAAGGGGCTGTCAGGGGCTTTTATTTAGGACCAGAACTATGATTTCATGAGTATAGGTGACTCTTGATGTGTTAAATTGCTCTAAAGACTCATTGTCTTAGACACTTGCGGTTGAGATGTTAAGTGACACACAGCTGGTTTTATGTCAGAAGTGGGACTAGGCTTTGAGGAGGACTGCTTATCTATCATTCCAGGCTGCCTTGCCCACGAGCTAGGGGATACTCAACAAGTATGAAACATAGTTCTTGCCTTCAAGTAGTTTGCGTTGCTGTCCAGAATAAAAAGACTAACAAAGTAAACAATTACGATACAGGCAGTAGGTGATCAGATACTGAATCCTGTGACCCTAAGTTCTGTAGGAGTATGGATGAAAGAGATTTTGCTATAAAACACTCATTACATGGGGACATTTGATTTACATTGTTCAGGCACAAATGAGCCACATGGCAGTGAAAACTTCACTGTGACTAGCAGTGTTAAAAATACTCAACACCTTTTGTCTGATTTTTCTTCCCAACCCCCAGGTCAGGAAAATGAATAGCTGCAAACCTGCAGGTTGATGCTTGAGTGGGAGGAAGAGGAAAGGATGGAAATTTTTCTCCTGCCTATATGGAATTTGCCTCACAAATTTGCTCTCTCTTCTCCACCAGATTATGAGGTTTTGGGGAACAGGGACTGTCTTTTGTCTCACTTTGTATCCTGAGAGGTTAGCATAGGACCTGGCATGTAGTAGGCACTTAACAAATGATCAGTGACTGACTGATTTCAATAAGGGCTGAAGCAAAGAATAGAGCCTTAGTTCCTGAGTTCTTAGCTATCTATCCCACTTTTAAATCCCATTTCTCAAAAGAACAAAAACAGAAACAAAAATGCCTTGAACATTCCAGCCAGGGTTTCCTGGATTTTGTTGTTGTCGAGTCATTTCCAGTCATGTCCAACTGTTCATGACCCCTTTTGGGGTTTTCTTGGCAAAGATACTGGAGTGGTTTGCAGTTCCTTATCTGTAAAATAAGCTGGAAAAGGAAATGGCAAACCACTCCAGTATCTTTGCCAAGAAAGCCCCAAAAAGGAGTCACGAAGAGTCGGACATGACTGAAAACTGCAGAACAACAACCACAAATGAGGCAAATAGGGCTAAGTGACTTGCCCACCATCACATAGCTAGCGAGTGTTTGAGGCTGGATTTGAACTCAGATATTCCTGACTCTATGTGCAGTGAACTGTGACACCTAGCTGCCCCCATTCCTGGATTACAGGAACAACTGTTTCAATAATGGTGTTTTATATTCACATAATATTTCTAAATTCACTGCTATCACCTACCTGTGCATTGCTTTAAATGTTAAATTCTGCTTTACTGCCTCATGTGATCCTCATAAAACCTTAAAAGGTAGAAAGAACAATAATTTTCCATATTGATTCTCTATCATCCTCTTCACAGAGATTAGTCTACACCTCTTCTCTCCTCAGACTTTCCTTACTTCCTTTCTTCCCCCCACAATCTCTTGGCTAAAGACCTCATATCATAACTTTGCTTGAAAATCAGAGGCTACTTTTGATTTTCCTCTTCTTTCTTTCTCTGTAACTCAAAACCACTTAATATCACATCCCATTCTCACTTTCTTTGCACCAGAGTCTGAAGGTGGCTCTTCTCCTCCACAAGACCAAAGTATCTAGATGATCCTTTAATCCCATTACTTGCCATCTCCTCCAGCAAACTGCCATATAATTATCCCTCTCCCCACTCATCTTCAACCTTTGCTGATTCCTTTATTGCTTCTATAAAATGCACGTTTGCACCCATTAAAATAAAAAAAAATATTTCCTTAGATGTTACTATCCTTCTTTAGCTATTATTATGTTATATTTCTTCTCCCTTTCTCAAATTAAAAAAAAATCTGTGTAAATGTTTTGCTTCCACTTTCTCTCCTCATGTAACCGTATACGTTCTGGCTTCTAACCTCATCGCTCAATTGAAATTGCTCTCTGCTAAGTTGCCAATGATCTCTTAATTGCTATATCTGATCTTCTGACATTTGTAATTATTAGTGCTCCCAGGATATGATTGTTTTATTTTTGCTACTATGTCTCAAGTACCTAACACAAAGAAAGTCCTACACACATGCTTGTTTATTGACTGATCCCCATTTTACAGATGAAATAACTGAGGACAAGGAAAATTAAATCACTGAGAGTCAGGGCATTAGAAGAAACCTGAGTGGTCATCTAGTCCAACCCCCACCAGAATAACGAATTCCTTCTATAACATCCCTGATATTCATCCCTCCATTGACAGAGACCTCAATAATTCCCCAAACAGCCTTCTTTATTGGATAGTTCTAATTCTCACAAAGTTCAAAGGATCATAGATGTAGTGCTGGAAGGAACTTGAGAAGCCATATAGACCAACCACTCATTTTACAAATGTGGAAACTGAGACCCAGAGTAGTACAAATGAATTGTGCAAGGTCACAAAGATAGAAAGGTACAGAGCAGGACTGGAATTCAAGTCCTGTGATTGCATATTCTTTATACCGAGTCTTATTCTGTCTCCCTGTAACTTCCACTTAGTTTGGTCACATCTCTCTTCTGCTTGGTAATAAATTTACAAACCAATAGGTTTTTGCCTACTATGTACAAAGTAGCAATCTTTTAATGAGTTGAACACAATGATCATGTCTCTTTTATCTTCTCTCTTCCATAATAAACATCCCAGATGCTTCAGTGAGACCTCACATGACACTGCCTCTCTGCCACCAAGCGCTTCACCACCTTTGGACTACCCAAGTCATTGCTAAGTCTTACACTGACTCTCCCAGGCAGTTAGTGGCAGTGATGGCATTGAAATCTAGGATCCTGGTCAGGTCAATGTTTGACATTATTGAGAATTCTTATGACCATAAAAGCTACCTTAATTTACCATCCCATCTTTTACAAAGTAATTTTCTAGAAGACAACCCACAAAGTTGCTTCATTTCCATAAAATGTGGCACCTTGAAAGAATCAATACTACAGTTGACCATGCTCGTCACCTGATTTCTTGTCCAAGCAAGGCCACCAATTAGAAGTGCTGTTAGGCACCTTAAAATAGAGTCACAGAGCTAGAGTCAGTTTTCAGTTGGATAGATAAAGGACAACGATTCCCATATTTTTGCAATATTATTATTTAAAATGCTTTGTGGGGATTCAAAACTTAACAGTTACTTAAAGTAAAGGTTTAGAGTAATAGAAAGTAGGCAACTGTCCATAATGTTATGTGCATACAAGTTCATCTTGAACTCTCATATTTTACCCTTTTCATTCAATACAATGTTTAGGGTTTTTTGAAGGATGAATAAACTTTTTTTTTCTGAAAAATAACTAGCCTGAGGGTCTAAGATAGAAATTTTAAAAAAATCTCTTTAGCCCCTTTGCTTTTATCATCTCCTATCTCCTGAAGTTCTTATGTGAGAGCTAAGGTGGAATGGTTTCTGGAACTAGATAGAATAACATCTAACTCCTCCATCATAGTCTAGCTCTTCAAATATTTGAAGATGGTTGTGTCCATATTCTGCTATCTGATGGTAGAAAGTGAAGAAGAATTAAGAAACTTCTTGATGAGGGTGGAAGATGAGAGTGTCAAAGCTGGCTTGAAGCATAACATAAAAAATATTTTGGCAACTGGTCCTATCCCTTCCTGACAAATAAAGAGAGAAGACAAGGAAGTAGAGTCAGATGTTATATTCTTGGGCTCAAAGATCACTGAAGATGGCAACTGCAGCCATGAAATTAAGAAAAAACAAGCAAATAAAAAATGCTTGCTCCTTGGAAGGAAAGCTATGGAAAATCTGGACAGCATACTAAAAAACAGAGACATCATCTTCTGACAAAGGTCAGTGTAGTTGAAGCTATGGTTTTCCTAGTAGCACTGCAGAACTGACGCTTTCAAATTTTGGTGCTGGAGAAGACTTTTGAGAGCCTTTTGGACAGTAAGGAAATCAAATCAGTCAATAATCAAAGAAATTAATTCAGATTATTCTTTAGAAGATCAATTATTGAAGCTGAATCTTAAATACTTGGCCACATAATGAGAAGACAGAACTCATTGGAAAAGACCCTGATGTTGGGAAAGATCGAAGGCAAAAGGAAAAGGGAACAGCAGATGATGAGATGGAGAGATCGTGTGATGAAAGCAAAAATCATAACTTTGGGAGATAGTGGATAGAAGAGCCTCGTGCTCTATGGTCCATGGGGTCATGAAGAGTCAGACACGACCTAACAACTGAACAATAACAACAGTGAACTCTGAAGAACGGGAATAAATGATGTCATCAGAAAAATATATGATAGGAAAAGAACATGGGTGGTTAACATAAGGGATAACAGATGGATAGCCAGGGTCTTCCAGTGACATCTTCATGAGGCAGGAGAAATCAAAGACAACTAACAGCGTTTTTAGTGCACTCTCTATGAAGTCCTCATGAGAAGACACAGATATAGGATGTGCTGGCATTTGTAGGTTGCAATCTGAATCATTGGGGAACTTCCAAATTGATGAGATCATAGATCATAGATCATTTTGATAATTTTTCCTATATTCTGAAAATGAAATTGAATTATTGCTTTCCTTTTGTTATTCCTCCATGCAAATTTTATCCAGGATAAATGAAATAAATTCCACATTGACTTAATAATATTTCTCAGTCTCTTAGTACTTTTTTTTTTGATAATGAGGATGTTGCCTGACTATTTGATCCTTTTGCTTTGGGAATAAAGTTAAGATCTGAATTAAGAAAAAAAAAACTGGTATAGAAAAATGGTGGTGTTATATAGAGAAGTTCTCTGTTTTTCCAACTGTTTTTAATTGGAGCATGATTATAGTACTGACAGATTCAACATAGATGACTTATATAGATATATGTGTGTATGTATGTACATATATACACACATACATATATATTAATAAATAGAATAATATAGAAAAAAGCCAGGGAAAAGATTTTTTTAACATCCATCTGTTTAATGGCATAACAATGCAGAGTGAAAATTAAATTAAAACATTTAATTATGCTTTTATGCATTATTATTAGTTTAATTAACATCAAATCTGTACACTAGCATCCTACAGTTTATTTAAAGTGTTGGGCACATTTTATCAGGCTAAAAGTGTGTTAACATGAAACTAGGAGCAATAAGAGAAGCCAGAAATTCAATAGTATTTACATCACTTCTGAAAAAGGAGGGCAGTTGTCACATGTCATACTCCTTTTAATACATCTCAGACACACAATGGTGGTCATCATTCTTTTTCCTTCTTTTTCTTCTCCTCATCCCCCACATTGATCTGTAACTAGGGACAAAGGAAGTGTAATTTCTGCCTCTGTGATTCCTTTATTATTGTATTAAGGGCTTATTTATGTGTTTTCTGATTTCTTAGTAATAAATATGCATGCATGTATGTGCATATTATATATAATATATACGCATATATGTATACACTCCCCCCATATATATGTTGAGCCTTATTAATCTGTATCAATGATTTACAGCTCAATTTTCCCCTGGGTTGTCTTTATCCATTTAGATGTCATAAAACACTCAAATCAATTTAAACTCAAATTTTAAAAAAGAAACACAAACAAAATGCCATAAATACTTTCAGGAGGTTAGGAGATGTCACAAGGCACACATTAAGTACTGGATCGTCCATGAGGGCTTTCATGACTTCCTCAGCCTTCAGGGTCTATCTATTGTCTATGTAATGAAAACGGAATCTATACCAAAGAATAGAAGTCAATTATATATTGGATTGTTCTTGAGCTGTTTCACTGAATTTAATTTGTGCTTTCCCAATTAGGCTCTAAGTTCTTTGAGGGAAAGGCTCACACCTGAATTTTCTTTTCTATCCTCCATAGTACCAAGCAGAATGGTGGGCACAGATCGAGAGCTTTATTGACTTACAATTAAAAGTAACCAAAAAATGAAAACAAAAACAAAAGAATTAAAAAAAAATAGAACTGTGGTATTGAAGTATCCATTTTCTTCTTTTTGTTTTATTATTTTGTTTGAAAAATGACTGCCAATTGCAGAGGGAGAGTAGAAGCCATATGAGGCCAACTCTTCAGGGGTTTAGGAGCTTGACATCTTCAGATATTAGCCTCTTGAAGTTATTACTGCCCAATGCAGGCCGGTAGGTGAAGGGAAACCTCCCTTTGGGGGCTCAGGACTGCAATATTCCCTAAACATATCTGAAATACTAACAGACATCTCAGCTTCCTATTTGGGAATCACAGTCCTAGGGTCATAGGAAAAATTGGTTATTTTTTCCACTTATTTTACTTAAGCAAATCCAGATTTTCAAATATGCAAGGAGTTTACAAACCATTTTGATATTAAAATATTGAAAACATATTAAAATACTTTTATATTGATCTTAATTTTGACAATCTTAAATATGAGATCTTGGGAATAATTTAAAGTTAATTATTAATTAACATGCTATTTCCTCAATGCTGCAAAGAGCTATAAATAAAAATTAATAAAGAAGTGGTAAAATATGAAATATAAATGAATTTTAAAAGTATGTACTAACAATATTGGTATATGGAATAATAAGAGATACAGCACATATAAAGCTCTCAAGAGATCAGAAAGAAAAATCGTATGTCCTCAAAATAATAAAAGTTTTGATAAAAGAGTATTGGATTTGGAATCAGGGGACTTGAGTTCACAACTTGTCTTCATTTCTTACCAGGTATGTAACCTTGAGAAAAATCACTTAACCCCTCTCAGACTCAGTTTTCTCGTTTGTAAAAATGAAGGTGTTTGTGACCTGTAAAGTCCCTTCCAGGCTCAAATCCTGTGAACTCACCTTCACTCTGGGGAAAAGAAGACTTAAGAGCACGTGATTCCTGAGTTCACATTTTGAAGGGTTGTCATTTAGAAGATAGATCAAATAGAATGTCATTTATTTTTTTATTTTTTTTTATCATCACAGAGGTCAGGCATAGGAGCAATGTGAAAAAATAGGAAAGAGAAAATTTAATTCAGTGTTAAAAAAAAAAAGCTTCCTAAAAGATTAGTCAGCCAGAAATGCATCAGGCTGTCTCAGATGAAGAGTAAGTTGTCTGACGCTGGAGGTGTGACAATCTTGAGAGGCTGGACTTGGAATCAGGAAGATCTAGGTCTAAATCCTGTCTGAGACACTTCCCAGTTGTGTGACCCTGTACAAGTCACCTAATTTCTCTGGGCCTTAGTTTCCTTATCTGCAAAATGAAGGCGTTATACTCAATGGCTTCTAAGCTTACTTCTTACTCAAAATCTGTGATGCTGTGATCTTTATGCTGGGGCTAAATGACCCTATGTGTTGGGTCAATGAAGGTCAAACCCTTGATATCCTCTGTTTCTCAAGGCAATAAACAAGCATCTAGGGCAAAGATGTTAAGAAATTTCTTTGTTTCAGGGTGAACATCAGGAAGAGGGAGGGAAGGCAGCATGCCAGAGAGAAAGGTAGAAAAAAAAATTAAAATTCAGTCTGCCTTCTCTCCAGAAAGCTGTGACACATAAAACTAAGCAAACAATAAAGCCATATTAAACACTTCTATTTTTTTTCCCCTTCTATTACACAGGGGATATAGCTACAGATGGGAGACCCGTTAACAGGATGCCGAGCTTGGAGAAGGTTCATAGGGGAAACCAGATGACTACAAACCTGTGCTTGTGAAGTATACTGCATACTGGTTTTAAAAAAGGGAGAGGGAGAAACTCCAGAGATTTTCATTGAGGGTTGAAATAAACGATATTCAATTGGTGGAGAACGATTTGTTATGGATAAAAGAAGGCCATTCTTAGAATGAATGGTGTCCCCATCTCACTGGATATATGGATTGGCCAACAGAAAAATATTCCTCTTAAGGCTCTAAAAGGTATGTTTCCACTGGATTCAGTGTGACAAGGCATCAAGATATGTGAAAGTCAACACAAGGACATATGTTTCTGAAGCCCTCATCAGGTTGAAAGCAATCTCCATTTTTTATGCCTTTGCATAGACTTTCCCCTAGGCCAGAATTGCCTTCCCTCTTCTTGTGAACCTCTTAATATTCCTATCTTCCTTCAAGATTCAGCCCGGGTTTCTCCTATAGGAAGCCTTTCTTGTTTCTTCTAGTTACCAATGCTCTTATTCTTCTCAAATTATCTTAGATTTACCTCTCTGTTTATATACAGTATTACTCCCCCCCTCCCCCCTCCCGCCCAAAGTTATGGCCTTAAGCTGCTGCAGGACAAGGGCTACTTTAAAGTTTTGTCTTTTTTAATACCTGTGGCCTAACACTGCTGCATTTCACATTGATGCTGAATAGATGTTTATATAGGGATGAAGGTCTCACCTCATCATCTCACCCAGTTTTAGCCTCAACACCTTAAGTAGATAAATCAACCATAGGCCTTAAGACTAGGTTGAAAAGTCTCTGAAAGCTATTCAATGAAGGAAAATGGTACCAGATAATAGGGATGATTGAGTTGGTGAGAGAATTTCCTCTGGATCAAATATAAAACACCAAATTAACCTGAGCAGGAAGAATTTGAGAAATTGGAGTGTGTGGAGTTTTAGCTGAACCCTTTGAGAAGGAACTGTTTATAGGAAGGGAGAGGGAGGGCCTTGACTAGTTTTCTCTCCTCTCCTTTTCCACTGCCATCCCTTCCATATCCTTAGACTTGAGAATGACTGCCAGATTTTCAGGTTACATAGGATGCTGGACCTTCCCATAAGAGTCCTAACATCATATCTCTGGGGACAACAGTGGTTTCCTATTTCCTCTCCTGTCTTACTTTTTGATATCCTAAATGACATCTCTGGATAGCATGATGGCAATGTCTGCATCAGAAGACATAGACAGAAACAGATTCATGATCCTTACAGGGAACTTACTGAGTACCCCAGTAGTAAGAGAAAAAGTTTTCTAGCAATTAGGAGTTATGTTAGTCACATGTCACATGTCACTTTCTAATCTTGGGCTCATGTATTTGTAGGAGAATGTGTCGCAGATTTTGGGGGGATAATTTGAAACAACTGTTGTTGCACTACCTTACTAAATACTCTCTTTATAAAAGAATTGTAAAGGTAGTAAAAGAGTAGTAGACCAAATAATTCCCAACTGATAACCTTGAGGGAAACACAGAAGTAGTGGCTGGGGCCAATGACCTTACAAAATTAATCTTGCTCCTGTAGGCTTACCCCTAGAAAACTGAGGCTAAGATACAGCTAGCAAAGTTCTGGGGATTCAGCTTCTCAGTGAGAGTAGGGTTGGGATGGACATGACCCAGAGCATAAATGCAGTATATCTGATAAGACAAATTGAAAGAATCAATTGGGGAGATTTAGAATAAAAATCAGGAATGTCAAACCCCTATTTGACAGAATATAGCATTAAATCTAGGAGTTGGCAGGAATCTCCAACAGCATCAGAAAAGAAATATCCTTTGTGACATAGCCTCTTCTTGAATTCCTTCAATGGAGAATTCAACTACCTTTCCCCATTTGAAAACCGTGAAGTACTAGGAAGTTCTTCTTCACTTTGAACTGAATTCAGCTTTTCTGCAATTTTTTACTTATTGTTAGAAATTTTGCCTTCTGTGGCAAAGAAGAACAGGTCTGATCTCTCCTTCCCATTACAACACTTTTGGTACTTGAAGATAGTTAGTATTATGTCCTCTCCTCCAGGCTCAACATCCCTTATTATTTCAAGAGATTCTCCTCTGGCACAAACTGTGTGCTTTTGATTTAAACAATATTGCCGGGGTAGGTAGGAGCAGAGGAGTGAGTTTGGCAATAGGTACCCAATAAAAAAAATAGTCTTCACTGATAGGAGGAAATTCTCTTAACATCACATAAAATGACATATCAATAACATTCCATTTCTTTCTCAAATACAGATTTAAAAAAGCTTTCTTAAAATTTCCCAAAACCAACTTTAAGGGAAAATATTTTCCTCCTTTAAAAAAATACAAGCAAATTAACAACAATGAGAAACCTCTCACTTCATTGGTAAGAAAAAAAATAATTTCATGGTTATAGATGCATTAATAGTATCACATCTTTCAGTAAAGACAGAACTCTTTTTAAAGTTGAGAGGAATAAAAAGACAATAATCAACACTTCCAAAGATACTGAAATTGGGCATCTTCAGAAACTGAATTTCTCTCATTGCCGGCCACTGAGGATGAAGGGTATAGATGGGATGAGCTGATTTGAGAAGTTAATAGCTCATTAGAAAGATGGCTACTGTTTAAAATATAGTAATGACCACCTTTTGGTGAGAAATAGTGCACCAATATCTGGTAGGAATTCATTTGCCTGGTGTTGCACAAGTCTAATCAAAAGGTCTTTAACATAAAAAGGATGGGGAAAGGAGAAAATGGACTATGCATATCAATCAAGCTAGATTAAATAAGCCCTACAATGAAGAAAGAATCGCAGTTGAGACACCCAGAATTTCACAGGAGACACAATCCAATGAGGCAAATTAAAACTCAGAGGTAGCACTGATACACAATAACATGAAACTCATGACTAGAATATGGCTCTGGAGGGACATATGTTATTCAAAAGAAATAGGCTAGGTTGGGTGCTCTATAATGCTATATTACTAAGTAAGGACAATCATGTGAAGAAATCTGGGAATCAGAAGCTCCTGGATGAAATTGAGGAAGAAACAAGAGTCATTTTTGTCATCAGAGGACATTATGGACCCCTGGGACAAAAAAGAGGAAATATATGAGGAGTATGGGAAATAGACAACAAGCCCTGGTAACCAAGGTATGATATAACAGTGTTGGAATATTTAAATCATCCAGACATCTGCCAAAATGAGAAAAGCTAATAATTTTTTAATTTGCCTCACTATTAATTTAATCGTTTATAAAGTAGAGAAAATAATAAGGGAAAAATTCAGTTCTCATCTGATTCTCATTGACAGAGAGAAAGTGGTTGCTGGAGTAGAAATTATGGTCTCCTTGAGGGGATATGATCACTCCATTCTGGTATTTTTGAGAGAGGAGAGGACATCTGGGTAAAGTCTAACATGTGCGCTACATTTTAGGAAAACAGATTTTAATAGGCTCAGAGGAAGAATAGAAATCGTCCTCTGGCAAAAAGTTTATCTAGGAATCAGTCAAGGAATGATGGAAAACTCTCAAGAATGAAATTCTGAAGACATGAGGAAATGATTGTGATGAGGATTAAAAATAATAGTTGCCTAAAGAAAACAATGTCGATGTATAAGGGAGCTCACCAACCAACCCTTTTAATTTTAGAACTACCACTCAGGGCCCACTCTGTCCTGATTGGTGATTGCCTCTGTGGCCTAAGCTGACTCCAATCACAATTCACATAACTTCTCAGCCATCTCTATATGTCATGCTCTCTTCATTTTCTAGTTCTGGAAATGTAATCAAATCAATATGGCATTGCTACTGGAATGGATACATCAGTCTACTTCCCTATATATTCCTATCCATCATTACAAATTTCCAAAGCAAAATACCCTTGCTGGGCCATCAATTTCTTTATGTGTTATTTCCCTCTCTTAGGATGTAAACTAGTTGTGGTCAGGCACTTTCTTTTTTTCTTTCTTGTAGGTCTAGCATTTAGCATAGGGAAGATCTTCAAATTCCCGTTCCCATTACAATAGTGCTTGTCACATACTAACCATTTAATAAAAAGCTGTTTCAATTAATTGATTAATTTCACTTTATTTACTTAATTTATTAATTTTAATTAATTCAACTAACTGATCCATCCATATTAAAATTATAAATACAGAAGAGGATGAATATAAGAGAAAGACCAGCTTGGTCTGGAGTCAGGAAGACCTACATTCAATCTGAACCTCAGACACTTAATAGCTATGTGAGCCTGGGTAAGTCACTTCACGCTGTTTGTCCCAGTTTTCTCGTCTGTAAAATGAGCTGGAGAAGGAAATGACAAACCACTCTAGTATCTTTGCCAAGAAATCCCCAAATAGGGTCAGGGAGAGTCAGACATAATCGAAACAACAAATAAGAGAAAGATAATAATCCTTCAGAAATAATGTCGGGAGTGCTAAAACATGGAATGAGCTGGGATTGATGAGGAAAGCTAAGGACAACAAAAATTATGGATTTTAAAACTCTGTAGGATCCTAAAATATGAACAAGGGGTGGGCAGTTAGGGTGAGTGAATATGGTCAGCATCAGCAAATATGGTTAGCCGATTTTCATTAAGGCTAGTGAATAAAGGTAGACAGGACAATGATAACATCAAGAGCCACTCAATTTTTTTACGCTTATTTTGTTTGCAAAGGAAAATAACTTTTGCGCTAGAGATGATAAAATAATAATGCTTAAGAGGGAGTTGATACCCGAGATAATTAAGTGGATAGTTAAAGAGCACCTGGCTTCCTTTGCTGAATTCAAGTCACCTGGTCCAGATGAATTATATCCTTGGATAATGAAAAAAAAATCTACTAGCAGATGTGATTCTTGAATCACTGTCAGTGAATGAAGCACTGTGAAGAATGGGAGGTGTACTGCAGAGTGGGCGAAAGACAAATGTCCAGATTTTTTTGAAAGAGAAAGGACAGTCTACAAACTATAGGCTAGTAAATTTGACTGTGGTTCCTGAGACAATTATAGATTGGTTCATTAGAGATGGTTAGTGAACAGCTATAAAAAAGGTGATGATTATAAAGGGCTACTGTGCCTTCATCAATAGCAGGGCATGCCAGGCTAACTATATTTCTTTTTTTAAAAATCATTTTGTTTGTTTACTTTTAGATTACAAAATTCAGTTCCACAATCCCTTGAGTTTCAAATTTTCTCCCCTTCCTCTCCCCATCCCCCAACCATGGTGGCATGCAATCAAGTATAGGATCTACAAATACTTTCACATTGGACCTTATTCTGGTTGCTGTACTTCTTTTTCTGACAGGGTCACTAAGCTGTATATCAGGAAAATGCTGTAAATTTACTAATCAGCTACTACTTATTAGGTATCTACTTGATAAATGTATTGTCCAGCCTCCACTTGAAGACTCCTGCTGTAAGTAAATCTGTTACTTCCAGAGGCAGCCCATTTTGCTTTCAGACAGTTCTAATTGTTAAGAAAATTTTCCTGACATCAATGCCTCCTTGCTATTTCCACCTCTTCTTCTTCCTTCTTTGCTATGGGGCCAAAAAGACTAAGTCTAATGCTTTTTCCACATATCAGTCTTTTGAATAGTTGAAAATGGATATTATATTGTCCACCCTCATCAGGTTTCTCTTCTCCAGGTTAAATTTCCTTAGTTCCTCCAACTGATTCCCTTAGAACATGTACTTTTAACCTGGTTGCTCTCCCCTAGATGATCTTCAACTTATCAATGTAATTCCTAAAGTGTGATTGGCCAGAACTGAATGGAATACTCTAGATCATGCCATTCCATTCGAGGTTGGGGCCAAGAGTTCATTTTGTTTGAAAATGACTTGAGGGTTTTAGCTGACTACAAGCTTAGTACGAAACAATGTGATGTGACAGCTAAAAAAACCAAACCAAAACCAAAACAACAACTAATGTGATCTTGGGTTATGATGAGAACCCTAGTTTTCGTAAAGAAGGAGGAGTGATAGTACTTCCTTACTCTTTCATAATCATAGCTGCAATTCATTTTTTTCTTTGGAAAACAAGACTCAGGAAGATGAAGCAAATTGCCTGTAGTCACCTAGCTAGTTATCTGAGCTGACCTTTTAACCTAGGTCTCTCTCACCTTCAGATCTGGCACTCTTTGCTCAGTTTACTTCCAAATGATTGGCTCCAGAGAGTATATATCTTAACTTGCTGAACTATGCACTTCTGAAATAGTTTGTGTAAATGAAGACTCATAAAAATAGAGCAGTTTAAACACCACTTCACATTTATAGATGATATATTACAGCAGTTTCATGTGATTAAAAATGAAAATATTATACTAAAGATGATAGTAAGCAAAGAGATATGTCTTAATCATACAATAAGTCTGCTATGTGACCGAAGGGTCTATTTAAAAGAAATACACCCAAAGCAATTTAGTCCTTATTGGGGAAAAAGATTCTGTGGAGGGTACCACCATCCTTCCAGCTGCCTCAGAATCCTTCTCAACTCTTCCCTATTCCTCACTCTCCACATCCAATGAGTTGCCAAGTCTTGTTGTTTTTATCTCCACCAAATCCCTGAAGCACATCCATCTGTCTTCTGATGTTCAGTCACATAGCTATCACACTAATTCAGTCCCTCATCACCACTCATCTGGACCAGTGGATCTACCTCCTAATTTGCCTCCTTGCCTTCAGTCTCATTCTCTCTAGTCCGCCTATCCTTAACATAGGGGCCAAATTGTTATTCCTAAAGTTCAGGTCTGAATGTGAGATTTCCTTGCTCAAGATGTTACAGTGGCTCCTGATTGCCTCTAGAATAAAATACGAATTTTGTTTGGCATAAAATGCCCTTCACAATCTGGTTCCAGTCAACCTTCCATGGCTTTCTCAGCATCTCTTATCTGTGTTTGCTACAAGTTCTAGCCAAATTGACCTACTTGCTATTGGTCTTATGTGACATTTGATACCCTTCCTTCATGCCTTTGCATAGTGTGTCCCACTTCCTTCCCATCTCCATTTCCTAGCATCCCTAGTTTTGTTTAGGGCTCTCCTCCAGTGCTACCTCCTGCCTGAGGCATACATTCAGATTTTCCCTAAAGCCAGTGCCACTCTCATTCCAGAATTTGCTCTGTATTTGCTTTGTATTGATTTCCTTTCATGTTGACACCTTATCCTCAATCCCCCTAGATATAATGTAAACTCCATGAAGGCAGAACTCGTTTGATTTCTCTTTATATCCCCAGCATCTAGCATTGTACCTTGTACATAATAGGCATCACATAAATGCTCATGGAATATATGATTAAAAGTAACTTATGATCCAGTGGGGGAGAACAAGACATATGTATAAGAAACAGCAAGTGCCCATGCCATTGATCACAAAGACTAAGTTGGGCAATGTAATTAGAGAGAGCAATAATGCAGGATGAAGAGGACATAGTGTAAAAAAGGTGGAAAAAAGAATTGGCCTTGGAGTCAGAAGGCCTGGGTTTGAGTTACAGCTCAGACACTTTAATTGTGAGAACTTAGGCAGTTCGATTTATCTGATTTATCTCATCTGTCAGATGAGTATAGTACCAGCTACTTTGGGCTTTAAAGTTACCGAAAAGTCTCATGTTTTATTTGATTTGATCCTTGCCATAATCTTGTGAGGTAGGTATTATTGCCACCCTCATTTTACAGATGATGAAACCAAGGCACAGAGAAGTTAAGTGACTTTCCTAGTTACTTAATGCGGGATACAAACTTGTGTCTTTCTGATTCCAAGTCCAACATTCTATCTACCAAGCCACTTAAGTAACAATAGCACTAACTTTTCCATCAGGTGACTGTGAAGAAGATGCTTTGTTACTTTAAACATGCTATAGAAGGTGAGCTATTTTTATTAATAATAAAATAATTACATAGAAAGGAATTATAATAGGAGAAAGAGAATGAAGATACCTTATAGGATGTCAGAGTTACAGGCCCTTGGAGATAGGTAGGTGCAGTTCCCTCCTTTTAAAGGTCATGAAAATAAGTCTTAGAAAAGCGTCATAACTAGTGCACGTCATGTGGCCAGTTAGTGATAGAGCCAGATTAGAACCCAGTTCTCCTAACTCTAAGCCTTCTGTTGCTATATCATGATGCCTCATAATACAGAAGAAGATGCATGATTAAATTGGTCTTTTCACTCCCTTCCTAAAAATAACTTTTTCTATTCAAATACTTCCTTTGTGGGACTCTTTATCTATAATTATATATGTGTGTGTGTGTGTGTGTGTGTGTGTGTATGAATGTGTAAGTAACATGTATGTGTGTGAATTACCAGTGCCAACAAAGCTCTACCTTTGAGAATAAGTCACCTTTTTACCTGGTTTCTGTTAAAGCTTGTTTGTCGGTCACTGAGAGACAAAGTCTCTGGGGCACAAACTATGCATTATCATATTAGCTGTGAGCACTAAATAATGATAATAATTATAAAAATATTTCTCTTAAAGTCACAGAAATTCTTCAGAGTTGTGTGAAGAAATACTCTGTCAACGAAATTTTCCAACTCTTCTGTGACTAACAGTCTTAGATGGGGGCACTGAGGAGTGATGAAGCCTGCCAAGAGTCACAGAGCACAGGTGTTAGGATCAGAGGGTCATCTCTCTGGAGCTGAGGCCATCTAGTCCAATTCTCTCCTTTAACAGAAGAGAAACCAGAGGCCCAGGGAGATAAAATCACTTACCTGAGATCACCCAAGTAGTAAGTCCTTTGACTTCTGAGCTAGTGTTCTTTCTCATCAATGTGTTATGAAATATAACTGTGCTGAGGCAGCTTGATACAAGGGACGGAATATGGAAGTCAAGTTTTAAATCCTGGCTCCTCCTTTTACTTCCTTGGGCAGGTCCTCTTATTCTCTCTTTTGTTTCCCACCTGGCTACATGCTTCTGGATGTGCCCATCATGTACTAGGAACCTCATTATTCTGCAAGATCTGTTTGGTCTTGGAACTCCCACCTCAGCAGGACCCTTTGCTCCTTAGCCCTTCCCTCTGAGAACTACTCCCAGACCCTTCCTTTAAGGAAAGCTTCCAGGCCAGCCTTCTCTTCATTTCTCACTGGGTACTTTTATTTGGACGTTGCTTCCATAGACACCTTCCTTTCATCTTCCTTTTGTATGCAATCATTCTCCATTAGGTTACTCTCCTAGATGGCAAGGACTATCTTTTTGTTTGGTTTTTGTTTTTGGTATTCTGAGTGGTTGGCATAGTGCCTGATATAGAGCCTTCGCTTAATAAGGGCTTATTGACTGCCTAGGCTTTGGTTTTGTCATAAATAAAATGCGGGGTGGGGGGGGGGGGAGTCGGACTAAATAACATCAAAGGTCCCAAAGTATGATCTTATAATGTCTTGTGTCATTTGTGGGGAATTCAAATATGAAATTATTTATTTCTTATCCTTTGATTTAATCTGAATTTAAGGTAAAACTAATTTATGAATAGACATACATTCTAATACAAGCTTTTGATTTAGCTTTCTCACAGAACACCTCTAAACCATGTGAAGAATGAGGACAGTGAATTCCTAGAAATGGGATTCTATGGTGGTAGCCATGGTAGGGACTTGAAGTTTACTGACCAACCTATATTTACTGAACCATCCAAAGCAGATTTTCCTAGTTACCTTCCCTACGTTCCCTACTGTCTTGAGGTGTTTGCTTTTGATGTTTCAAATGTGTTGGGTTACAATAGCTATCACTACAGAATGTGAATTTCCTCATCAATAGTAGGAGGCATATGGCACTATGCATTGGACCCATCATGGAACCCCACAGCTGCTTTAGAGAGACAATTAATATAATTGCCCATCCTAAGAATGCTTATGCTGATTACATTCCTGAAAAAGCAAGGTTTTGGCTCCTTTTCTAATGTTATGTTTCTTTAGTACGTATCTATTTATTCACAGAATTACAAAAACATAGAATTTTCTAATGCATAGGACCTCAGAGGCCATTTAGACATCTGAAAGGAATCTCTAATATACCTGACAAGTAGTCATTCAGCATCTGTACAAAGCCTGACAAGGAAGGGACACCTACCACATACTGAGAAAGCCTATTCTACTTGTGAACATCTCTAATTGTCAGAAAGTTTTTCAAGCCTCAGTTTGATTTATGACTTCTATCCATTGTTTCTGGTTCTTCCCTCTCACACCAAATTGAATACAATAACTTTGAAGTACTTGCAGACAATTTTTTGGTCTCCCCTTCCTGCCAAAACTTTAAACCCTCTACTCCATTACCAGCATTTGGAGCCCCAGATTTTATTGTTGGTTCTTTTCTTGGGTTTTGTTTCCTATGAACTTGTAAGTGCCTCAACTGATATTCTTTCTTTACTGTAGCTAGTTTATATTGTATGCAGCCAGCTAGTTGTGTACAAGTATTTTTTCCCTTGCCCATCCATTTCATTTTTGAGCTATTTTTATCAGATTTGCAAAACACCAGACAAATACAATCTTACCACCTTTTCCTAGGTATATTCCATCTCTGCCAGGGCATTTGTCCTCTCTCTATTTCAAGCTGTGGTCAAATCTAAATTCCATCCTCAGACAATTGTTCATGACAACTCAGTTTTCTTTTTTTCTCCTGTATCCCTAGTCTTAAGTGGGCTTCAATGAGGAAAATAGAACTTATGCCTCATAGTGCTTTGTGAAAATTAAAGTGCTATGTAATTGCCAATTATTGTTTAAATACTATAGGATAATATCCCAATTATCATTACTCTCAAGTAATCAGCTGATCTATAGAGGTGTGATTTCCAGATAACTTAATTACTAACCATCTAAGACCCTGGATTTAACTGCATACAACAAATATATTAAGTGAATACTAGGTACAGCAAGAGGCGACCTGAAATAGTGTATAGGGAGTAAGACTCTCAGAGGGTTTTCTGCTTCTGCTGTTATGGATGAAATCACAGGTTTTGAATCAAAATCTTGGGCATGCAGATGCAAAGACAGTGAAAAAGGATCAGTCCCTCCCCTAAAGGTACTTACATGCTGTTGTCAAGATACAACACTTATAGAAATAAGTATAATACAAGGTAAATTGAGGTAGAGAAAACAGTAACAGGGAATTAGGGAAGCTCTTATACAGAAGGTCGCACCCGGGCTAAACCTCAAAAGATAGCAGGAATTTTGAAAGTTGGAGAAGAAAAAGGAATGCATTGCAGGTTCAGGGCAGAGGCAGGGGTTAATGTGTGCCAATGAATGAAGGCCAGAGTCTGGTGTGCCAAGGACTTTTAAGATTTTGTAACTGTTTTTGATGGAAATGTTTTAAAATTATATCATGTATTTCTCTGCCATCCTAACCAGGGCTCAAGGTTTCAACATAATCTAATATTTTCTTGGTGATTCAGGTCAGCACTATGAACATTAGGTATTATATTATGCTGTAGATACACAGGAAGATGAAAATGGTGTAGGACATAGGGCTAAATGGGTATTGATCCCAGGAATGGCCCTTGAAGTGGCTTTCTTGAAAATGTCCCTAGCATTAGCTCTTTCTCTTTTTTTCCTTTTCATAAATGTACCAGTTCCCGTCTGCACAATCTTTTTTACTTCTCAATACACACATACACATATACACATGCATGCATACATGTATGTATATACACTGTAAATCTATAGCTATGATTGATCTATTTTTCAATATTCAAGATAGTAGCCAGGCATTGTGGCACATGCCAATAATTTTTGTTGCTGGAGAGGCTGAGGCTGGTGGATCTCTTGAATGAGCAAATTCTGAGTGAGAGTAGCCCGCACTAAGTCTAGCACTACTGCAGTAAGTGAATTCCAGGATCAGAAGGCCACTAGGCTGCCTAAGGAGTCATTACTAAATCAACTAAAGTTGGAAAAATGGAGCAGGTTAAGTTTCCTTGCTGATCAATATTGGGATCTGTCCTATAAGTGGCTATTGCATTGCCAACCTAGGTGAGATAGAGAGACCTAGCCTCAATCAAAGCAAAGCAAAACAAACAAACAAACAAAACATATGTGGCTAAATGTGGAATAGAGGATAGACTTTGAGACAGAAAGACTAAGGACAAATCTGACCCTCAGTTTCTTCCTCTCTAAAACAATAAAAGCTATACTACCTTCTTCATAGGGTTGTTGTGAGACTCAACTAAGATCATGCAGACGAAGGGCTTTCATAAGCCTTAAAATGTCATATAACAATTAGCTATAATTACCATAAAGTATTGACCTCAGGAATTGGTGAGGTATAGGTAAGCTGATGGCCCTTGCTGGCTCTTTCCCACTGTCTAGAGATGTGTTTCTCCTACACATCCTCACTACCTATAGCAAGGGTTCTCAGTGTTTTTATATGTCATGGATCTTTGGCAGTCTGGAAAAGCCCATGGATCCCTTTTCTGAATAACGTTTTAAAATGCACAATACAAAATATATAGTATTACAAAGGAAACTGTTTATATTGAAATAGAGATACATTTCCCCCATCCAAGTTAGAAGCCCCCTCTCTTTCTGCCCCTGACATCTATATACAAACCTTAGGTTAATAATCTCAGAACAAGCTTCTTTCCTGCTTTTTCTAATTTCAGTCACTACTTTGGAGATTCAGTGTTCCTACTCTCTGTTCCTACTTTTCTCTTTGCTTCTTATTTATTTTCTTTCTATCCCAGTTACTCTTCTGCTTCCTCCTGCTTCACCTATACTTCTCAACTTTTGTGTGGAACAACTCAACTTTTTTAGACATTGCTATAGATTGTGCTCTTTTTCCTTGCCAAGGAATCAAATAATTCCAATGAAACCCTTAGAATCTTCCAAGTCTTTGACTCCCCACAGCTACATTTGTCACTATAGGTTGATCAAAGTTTTCTTTTTTTTCCTTCATTACCAGTGAAACTTTTCTTCTCTTCCCTCCTGCCCCCATCATTCCAGTTTTACTACCTGGATTCAAGGCGTTTGGAATAGCAAAAGCCTGGTTGCTGGATAAGTTGGGTACTACTTTATTATGATACCATTGCAACCTCAGGTATAATATGTAACATTACAGATTCTATTGTGGCAGTGCCATGATGATTAATTTATCCTAAACTGTCTAAGAAAGTCATAGTCTAAGAAGACAATGCTTTTTCCTTGCTCTGCAAACAAACATGATATTAGAAGGGCACTGATTAGTCCCTGGCTAAATAGGAACTAGGTTCACAGCTGTGCTAGGAAATTCCCATGCCAGGTCAGTAGACAGTCTCCAGAGACAGCAGGCTCCCCTCCCTATACTACAAAGAGTAGAGGTTACCCTTGAGGCAAATGCCTAATTGTTCTTTGGGGAAATCCAACCATGTGATTATGGCACTGGTGGTAATGGAGGAAGACAAACAAGTCACATAAATCTTCACACTTATAATGGTAGCTGAAGTAATGCCCTAAATTGCATTTTTTTCTCTTATAATTCCAAAAGAGACTCAGCTGTATGAATTTAGGCCTGTTGGAACAGTATTTGGCATTGTGCTGATGCAGGAACAAAATCTCTAGATTTAAAGTCAAGAGGACCTGGTTCTACTCCTTTCAATCTGTTTGACTTTGGGCAAGTCCCTGGGGTCAGGTTCCTTAACCGTAAAATGAGGAATTTAGATTCGGTAATCTCTACAACCTCTTTGTAACTTTCTATCCTTTTTATAAACAAGCTCAAGAAATCCTTTTTCTCCCCATCCTTTCTCTTCAAGTCCCACCTCTTCTATGAGGCCTTCCTTGACTGCTCCCGGCTTGGTCATTCCAGCCTTTGAACTCCTAGGGGTAGAATTTGGGTGATACAGTGGATAAAGTACTGGGCCTGGAGTCAGGAGGATTCAACTTCTTGAGTTTAAATCCAGCTTCAGACATGTCTTAACTGTGTGACCCTTGACAAGTCACTTAATCTTGTTTATCTCAATTTCCTCCTCTGTAAAATGAGGTGGAGAAGGAAATGGCAAACTACTCCAGCATCTTTGTCAAGAAAACCTCAAATAGCATCATGAAGAGTCAGACATGATTGAAAAACAAGTGAACAAGACAGAATTTACATTGTTTCTACTTTGCATCTATTCTGCACATACACAAAAACAGAGAAGTCTATCCCTGTTAGACTACAAGCTTCTTGGAGGCATGGATAGTCTTTTATTTTTGTCTTTCTATCCCCAGCCTAGCATAAGCACTCTCAAATAATAGGTGATTAATATGTACCTGTTGATTGAATGACTGATTGAATAATTAATTGATTTATAGACATTGTAATTTCCTGAGAGTTTAGAAGTCATTGAGTCTAAGCCCCTCCTTTTTATAGATGACAAATAGATTGATTTCACCAAGATTGCAAAGATAATAAGTTGTAGATTTGGTGTCAGTTCTTTGATGACTAGGCAAGCTAAGAATTTGGATGTTCATTGCCAAAGGGTTGGCCACAGGTTGAAGTTTTATTATTATTATTTTAAAGCTAGAGTAATTCATGAAGATTATCTACCAAGGCAGAGAGCAGCTATGGTCAGCATCAATGCAGGGAAAATTTATACTGAAGAAATCATGGACTCTTGCATTGATGACTAAACCTCCCTTTTAGCCAACCAGAGAGAAAAATACATTTTGTCATATGTCTTTTCAAATACTCCTCCTTTGGTAGAGGTGGAAATTGTCCTTTAAGCAATGCTAAGATTTCCTATATCCTTGTGACATCTTGGACATCAAAGAAGATGATTTGGAGATTATATTCGTGGTCCACCAATCCAAAGATACAGGATGTCAGGGCATAACATCTTATCTTCATCTAATACAATCAAAGCTGAATTTAAAAGAGTTAGAGTATGAAATTCAATTATCCTCAACAATGAGATTTCCCATTTTCTGACCAATCAGCTTTAATTTAAATTTATACTAAATTGTATGTATGTGTATGTGTATGTGCGTATACCTAGTCATTTAAGCAAAGTCTCACATCCACATCCATTCTATTAACTTTCTGAATTCACAGATGATGACATCTGTAATATAATGGTCTGATCTGACCTTTTAGTTTGCTGCTCTTGCTTTGGGCTGTCATGTCAGAAATCTGTTGCTAACAAGAATAATATCTTTTTTTAAGGGATAAGACTGGTTTGGCTTTGCAGCACAGAAGTTAAGTACTCTCTATAGCTTAATTGAAGATAGGTAGCTGGATCTACAACTGGATATTGTATTAAGGAACTAAATATGAACCACAGTCAGTTGATAACATCCTCCATAGCACCCTCCTGAGCAGTGAGAGAACAGAGGCAGAAATAGATTTTGGAAATGTAGGGAACAAGTGAAACCCAGCAGGATCCATGCAACATTGAGCAATAGCATCACTAGGCAGCAGATAAAAATGTTAGGGTGATCTGGGAACAAAGAAAAAAATCATCTCAGGACAGCAGCACCTTGCTTTCATTCCAAAGATCTGAAACTTTGTCCTTTTGTTCATTTTCCCCTCTTCCCAGCACCATGGTTCTTTTGGCTGAAATTATTACTTACCAAGGTTCAAATTATTGTTGTTAACATAGCTGACACAAAAATACACTATTCTTATTCTGTTTCAAGGGTTCTGTTCTCATGACTTTCTTGTTTCAGAATTGGATGTTGGTGAATCATTTCTGCTTACACCAAAATAAAAATGAACTTTTAGCTCGTGTGTCTCCAAAGAATGCCATTTAGTTTGGGGTATGTATGTATGTATCTATTATGTATTATATATATATAAATATATATATATATATATACACGTATATATCTCCTCATTAAAATGAGGAAAATAATTTTTAAAGGCTCAAAATTTTAAAAGTTGATCATTAAAATCTTTAATTTTGTGGAGTGGGTACAACATGGGCCAAAGACACACGTTTGTCTATGTCATCCTGCCAATACTAAATTTTTCTGCCCTTTTTTGAAGGGAATATTTTTGGAGGGCAAATTCATTTTTAGTCTTAAAATATCTAATTACAGTGATATAGTTATTTGTTCATTAAAACCTGCCCAACACATTTCACGTCAGGCTGTGATGCCAAAACAACCAGATGAAAAGTGAAAAATTTAATCCATCATCCAGACCATTGGTTCATACAATGCCAAAACTTCCAGCTATTTTGGCACAATGGAGACATAGACCTTAGTCATCAATCAGATCTATACAACAGAGCGTGGACTTCTATATTTCATCATTTACACAAAGCTAATTTCATTGGAGTCCTAGAAATTTGCATTATTCTTTTCAGATGATGCTTTATTCTCTTCCAATAACTCTGAGAGGAACAATATGCCTATATCTGTCTATACCAAAGATGAAAAACCTGAAGTCTTAAGACTATAAAGAGATTATTCAAGACCACACAGCAAACTGATAGAAACACTCAAATTAAAAATGACAAATTGTTCCCATCCCAAGGTTTGATTATTCCTTTATCTATGCCTTTGATCATACCACTCTGGAACACATAATGCCTTTTTTTTTTAACCTCCTTCCCTAATCAATGTACACTAATCCCTTCAAAAACATGATCGAAAATAATTTCCAAAGCTTTCTTTCACTAAACAAATTGCCTGCTTGTCAATAACATATATTTTCATTAGAAAGAACAAATATGCATATACAGACCTACATGTCTATATGTATGGTCTTGACACAAAACATGTGCCATGCCCTGAAGGGACATTCTCTCCCAGATAGTCTGGCAGTAGCTTTATATAGTAAAAATAGGAGTAGGCTTCGAGGCAAAAGTCTTGGGCTGAAGTCCCAGCTCAGTCATTTAAAAGCTCTGTGATGTTACCAAAGTTACTTTACTTCTCTCTCTGAATCTCAATTTCCATATCTGTAACTGGAGCTATCTATAAAATAATATTCAGCATCTGTAAAATAATAGCTTGCTCTAGCCATCTCACAATGCTGTGAGAAAAAAGTGCTTTGAAAACTTTAAATATATTTAAGATTTTACAGCATTATATACTTGTGAGTTATTGCTATTAGAGAATTCAGTGGTGTCACGGAAGAACGAAGTTGGATCATTCTGTCTAACTGGGAGGGATATTTGAGGTCCAGGAGAAATAGCACAGACTTGGAATAAGAACTAGGTTTAAATTTAAGCTCTGCTCTTTACTACCTATGTGACCTTTAGCAAATTCCTTCATTTCTCTGTGTTTATGTTTCCTTACTTATAAAATAGTAGAGTTGGACTAACTCTTCTCTTAGGACCCTTTGAGCTCTAAAACCTATGGTCATTCATTCTCTTGTACCTAATTCTAGTCCTACTTCTGCCTTCCAAATTATTCACAATTGCCCTGACACAGGGTGACAGAGTAGATAAAGTGCTAGTTTTGAAGTCAGGATGATCTGGATTCAGATCAGACCCTACCTATAATGTTAGCTGTACAATGACAGGCAAGTCATTTCACTTTCTCTGAGTCTAGCTAGTGTCTCCATCAGGCAAGATGTCTGATATCCTGTCCCAGCAAGAAGCCAGACTAGTTGATGCAACAAGGCACTTTGAGTGATAGAGAAGAGTTGGCATATGTCAGACAAGTCAAACCACCACTACCACATCAACTAACTCCTCTACTCAGTTCCTAATGGATATAAGCCAAGTAGCTTTGAGAATAACAAAGCTCCTCAGAATGCTGGCCCTGATTTTAGCTTGAGCTGTGCAGCTATTATTGCATGGAGTAATTCATGTGGAGAAGGGTTCCATCTTGCTCATCATCAACATCCCTAACTGCCTACCAACTGCTACCAACTGGGGTAAACCAAAATCCCTTGGGAGTGATAGCATTCCTGTGATCACTAGTCCTGTTTTCAACCCAAATCTCATAGTCATCCTCCTGGGATGTAAACCCTGGGAAATTTCATCCTGGTAAATGCTTCTGAGGATGCTACAGCCATAGGTACTAAAGACCCAGAAAAGAGAATTCTCTCCATCAGAGTCCTTGATACTGTCAAATGACTTAACATCAGAAACAGATATAATATTATTAATAGGTATGACATTAAAGAAGCATTGCCATCTTTTAAGTTTTCATCACTACATCAGAAAGACTATGGGACATTTCCATTGGACTTTCAGTTGAAACCTCCTATATGAGTTACTTTCCCATTAGAATGGGAGTTCCTTGAGATCAGGGGGTATCTTACTTCATATCACCAATGCTTAGCACATAGTAATCACCTAAATAATTTTCATTCATTCATTTGTCTTTAAAATGCAAATAACACCTGTGGTACCTAACTCATACAGTCATTGTGAAGTTCAGATGAAATAATGTTTATTAGGTGCTCTGTAACCTTTAAAGGGATATATGAATGTCGGTTGTTATTTTTCTAAGTGCCTAAAAGCACTACCAACAAAGTTCTACGTGAGTTTGGAGAGCTCATTTCTCACTTGAGGAATTCAAGGGAGACTTCAAAGAAGAAGCATCATTCATTTAAGATTTACTGTGAATTTGGACCAGTTCATATAGGCAGAAGAGTATTCTGGGTAGAGGGCACAGAATTCTAGATTAAAAAAAAGAGTTTTAGAGATCACATAGTACAATTGTATTATGTTATGCACGAGGGAACTTGATCCCAGAAAGGGAAAGTGATCATCTAACATTATACTTTATAATTCCACTTAATGGCAGACCCAGGACAAGAACCCAATACCCTTAACTCCCAGTTCAGTACTCTTTCTACTCTACCACACTGCCTCAATATAATTTGTGCACAGGTGTAATTTTATTAAAGGCTATCATTTGAATATTTATTAGTATTAGATTTTGCCCATGAGGACTATAAGTGCTAAATTATATTAATATCTTGTAATTTAATGGTACCTATTAAAAAGAAAATAAGAATCCAGGAATCCTGTGTGTGTTCAGTGAGAATGGGGTGAAAAGGGGAAGAAACACTGAAATAATTGAACGCGTGCATACTCTGCATATGGAAAAATAATGCTTCTCATTCATGTATACTCGTGTACTTAATATTAATTGAGAATTCCTTAACATAAGAGCCCACTGTTGCTATGGACACAACACATGAAGAGGGGCAGAATATTCTTCCACGCTTTCATACACACTGGAGTCTGTACATTTTAGTCTTAATTCACAAAGAAATCTCAGCATGTAATGGCATCCAAGTGAGGACTTAGATGTATTTGAGGTAAAAACACATTTGCAATGGTTTCTTCATGTACTGAGGCTGGAGATATCCATCACAATCCCTTGGCACCCCAGAGATTTTATCCTAGGTCTCTGCCAAGGCACCTCTGCAGTGCTCAATCCTGATTCTTCTCATAGACGTTGTGCAGTAGGGCAGCTGTGAAATTCTAAATCAATGGTCTGCTCACACCCCCCCATTGCAACACCTCCCCCGCCTGCCCAAATGTGGAAAGGAGCCCAGAACCCAAGGAGGGAGTCCATGGCATTATTGCTGTGGGGGGGGAAAAAGGAGGTCCTAGGCTACTGATTGATGGCCTGATAATCGGCCAGCAAGAACACTAAAAGGATATCATTTTAATAAATTGATTGCTGCAATATTCAGTTAAATGGATAAATTATGGCTAGTGGGGTGGTGTCCTGAATTCTTTTCAACTGTGGAGGTGCATGTGATGGATATGAATGTGTACCCTCGAACACTCATGCCAAGAGAGTGATCCAGCCTACATAGACACAGACACAGACACAGACAGATACACAGTTTCACTCTTCTTCCTTTCCCTTCCACTCTCTCTTCCCTTCTCTGTCTCTCTGTCTCTCTGTCTCTGTCTCTCTGTCTCTCTCTCTCTCTTTCTCTCTCTCTCTCTCTCTCTCCCCCCCTCCTCCTTTTCTGTTTTTCTTCCTTTCTCTGTCTCTTTGTCTTCTGATCGCAATGTATGTGTCTGGCTTTGTTTCTGTCTGTTTTTCTCTTTTCATATTTCATCACACTAGGGTTAACTGTAACCTAAAATCAATGACATTTGGAAGTATTTCTACCTTTCTACATCAGGTATGAAGTAGTAGAAGTTAATCAAAGTGAAATGTAACCCTAAACAAATATACATATATGTACATATATGTGGAAACACACACACATATATGCATTATGTATATAATTGTATTTTTCAATAGGTAGAAAATCCAGTGTCATTTGCCCTGCTTTGGATTTCAAGGGGTGAAGGACATAATTAAGAGTCTGTTTGCATGAAGTCTTCACTCAGGGACATTTCAACCCAACAGATAACTGTGAAAACAGGGGAAAATAGATTTTCTCCATAGCTCTGCTGAAGGCAAAGTAGCACTTGCTCAAAGTGCTGAATTCTATGTAAAACTTCAAATGTTTGAATGGCACCTTATCATTTTTTTTGATGTGTTCTTACATCCCATTTATATGTGATATTTTCACATGTTTGCAAATTTTTTTGATAGTAACACAACCTGAAAGTCATTAATGTGGTCTAAACTTAAAAAAACCCACAAATTACAAATATGAAAACAGATTGCGTTATTCAAACTTACATTTTAAACAAATTATTGCTTAAAATGGGTGATGTGCTACTTGGTCACAATAACTGTTCAGTTCAAAGCATATGGAGTAATTATGTAACTGAAAGGTGGATGAACTTTTTTAATCAAACAAATAAAGTGACACCTATGTCACAAAGTTGTTAGGAATATTAAGAACTGTGTAATATAATCACTGGACTTGGAATCACAAGGACCAGGATTCAAAACTTGCCTCTGACACATACTAGCTGTATGAACTTGGGCATGTCACTTAACCTGTCTGAGCCTCAGTTTCCTTTACTGTAAAATGGAGACAAAATAACTTGAATACCTTACTCACAGAATTACTGTAAAACTCAAATGAGAAAATGTATGTAAAATGCTTTACAGATTTCCAATCCTTATACAAATATCAGATATTATTCTTAGTGATCAGAAATATCTTTTGAAAAAGGATTCAGTTGGGGCAGCTAGGTGGCACAGTGAATAGAGCACCAGCCCTGGAGTCAGGAGGACCTGAGTTCAAATCTGGCCTCAGACACTTGACACTTACTAGCTGTGTGACCTTGGGCAAGTCGCTTAACCCCTATTGCCTTGCCTTCCCCTCTCCAAAAAAAAAAGAAAAAGAAAAAGGATTCAGTTATATAAACAGGAAGTGAAGTTGCTGTTGTTGTGATAAATAATGGGCCATTTGTAAAGAAATTTCCTTATCTAGAGGTGGAGATAAACTCACCTAATTTTATCCTCTCATTTTACAGATAGGGAAACTGAGACCTAGGGAGATTAAATGACTTGCCCGAAGTTAGATAGGTAGTAAGCATCATAGATAGATATGAACCCATATCTTGTGACTTCAGAACCAATACCCTTTCTACTATACAATTAAGTTTCACAAGAAGTAATGCTGAAAAGTCAGCAAGAATATGTATATACAAAGACAGTGGTCTATCAAAACAGGCATTTGCTCAAACTTTTTTTTTTCTGTTTTAATGCCTTAAGTTGCATGTTGTAGCATGCAAGGCTGGAGGCTGGAAAATGAAAATGATGCTGCTTCTCAGGGAATCCTTCTAATACCTCCCAACACTGGCCTAGTTCACATTCCCCATCAAAGACTTCTTGAACTTTTCATAAGAATATTAATCTAGAGATGGAGAGGACTTTGGAAGCCACCTAGAAAGGATCCCCTCATTGAATGAGAAAACTGAGGTCCAAGGACATAAGGTGATTTGGCCAAAGTCATTCAAATATTATGATCTGAGAAATGGGATTTGGGGGACAGAGCCAAGATGGTGGAGTAAGAGCAGGGACTTGTTTGAGAGTTCCCCCAAATCACTCCAAATACTTGTAAAAAAAAAAGACTCTAAACAAATTCTAGAGCTACAGAACCCACAAAATGACAGAGTGAAGTAAATCTTCAGGCCAAGACAGCCTGGAAGGTTACAGGAGGGGTCTATACAATGGACTGGGAGCAGAGCACAGTCCAGAGTGGGCTGCACCAGCATAGATGGGCAGGAGCAGGCATGAGGGGACTGAATCACTGGAAGCTGTGGTAGTTTCCAGGCTTCTCAACCCACAAATGCCAAAGACAGTATAGAACAGTGGTTCTCAACCTTCCTAATGCCACGACCCTTTAATACAGTTCCTCATGTTGTGGTGACCCCCAATCATAAAATTATTTTTGTTGTTACTTCATAACTGTAATTTTGCTACTGTTATGAATTTGATATGCAGGATGTATTTTCATTGTTACAAATTGAACATAACCCACAAGTTGAGAACCGCTGCTGTAGAAGGTCTGTGGGAAAACTCTGTGGGACCTGGGTGAAAGAAGTATGTGGTAAAGCCCCAGTTTTGGGGTGGCACAGGTGGCAGTGGCAGTGGCAGCCTGGCAGCAGAAGCAGCTGTGTACAGAGCTCTGGGCCCACAGAAGTTGGGGTATCCAGTGGCTGATACAAACCCCCTGAAGCCTGGGACAGTACACCCACCCCCAACCCCACTGGAAACAGAGTCCTATCTTGACAAAGAGTTGGGAAGTCAAGTATTTGTCTGGGAAGATGAGCGAATAGCATTAAACTTCCTCAGACTATAGAATATTAGTTTGGTAACAAAGAAAATCAAAACATAGAACCAGAAGAAGACAACAAAGTCAAAGCTCTGGCATCAAAAGCCTCCAAGAAAAAATGTGAATTAATTGCAGGCTATGGAAGAGCTCAAAAAGGATTTTGAAAATCAAGTAAGAGAAGTAGAGGAAAAATTGAGAAGAGAAATGAGAGTGATGCAAGAAAATCATGAAAAGTGAGTCAATAGATTGCTAAAGGAGACCCCCAAAATACTAAAGAAAATAACATCTTAAAAAAATAGACTAACCCAAATGGCAGAATAGGTCCAAAAAAAAGTCAATAAATAGAAGAATGCCTTAAAAAGTAGAATTGACCAAATGGAAAAGGAGATCCAAAAGCTTACTGAAGAAAATAATTACTTACAAATTAAAATAGAGCAAATGGAAGCTAATGACTTTATGAGAAATCAAGAAATTTTAAAACAGAACCAAAAGCATTAAAAAATAGAAGACAATGTGAAATATCTATTGAAAAAACCACTGACCTGGAAAATAGATTCAGGAGAGATAATTTAAAGATTATTGGGCTACCTGAAATCCATGGTCAAAAAAAGAACCTAGACATCATCTTTCAAGAAATTATTCCCCCCCCATTATTTTGGAGGGGGGAAGTAAGGGCAATTGGGGTTAAATGACTTGCCCATGGTCACACAGCTAGTAAGTGTTAAGTGTCTGAGGCTGGATTTGAACCCAGGTCCTCCTGACTCCAGGGCCAGTGCTTACTGTACCACCTAACCACCCCTTCAAGGAAAACTATCCTGATATTCTAGAACCAGAGGGTAAAATAGAAATTGAAAGAATCCACTGATCACCTCTTGAAAGAGATCCCAAAAGGAAAACTCCTAGGAATATTGTAGACAAATTCCAGAGTTCCTAGGTCAAAGTGAAAATATTGCAAGCAACTAGAAAGAAACAATTCAAGTATTGTGGAAATTCATTCAGGACAACACAAGATCTAGTAGCTTCTACATTAAAGGATCAAAGGGTTTGGAATATGACTTTCCAGAGGTCGGAGGAGCTAGGATTAAAACCAAGAATCACCTACCCAGCAAAATTGAGTGTACTTTTGGGGGAAAATGGATATTCAATGAAGTAGAAGACTTTCAAGCATTCTTAATGAAAAGACAAGACCTGAATAGAAAATTTGACTTTCAAATGCAAGAATCAAGAGAAACATGAAAAGGTAAACAGATAAGAGAAATCATAAAGGACTTATTACAGTTGAATTGTTTACATTCCTACATGGAAAGATTATATCAGTAATTCATGAGACCTTTCTCAGTATTAGGGAAGTTGGAATGAATATGTATGTATGTGTGTGTATGTATGTATATATATATATACACACATATATATGTATATATATAATATATATATATATATATATATATATATACACACACACACACACACATATTTATAGATGGATAGATGGCACAGGGTGAGTTGAATATAAAAGGATGATTATCTAAAAAATAAAACTAAGGGGTAAGAGAGGAATATATTGGGAGAAGGAGAAAGGGAGAGATAGAATGGGGGCAAATTATCTCACTTAAAAAAGGCAAGAAAAAGGTTTCACAATGAGGAGAAGAGGGGGGAGGTGAGAGAGAATGAGTGAACCTTACTCTCATCAGATTTGGCTTAAGGAAGGAATAACATACACACTCAATTGGGTATCTTACTCTACAAGAAAGTAAGGAGGAAAGAGATAAGGGGTGGGGGATGATAGAATGGAGGGCAGATTGGAGGAGTGGGTAGTCAGAAGCAGATATTTTTGAAAAGGGACAGGGTCAAAGGAGAAAATAGAATAAGTGGTGGGGTCGGGATAGGCTAGAGGGAAATATAGTTAGTCTTTCACAACATGACTATTATGGAAGTGTTTTGCATAATTACACATGTATAACCTATATCAAATTGCTTGCCTTCTTAATGAGGGTAGGTGGGGAGGGAAGAAAGGAGAGAATTTGGAACTCAAAGTTTCAAAAAACAAATGTTAAAAATTGTTTTTACATGCAACTGGGAAATAAGATATACAGGCAATGGGGTATATAAAGCTATCTTGCCCTACAAGAAAGTAAGGGGGAAAAGGATAAGGTGGGGGGGAGTGATAGAAGGGAGGGAAAAGGGGGGAAGGGGCAGCCAGAATGCATGACATATTGGGGTGGGGATGAGGAGAGATGGGGAGAAAATTTGGAACTCAAAATCTTGTGGAAATGAATGTTGAAAACTAAAAATAAATTAATTAAATTAATTTTTTTAAAAAAAGAAATGGGATTTGAACTCACATCCTTTGATTCTGGAGCCCATGCTCTTTTTACTATACTACATTTTCTAACTAACTCTATCAGTACAAGAAAGCTCTGGAAGGAGAAATATTATAAGGAATTCCACAAGATTGAAACCTAGGCTGGATGATATCACCTTTCCATTTAGATAGATTAATAAGAAGCTTCCACTGAAAAGAGAATGTTACTTTTAGCTACAGGCTCAAAGTATTTACAGAGAATTATGCAATAATTATTGATTTACCTTATTAAAAAATAAAGAAAAAGGGAGATCTCACAACACTATTATGTAGCAATGATTTCAAATTACTTATGCCAATTATGAAATGAAGCATTTTGGACCATTACTGGACATTACTTTAGGATTACCATTATTATTGTAAATAATAAGGGATGCCCAGTAGATGTAACTCTCATTATTGCAAAAAAAAAAAATTAGTTGCTACCTTCACATTTTCAGTGGTTTCATTACCCTTCACTTCCTTCATTGTCACATTAGTTCTCCAAGATACAAATGATCCATTTCAACAGCACAAAACCTTCAGGAAGTACATTTTAATTGCATGGCTTTGCAAAAGCATTCGTTTGGTGTATTAGTTGAAATAAATAAGAATCCTCAAAGAATTGAACGTGCAAATAGAATATGATGGCTCCCACAGAAGCTCTTGATGTGGCCTCCCTTTGCTTTTCCCAAACCGCATGGGATCCCGTAAGAGCAAAATTGTAGAGAAGACAAGTCAGAAAGCATTAGGAAGAGAATTTATTTTCCCCATCAGGAATTGCTGTTACTGGTATTATGGCATCTGAAGAGCGTCATAAATAATATCTTTAGGCTGTCACCAGAACAGATGCATTTTGTTCCTCCCTCTTTTGTTATCCTCAACTGTTGTTATAAGAATGGATAAACTTTGTGCTGATGCCATGTGATTTTTGTTCGTTTATTTTGTTTTGTTTTCCGTTTTGGTCATGATAGGAGGTATCTCAGAGTTCTTCATGTACTCATTCTTAGAATTGTATCTTTTTTCTTGTGACAAATATTAATGAATCTCTCTCTCCACTTCCAAGCCCCAGAAAGAGTGTTCATCTGGATTAGAGGCAGTTTTCATTATCGTGGGGACAACAGAACTTTATCTAAGGTACTGATATGGAAAATATGTTTCCTTTTTGGAGGGAGGTGTTTTTTTCCCAAGGTATCTGTTCTCCTTATAAAACTCAGCCATCTTTTTATCTTAATTCTTACCTAGTTCCTACTCATTGAACGGGTACTGCCTTAGACTAAGACCTGGGAAAGACATTAATTTAGAAAGACCAAGGTCACCCACTGCATCCAGGCTATCACCAGTCATCTTGACTTTTGTCTTGACACTGGACTTAGACGATTCTGGAGGAGAGAATGAAGCTAATGACTTTGTTCAAGTCTGCCTCACTTAATTCCAATTCACAGGCCAATCAAGACCCTCATGATGCCATCAGTTCTCTTTGAGAAGAAGGATGAATGATAACAACAGCAACAACAACCACCTTGCCTCTTGGTCTTCTGCTGCCCACTACAGTACCACTGGATTCAGCTACACCTGATCTGATATCGCCCAAGTTCCTGTAACTGTAACATGCCCTTTTCCCAGGGTCATCTACTCCCCTCAACCCCATGGGTTTGAATGGAAGATAGGTTTTTTCCCTCCTCCGACAATTTAGCTGTTCTCTGTCCTGATTTGCCTAACCCCACTCTAAAGAATTTATTCCAAGCTCAAGAGTTTCTAGTTATGGCTTTGATTAGAAAAACCCCTTCCCTTGCATGTATTTATTTTAATACACATGGTCCAGTATTTAGCAGAGTGCTCAGTGCTATCAGCACAATGCCTGGCGCATAATAAATGCTTGATAAATGGTGTGGTGGTAGTGGCGGTGGTAATGATGCTGATGTCATCCAGATTTGCAGTCTCATTCCGAGAATTTAAGTTCAAAACCTATCCCTGAGACGAGGCTACCCATATAACCTTGGGCAAGTTATCCGGCCCATCTAGAACTGTTTTCTCATTGGCAAGATGAGGGGGTTAGACTTCATGTACTCTTAGGTCCCCATATATATTTAAAACCATATATCAAGAGTGGGGCACCTATGGCCTCGAGGCCATAAGTGACCCTCTGACCTACAGGACCCTCAAGTGCAACCCTTTGACTGAATTCAAACTACACAGATTGAATTCCCTTAATGAAAAGATTGGTTCTGTAAAACCTGGACTTGATCAAAAGGCTGCAACCAAGGACTTAGAAGCCTTTAGGTTTCCCACGCCTGACATAGATCTTACATTACAGAGTAAATTATAAATAAATATCTGTGGGACCTGGGTATTCCAACACATCTCATTGCTTAATGCCACTGAGCAGAGATGAGGTTACTGTGTAGTCTTTGTCATGCATTTTAGAAACTCAATCCTATGTACTTAAATAAAGGAGGTAGCCTAGATATGTAAAAGATTCATTTTAACATCAGAACTTTATAATTCATTAAGATAAGCGGTGGTTTGGGGGTCCTTTAAACACAACTTGATCCAGGAGCATCAATGAAGTTCATCCAAATTAAAAGTGACCAGTCTATTTCTGTTTCAATTTTGGCATGCTCAGAAGAGTCCAGAATCCCTGTGATGCCCATGTCACGTGATCAGTCTTACAGAGGAGCCACAGCTTACACACTAAAAATGGACGGGATGAAGCCTTTAGCAAGAGTAATTTGTACACCTGCTTTTTCTGGAAACCTTTCAACAGTTTCCTACTGGGAAGGTGGAGTACAGAGGGTAAGATCTGCTTCCTGGAATCTGTTTCACTTCTATACATTTGGTACAAATTTCTATATATAAACACCTATAGGGAAACAACATGCTACAGTTAAAAAGCCTTAGATCTGAAGTCAGGAAATCCTGGCTGCTACTAACGATCTGTCTATGTGACAAAGGAAAAGTCATTTAACCCCACAGGGCCTTGATTCCTAAGCTATAAAATGAGTGTATTGTATTAGGTGACCTTTAAAATATGTTCCATTTCTATGATTATAATTGTAACATCCTAGCTCTACCATTTACTGCTAGAAAAGCCTAAGTGAGTCACTTAAGTTTCCCTGAACCTCAATTCTTTTTTTTTTTTTACCTTTTTTTAGAGGGCGATTGGGGTTAAGTGACTTGCCCAAGGTCACATGGCTAGTAAGCATGTCAAGTGTCTAAGGCCGCATTTGCACTCAGGTCCTCCTGACTCCAGGGCCGGTGCTCTATTCACTGCGCCACTTAGCTGCCCCCTGAGCCTCAATTCTTCTGTAAAACAAAGGTTATAGGAGATGAACTTCCCTTTTATTTGATCATTTACTGTAGAGCCCAATGAAACTTAAATCCACCTCAAGAAGTGAAATCTGAACTCTTAACTGCTAAACTCAGTAGTTTAAATGGCTAAGATGAAATATTCAGAGAAAAAAGAATAAAACAAACAAAAAAATCCTTATAGGTTATTATAAGTCAAGTCAAATGAAATCCACAAACATTTATTAAGCGTTTGCTAAACACAGAACACTGTACTAGGTTAAACAGGTAAAGATACCAAGTTTAGGTAGAACATAACCCCTGACCTCATGGAATTTATGATTCGGTAGTGAAATAGGACACCAATGTAGTACTATAATTTGCAAGATTACTTATTAACACTTATTATTTAATTAATAATAAAACAATACAATTCTTCTTCATTTTTGTCAGTTATACCTTTCTACAGGATCCTAAAGTACTCCAAACTTAATACTCCTTTCCCCAATCCCCACCTTACAGACACATACTAACCATGAATTGGGCTCCCCTCAAAAGAAACTGAGTTTGGAGCTGTTGGATAATTAGCAGTTCAAAAATTTAGTGAGTCCCTCCTGTATTCCCATAGAAAGCCAAATAAACATTGAGCCTTATGGTGCTACTCTAATGTCTTTGACTCCTTCACAAGGAAAATATATTTCGGGCTGCTAGGCAGGTGAGTATGACTCAGGAGGATAAAGTGAGGTTGTGACTTTACACAGCCCTCCTTCACTTAAATCCAATTCACTTGCAAGTCATGGCTTCATCTTCCAGATGTACTGGTCCCCTCGAGTGAGAAGCACAAACCACAACCACAACCACAACCATGGGTTGGCCAACAAAGGATCTCTACTCAAGCACCACTTAATGGTTACTGTTTTGGCACCCTAGGCTGAGTGAATGGAAATAGTAATTGTTTCTCTTTTGGTCAGAAACTCAGAGGGTCTTCCCCTCCCAGCTGGAATTTTATTTTTTAATTAAAGGGGTCATCCCTTGACTCACTTCTTAAACAGCTCTAATCACTGAACAAGGAGTTGCCTCAAAGTCAGAACTCCAAAAGTCCTTAACTTAAAAAGGCTGAGGTCTTCCGCTGCATCCTTTACCCTCTCCAATTGTCCTGATCTATATCTAGCCACTGGACACAGATGGCTCTGGAGGAGAAAGTGAGGCTGGTGACTTTGCATAGCTTTCCCTCACTTTAATTGAATTCACTTTAAAGTCATAGCATAATCTTCCTGATGTCATGGTCCTCTTCAAGAACACCACACAACTGGACCGAACCCAATCAAATAACTCATTAATAATGCCATACAAAGTTTAGGTCCCTTTCTCCACCCTACTGTCTATTATCTCTTTAAGAGAATGTTTCTCAATACATTTCCTTTCTTTTTCTACAAAGCCAGAGCCATGAATACTAATACTTGGGATTACTTGTAGGGTAACCCCCTAGGCTAAAACTGCCCAGGAAATCTCCCTCTCACACTCTCAAGAACCATATTGTCTAAGAACTTTCTCTCTCTGGTTTACTACCCTATAAATTCATCAATCTAATCTAGGTACTCTCTTGATCACTCTCTCCATATTATTATTAATAGTAGTAATCATAAATATTTTTGTTATTAAATAACTATTTAGAATTTTAGAGTATAACTTTTACAGATATTTAGTCCATACCTTGAGGGCAGCTAGGTGGGTGGCAGAGTGGACTGTCTGGTCTAGAGTCAGGAAGATCTTCCTTCCAGATCAAATCTGGACTTAGATACTTCCTAGCTATATGACCTAGTCAAGTTAATTTATTTTGTTTGCCTTAGTTTTCTCATCTGTAAAATGAACTGGAGAAATGTCAAACCACTGCCAAGAATGCCCCAAATAGGGCACAAACAACAACAACAAAGACCCTTTCAGGGTTGTTGTGAGGATCAAATGAGATAAAGTTTGTAAAGCTCTTTGCACACTGGCTAGAACATAAATGCTTGTTCCTTCCCTTTCCCTCTTCCACTTCTTGTTTTCTTTGTCTCTTTTCCTGATATCTTGATAGCAGTTCATTGTCTGTATACAGAGCTATCCTAACAAGGAGGAAGAGATGAAAAACCACATTAGTAAATTTTGTGACTTGCTAAATCTGTGGATTTGGTGTCACTGATGTCCTATCTGTCCTCACATATAATTAAGATAATCACCAATAATTATGCAAAAGCTATAATTGTAAAAAAGCCCCAAACAAAACATTATGACCACAAAGCTTTCATCTACAATCATACCAAGTGCAATCAAAATTTCAGGTGCAGACAACCTGGGTAGAAAGCTACTCTGGATAGCTTGTAAAGAATAGGGATTAGGGAAAAGTCATTCATGAATCCTGCTTAGGAGAATGTTTACTAACCAGCTACTTTTTGTTAGGAATTTATTTCTATTTTCACAGAGATTTATGACCTCTATAACTTTATAAGGAAATGTTTTTCTCACTTTTCAATTTTTCCTTCTAAATTCTTAATCCCTTGGCAAAAAACTGGAAATTAAGGGGATGCCCATCAATTGGGGAATGGCTAAACAAGTTGTGGTATGTGAATGTAATGGAATACTATTGTGCTGTAAGAAATGGGGAGTAGATGGACTTCATATTTACCTGGAGAGGCTTATATGAACTGATGCTAAGTGAGAAGAGCAGAACCAGGAAAAATTTGTACACAATCACAGACACATCGTATGTGTGATGACCAGCCTTGATAAACTGGACTCTTCCCAACAACGCACAGTTATAAGACAACTCTACAAGTCTCAGGATGGAAGGAGATAACTACATTCAGAGAAAGATATAGAAAGAACAGAATTTAAATGGAGACTGAAGCAATCTACGTGCTATCATTCTTTTCCATGTTTGGTTCTCTTTCTTTTTTCCCATTGTTCATTCTATTGGTTACAACCCTTCTATACAACCAGACTAACGTCCAATGTGAAAGTATTTGCAGATCCAATACTTGATTGCATGCTGCCATGGGGGAGGGGAGAAAATTTGAATCTCAAGGAATTGTGGAACTGAATCTTGTAAACTAAAAGTAAATAAACAAATCAATTTATAAAAAAAATAAATAAATTCTTAATCCTTAGGGATAGGGCAGAGGAGGCAGAATACCTCTGGTGACAATCAATTTGCATCTAGACTTTTTCACAAATGTGAAAAGTTTGTTCTTTTCATAGTGTATCAGTTATCCATACTTATGGATCAAAAAATTATAAGAGATATTTAATAAGGGCCTTCTGCAAAGAGAATTTCTTTCTAAACTTAGAATAGATTTGTGTGAGGTCCTAGGTCTCCTCACCTGAGGAGGTTTGCTATATGGAAGCTTCAGGAAGTGGTAGACTCTCTACACATATGAAAGATACCCAACTCTAGAAGCTTTTCTTCAGGTGAGAAGACCTCAGATTGCATGCATCCTATCAGCTTGTGCCTTCCTCCTTCCACTGGGCACAGTAGAACCTTTAATGGAATTTCCCTCCAGGGATGTTGTTCTGTTTTATGCATTTATCTTTTAATATCTTAAGTAAAGGTGTAAATGGTATGCCTGTCAATTTGATGGCACAAAATTTAGTGGGATGGCTTTCATATTAGATCAAAGAATCTGTATCCAGAAAGTTTCAAATGGTTGAAAAAGTAGGTTGAATCTAATAGAATCTAATAACATTTACTTAGTATATCAAGGTATATAAAGCACTTATGCATATGTTAGCTCATTTGATCTTCACAACCTTTGTAAAGCAGGTACCATAGATATTATTAACCCCATTTCACACTTGCTAAAGTTGAGACTCAAGGAGATTAAGTACTTTTTCTATAGTCACACAGTTTGTAAATGTGAGAAATAGGATTTGATCTTAGGTCTCTCATGAAACTTATATATTTTTCATCATACCATTCTGATGGGGTGCTTGGGTGCCTGTGCTTGAACCACAGTTTGTAAAATCACATCAGTTTGCAAAATCACATTTCTCCCTAGACTCTAATCTCCCCAGCCTCAGAGCATTATCTCTGCCCCTTCCCCCTGCTAGCTCTCTGCCTAGCAACCATTCATGAAATGTTTATCTCCCCTTAGTATAATAACCAGCTGTACCCATGAATCTTTCACTGGATATCTTTAAGTCCCATTATGGACATCCTGGATCCCTCATTAGCTTGGGACACATGTATACTCCCAACATCCATCTTGTCAAACAGGACATTGATGGGTAGCAGACTGGGCACTTCTCAGTCAGCCCTGACAGCTAGCTGACTTACTGACATTTCAAGCTTAAAACCACACCTTCATGCAGCCCCCGCTTGAGTTATTTCCCGGTGAATTATGGGCAATACGCCTGCACAGTAGATATTAAAAGTGCATGTTCCTTTAAGCACTAATCACTCCGTAACTCCTCCCTCATCTCACCCTTATTCACCTAGTTAGCATAATTGGCACAGGTGATACTATGGTTATTCTTTGTAAACTTTAACTGTGATCCTTTAAGGTTGCAAGTTCCCTAAGAACTCTTGCCTACTGTAAAGTGTAACAATAAACTTTTACCAACTTGACTCAGAATGCTTGAGCCTGTGAATTCATTCCAGACTGTCCGCTCAGGGACTCTGGTCATTGGGGTCTCTGAAACACCTATCATCCCTCTTCATTTATGGCACCCCAGATGAGACCATAATGTGAGGTCTCAAGCTGTCTTGGAGTCACTGTAAGCTCCTTTCACCTCCTTGTTAAGTCTCAGGCCTTCATGCTTTTGTGTTAATAAAGCTCCCTGTAATTAAAGAGAAGGTGTGATTGAATTCTTTAAAAAATGAACTAGCTCTCCCTACTCAGACTTCGTCACATTCTACCATCTCATATAGACAAATACTAAGTTATACATGTTAATTAAAAATAATCAACTATACAACTTCAGGATGCTTGTGTGTGTGTGTGTGTGTGTGTGTGTGTGTGTGTGTGTGTGTGTGTGTGTGTGTGTTGGGGGTGGGTGACTAGATAATATTTTATGAGATAAGGATATATCATCTACAATCTCAGTATGAGTCAACAGAGTGACAAAATAGCCAAAAAACCTGTGATCTTAGGTTCCATCAAGAAAAAACACAATGTCTGGAATGATATAAATGACAGAGAGGGATACTACTTGTTTGACTTGAGTTGAGAGGACAGAATTAGTAGGAAAAGGTAGAAGTTGGAGAGAGGGAGATTTTGATGTCCAGGAAAAAAATTCTGAGCTGTTTATGGATATCACAAACTGGCATGGGCTAACTCAGGAAGTGGTCAACTCTGCACTATTTCTGGTCTTCAAGCAGAGGTTAGATGGGTACTTGTTACAATATTGTATAAGGAATTTTTCTTCAGGTGTTGGTAAAACTGATGTATTCTTAGGTTCCTTCTTTGTTGTTGCTCAGTCATTCAATTATGTCTGACTCTTTGTGATCCAGTATGGGATTTTCTTGGCAAGGATACTGGAGTGGTTTGTAATTTCCTTCTCCAATGGATTAAGGTAAACGGAGGGCAAGTGACTTATCCAAGGTTGCAATGACTACTAAATATCTGAGGGTGGATTTGAACTCAGCTCTTCCTGACTCCAGGCCCAATGCTCTATCCACTAAGTCATCTAGCTGCCTCAGGTTCCTTCTTAAATATTCTCTCCCTCTCTCTCTCTTTTTTTTTTTTGGTGGCAAGTGGGGAAGAGAAGGTTGCAGATGGAGGGGTTTTAAAAAATATGCTTTTCCCACAGAATTGAATTGAATGAATTCCTTATACCCAATTAAAATTAAAAACTCTTTACTTATACACTATTTTCTTCTATTTTATGTTCTCCCTAGATTCTCTAGTCATGTGAGATTGCTTTATTAAACCCTGGCATTTTTTGATTGACATAGGGAAGAGGGAGTTTTTGTTTTTGCCTGGACTAAAAGTTTATGGAGAGATCATGATTGTACCTAAGGCCAGGCTAGGTCTGGAAGAAGAGGAATGAGAAATGAATCAGTCCTCTAGGCCCAAGCTTTTGGGGTTCAATCATAGAAGTTCTGCTCTGTTTTTCAGAAGCATTGTTTTGCAGACTGAAAGAGTTCTAATTCCTGATCTCAAAAAAACCAGTTCAAAAACCTCTAGGACCAAACCGTTAAGAAGTATACAATTACCCCTTTTGAAGCAGATGTCTCTCAGAGGCCTAGGAAATGGAAGAATGCTGATAGATGTTCAGATTAAAGTGAAAGGAAGAGAAAATAAGATGAATAGCATGGTGACATCTGTTAAACATTTAAACCAGAGGAAAGGAATGATATATATATATATACATGCAATACAAAGAATTATATGAAGCCTGAAGGGAAAGGACATTAATGATTTGGCAGGTGGGGATCAATGAAGGTGAGTGAATTATGGAGTGAGTTACACTTGAGTTGGGTTTTACAGAATCCTTAGGAATTAAACAAGAAATTTCAAGTCAGCATCTATGGATGATAGAAAAACAATACAATCATCTACAAACCAAATGAGCAATTTAAAATTTATTGGAGTCAATTTCTTTGAATAACATAGTTAAGGAGATTCAGAGTTGGGAGTGGAATTAGAAAAGGTAGACATCAACTAGGATACAGCATGTAGAGGAGGTGAGGCAAGTGACAGTTTTAAAAATGTTAAATTCATGTGTTTGTAATGGCAGAAAATGCTGTTCTCTATGACTTAGGGATTTCTTTTTTAAAATACAAATAAAATGGCATGCATTACAGTGAAAGTTCTAAACTTTCACTGGATAGTAGCATGGTGACTACTTAGTAATTGTTTGCTCATATTTATTAATGAGGTTTCATTTCCAAATCTTGTCTGAGGCGTGAAAACATTCTGTGCTTGGCTCTTCCCAGAGCAGATCCTCCTCTTTTTTTTTTTGAGGGGGGAAAGCAGGGCAATTGAGGTTAAGTGACTTACCCAAGGTCACACAGCTAGTAAGTGTTAAATGTCTGAGGCTGCATTTGAACTTAGGTCCTCCTAACTCCAGAGCTGGTGCTCTATTCACTGTGCCACCTAGCTGCCCCATCCTCCTTATTTTATGCTTTCCCCCCCCCTACTTAAGGGTAAATCAAAGACTTAAACCTGATTATGACCTTGGTGGATTAAAATGAAGTAAAAGTGTTATGCTCTCTCCAAAAGCAGAAAGAAATGATTCAAACAAGTAAAGATTTTCAAAAAAGCTGATTCTAAGAAATTTAAGATGCTTTAAATTTCCTAAGTGGCACATCTAGGCCTGGTCAAAGGAAAAAATTCACTGGTCTTTTCCTAGGAAGAGCTAAATTACCACTGGTTGTATATGTGGTAAAATAATTTCCTGTTCAAATTCAGGTTGTATTATATGGCCTCTGAAAGCCTTCTCAATCCTAAAATCATGTGAATCTATAGAAATTTTTCTAAAAAGTAGAGTCAGAAGGGATGGCAGAAGCCATTTCCCTCTATCTATACCTTATCAGGAATTTCTTCTATAACATTTCTGACATAGAGTTGTCTGACCTCTGTTTGAAGACTCACTAAGAAGATAATAGAAGTGCAATGATTTTAAGTTATAGAAACAAATTTTAATAGTGAAAATCAGCTAGTCTGTGAATCTGGTTAAATGCTTAAGCCATGAGCTTAGAACCATGTGGGACAGTTAGCTTTATAGGATCAAAGGATTTGGAGCTTGAGAGGAATTAGAGGTCATTTGATCCATCCCACTAATTTTATAGATGAGGAAACTGAAAGTCTAGAAAGAGGAAGAGAGATGATGATGATGATGATGATGACGACAAGCTAGCATTTTTATAGTGCTTTAAGGTTTCTAAAGTTCTTCATAAATATTACCTTATTTGATCTTCACAAACACCTTGGGAAGTAGGTGATATATTTCCCTATTTTACAATTGAGTTAGACAGAGGTTAAGTGACTCTCTCAGGCTCACAAAACTAGCAGCATTTGAACTTGTGTCTTCTTGCCTCAATGTCCAATAGTCCATCTACTGTGCTATCTAGCTGCCTCCGAGATTAAACAGATATTAAGTAAAAGAGTAAAGATTCAAACCCATTACAAATCCAATGTTTTTTCCACTACATTATAGAGTCTCAGTTCAGTCTATAGACTGAATCCTTATCTATGATCTATATTGTCTTGCAAATGACCAATGAATGCCACTGGTCCCACTAGGGAGAATAGTTGAGATACTGTGTACAGTCTGAATTCGTTTCTACCTCCCTCCTTTCCCCCTCCACCCCATAAGAATACTTGATGTCCTGATGATAGGTTTATCTAATTTATTTGCTATTTAATTTATTATCTTTATTGACATGAGGTAAAGGAGGAATACTAGAAAATTCTATGAAGTAGAAATATACATATCATAAAGAAGTTCAAATCCAAAAGAACAAAAAGGACTAAATTAAATGGTTGTACCCCTTGATGACTATGGGAGAAAACTGTGAGAAAAAAAAAGATACGAGTAGCAGTGTGCTAGTAAATGTTTAGCAAATAGTTCTCTCCCATAAACCTCCCCACCTCTGCAAGTATGCAAATACACCTTTAAATTTAGTCTGTGATATTAACTTCTTCTCCATCTCTTTCCTAAGTCTAGACAACCAACAAAATTAAATCAAGTCCTGATTTGTAACATTTGTTAATTTCTGAGATGCAAATGCTCACCCTGAAAATTAAAAGTGACTCAGGATCTTAAATGAGTTGGCTCCAGCACACCCCTCCTAAAAGTTGGAGCTTTTCTATGTGTTTGTAAAAATTAAATTTTTGTCTCCACAAAAAATATGCTCAACTGTCATCACGTAACCAAAGTAAGCTACATCTGTAGTAGAAGGGTGAAAGCCAAACTAGAATGGGGACGGAGAAGATAGTTTGATAATTCACTGAAAATTGGCAATGACCAATGTGCATCCTCAGGTACTTATAGCATTGGCAGATGTTGACGTGAATACGCTAGTTTTTATTTTTGAGAAGTTATGGAGAATAAAAGGGGCTTCTGGAAGTAAAAGGCAAATGGAAAGATTTTTTTTTTCTTCAAAAGACAAAGAAAAGGAATGACCCTGGAAATTCTAGACTGACCAATCTGGGCTGTCTGGGAATGTAGTAGGACAAATTATCAATCAATTTGCAACCATCTATGACAAAAAGCACTGGGTAGAAACCAATAAGGCTTTTGTAAAAAGAAATGGGGTCAGATCAATTTAATTTTCTTCTGTGATAGAATGGTAGGCCATAGAGATAAAGGGGAAGCAATAGATGTAATCTTCCTGAACTTCAGCAAAGCTTTTGATTTTGTCATATATATTGACATCGACCAACTAGGAAGTCGCAGTTTATATCAAGGTTGCTCAGACTAAGGATCATTTCTCCCTTCCATCCCATGCTCATCCCAATGTAGGTAGAATCAGAAAGATGTAGTGTGTAATGAGGGATAACAAAATGGAGAGCTGTGGATTTCCAACAGGATGCAGACTGGGACAGGTAAACATATGGGCTGACTAGCCCCAACCACTAAGACTCTTCCTTTAAATTCTCTTCATTAGTCTTTAACATCAGCTTGGACAACAGGTAGGAGACTAGCCATATATTGCATTCCACGACTATTGCTTCCGTAAATCAAGGTCAGTGTTGATGGATAATTTCATTAGCAATATAGGTGAAGCTAAAGAAAGAACACTAAAGTTGCTGCTGACAATGAATTGGGTGAGACTAGAAAGCACACTTGTCCATCATTCAAAGATCAATTCAAAGGTCACTTTGAATTGATCATTAAGTCTTCCCCAAATTCCCTCTCCTAGATATTATTTCTGCCTTCTCAGAACTCCTGCAGGAATATAAATTCATACAATGCCAAAGCTCAAGGAGACCTTAGTGATCATCTAGCTCAGTGTAGTCAAACTCAAATAGAAATAGATTATCTGCTGGCCACATATTGACTTTGAAAAATACAGATGAACATTATGTTGCATTTTATTTATGCTTATTTTGTTAAACACTTTCCAGTTACATTTTAATCTAGTTCAGTTATATGTTTTGCCCACATGTAACTGGCAGGCCATGAATCTGACATCTCTGACTTAATTCAATCATTTTATTTTATAGATGAATAAACAAATTTCTGACTGCACAAGTCTTCTGACTCCAAACCTGTGCTTTCCCCCCCAACCTGTCCAGCATGTTGTACTGTCTCTTTGGGAACTTGGGCCATTCACTTAGCCTCTCTGTAATTTAGTTTCTGGTATGATCAAACTAATTATCCCTACTCCACCAACTACTTCACAAAACCAGTGTTTTGTAAACGTTTAATTATTTCAGTTGTGTATGATTCTTTGTGACCCCATTGTGGGATTTTCTTGGCAAACATACTGGAGTTGTTTGCAATTTCGTTCTCCAGTTCGTTTTCTAGATGAGGAACTGAGGCAAACAGAGCTAAGTGACTTAGGGTCACACAGCTAAGTGCCTGAGGCCATATTTGAACTCATGAAGATGAATCTTCCTGATTCCAAGCCCAGTACTCTATCCACTGCACCACATAGCTGCACTGTTTTGTAAATGGCAAGTCTTATATAATGTGGGCTGCTGTTGTTATTTGATTGCACAATGAAGAACATTTTCTTCATCATATATTGAGACCATTCTGATATGAAGGTGTGCTCTCATTGCTGTTTGGCAATTCTTTGAGTATTAGTTTCTCATTTGCCAAATAGGAAGATTATAAAAATAATCTCAAGTCTCTTCTAGTTCTAGATCCTGTAATACAGATAAACTTTTGGAAACAGCAATCTGCAGTGTATTTATTTACTTTCTCATGACTCTTACTTTCCCTGATATCTTGAAACTTAGCTTTTATCATTTTATACTGTTCTTCTGAAATTAATCACTCAAAAGCCACTAGTGATCCCCTAATCATCAAGTCCAACGGACATTTTTCAGTTTTCATCTTCCTTTACCTTGCTGAAGCATCTATGACTCTAGACAACTTTCTTCTTCATATTAATTTACTTTTGACTTCTGAGATACCTTACTTTCATGGCTTGTCTCCTCTCCTGTTATCTTTAACCTTTCTGTCATCATTTCCCTTATTTGTCCCTTGCCTTCTTAAAACCCCTTAAAATTGATGTTTCCCGAAGTTAACCCCCTGTGTTCAAAAATTTGGTATTAACATGTATTTTTTCTTCTCTCTCATATACTATATTAAATCAATCATCTTCCAAGTCCCATTGGTTCTACTTTCTCATAAATCTGTCCCCTTCTATCCATTATTAATTCCATTTCCTTAGTAAAGCACTACCCCCATTACCACCTACCATTTTAGGTAACTTGCTAACAGTTGTTTCTTCCATTCTTTTTTCCATTCAATTAATCCTTTAGAGATCAATAGATAAATTTTCCTTATAAGCAGAAATTGTTTTTGTCATTTTACTGTTCAAAAATGAACTTTAATGGCACTGCTCACTGTCAAATAAAGTTTAAGCTTTGCCTGAAACTCAAGGTTTCCAGGATCTGGGTTCCTTTTCATGTACTCTATGAATCAGCCAAATTGGACTGGTCATCTCCCCAAACCTCCCTACGCTTTCTTGCCTCTCTGCCCTTTTTATGCTGTTCCCCATGCCTGCAATGGCCCACCCCCACAATTTTCCCCTTCTCCATTGCTTGCCTATTAAATCTCTATATAGTCTTTAAAACCCAGTTGAAATATCATTTATTCCATGAGACCCTCCATGATTTTCCACACTCTTCCCTTAGTTCTTTACCTATCAGTAATAACTTTTCTTCCTCTCAAACTTCACATAACATTTAATTTTGACCTCTCTAACATCATGGGATACTATGTCTCATGATTATCTATGAATTTGTCCCATCTACTAGTTAGTAGACTCTAGCTCTATGAAGACAAGATTGTCTAAATATTACATCTCCCAGGGCAGCTACCACAGTTCTCTGCACACAGTAATCGTGTAACAAATGTATGGTGAAGTGAACTGAAGAACTATGTCAATTCCTCTTTGCTGATGTAGAGGCTGAAAGATCACTTGTGAAGGATTTTTTAGAGGGGATTCCTGTTTGAGCACAGTTGGCTTGGGTCATCTCCAAGCTTCCCTCTGATGCTAAAAAGCTGGGATTTGTAAAGACCATCAAAAATAGAAATACAAAGGAAGCTTTGTATGTGTGTAGATTTATGTAAAGAAGGAAAGAAAGACACAGAGACAAAGAGGGAGGAAGTGAGGTAGGTAAAGAAAGAGTAAGGAGATTGAGGAAGGCAGGAGGGTGAGGATGGAAGGAGAGGGAGAAGAGGAGAGAGACAGAGAGACAGAGAGATAGATAAAGAGACAGAGACAGACACAACTAGGCAGACGGGGGAGAGACAAAGGCAGCTTGATGAACATCGAAAAAGGGAGGAAGAGAGGGAGGGAGATGGATGAAGGGAAAGCGGCCATACTGAAGCATTTATAAAAGAAGGTCATCTGTGTGTCTGAGTGCACATGCTATGTAAGTTCTTCAAGAAGGATCTTGACATAGTATTCAGATGTGTCTTTCTGATTAGGAACATGTTCAATCTTGTAGCAGGTAAAATTCCATTTGGTTGAATGAACTCTTGAAAGGGAAGGCTTTTATTTAGTTGTCATCAAGCAAATGTCTCAAGAGCTTTTGATGAGTGGGAGAAAAGTCTCCTTGATTTGTGTCAGTAGTGTCAGCTGGGAAATGGATGTCCCAGAAGGGGTATCTAAAAGGAGAAACAGGATGTGTGTGTGTGTGTGTGTGTGTGTGTGTGTGTGTGTATGTGTGTGTATTTGTGCATGTGTGTGTAGTAGGGGGTGAATCGTAATTTCTTTCCCCGCAGTGAAGATGGTGGTACTTGGATAGCATTTTCCTGTTATTCTTTGATTTACCCACAGGAATTACTTCAGCTGTTCACTGAAAAGACTGCAGGGCTCATAGGAGTCAAAAGGCAAAGAAGGTCAAAGTTTTACAGAGACTAGAGCCAGTAGGAAGATGAGGCAGAGGTACAATCAGGCTTAGGAATCTTCATTGTTCATTTAAATATAAGGATGTATCATGTGTGAAATGAAATAAATGAATGTGCTAGGATTTCTCTCACCTGACAACCTTGTTGCATATTCTCTGAAATTTAATTTTATTGGGAATCTAGATGACACTTTGGTTATTGAGGATCTAGGTGAAATGCCAGCTATAGCATTTGCCAGTTCAATTATGTCAGCTGCTTTTTTAGATGATCATTCTTTGTTTTGGTTTTATTTGCAGAGAGCAAAGATTCTTTGCTTTGCTCAGACTGAGAAAGTGGGTGAGTTAAACTTAAGCATCAGCAAACCCATATGCACAGTATAACCTATTCACCTCCATAGTCGGCTGCTTCCCGTATTTACTTTGGCTTTGGATGCAGTCTTATTTACTAGCTTTGGTTATCAGCCATGTGAAACAGTCAAAGTGATAGAAATCATTACCAAATCCAAATCAAAGCCTGCTCAGCTTGTTCTCGGATGTGTACTGGACTGAGACCATTATTTATCTGTTAGCTTCCTGAGCAGAAAGAGTGACATAGTCAGAGAGAAACTGACAAACAACTCAGACTCAGATGAAAGATGAAAAGCCCACAGAGAAATACCAAAATTCTGGCTCCAGTGCAGATGGGCAGGGAGCTAAGGTCTTCTCTCACATGCAAGCTGCCCGATCTGCCAGGCACATTTTGTACCCTGTTGGTGTGAGATGAGGTTTGGGAGAGGTCCTTCTTGGTTAGATTTATCAGAACACAAATCATTTTCTTTAAAAACCACAGTTCCTACTCTAGATGTGAACTTGCAGTGAACCAGAGGACATCATTTGGCTTATGCTCACTCACTAGAAATACCCAAAGGAAGCTTTCCTATCTTCAGTTTTCATTTTTGATGAGCAAGAAAAACCATCTGGGAGGTAAGGTTAGCAAGTGCTTGGTATGGCACCTTACTGCCTACATGCAAAAGATGGTGTAGAGTGAAGAGCATAGGACTCAGAGTCAGAAGCGGGTTCTAGTCCTGAATCTGCCATTGACTGACTTCACATATGACAGTTTTCCCATTTGTAAAATAAGGGGATTGGATTATATGATCACTAATGCCCTTTCCAGCTTTAAGTCTTATGTTTCTAAGCCAGCCATGATGCATGAATTTATATTCCAGTTTCTCTCATTAGAAAGTTGCTCCTCCCTTTCTAGATCTCCGTTGTTTTCTCCCTCTCTACATAAAAGCAGGAGATTGGATTAGATTTCATTGTCCTTTCCAATTCTAACATTTTGGGTTTCACTGTGCTCTCTCTCTCTCTCTCTCTGTCCCTCTGTCTCTCTCTCCTTCTCTGTCTCTCTCTCTCTCCTTCTCTGTCTGTCTGTCTGTCTGTCTCTCTCTGTCTCTCTCTCTCTCTCTTGTCCCCTTGTATTTTGGGTATTTTAAAGTCTTGTTAGTATTCCAAATTGTCATTTCTGTGCAATACTTTTCTAGGGAACTGAACTCACCCATAATACACATACCAGCAAGGCTGATCCACAAAATCCCAGAGCAATCTTTGATAGCCAACATCCTAAATTAATGGACTGCTCGTTCATTTATTAAAGGAACAGAGGTCTGTGACACAAAGCAATTTTTAGGTAGTAAAGATAGCCTTAAAAATTGTTTAATGTTCAAAACTACTATCCATATTTTGTAGTTAAGTTCAAGACATAAAACAATGAAAACATTCTATTCACATTCAAAACACTTTTATTACAAACTCAAAGTGCTGCCATTTTTAATTCTGAAGTGCATGTGCTTTCGGAGCACACTCTCTAAAAGAAAGAGGAGACAGGGTGAAAAGGGAGAAAGGAGATGAAAGGGAAGGAGTTTCCACGAGGCTGTCAAAGAAGTTTCTACTCCGTGTCTATTCTCGATATTTAATATAGGATGTAACAAAACAGAGTTGTTTACTGACTCACCTGGCTCACTGTTTCTCCATCCCGTGCTCTCCACAATGAGGGTCCATTTAAACTCATTTGTAGGCTTAACCTTAGAAAAATCCCTCCCCAATGACAGATAAAATGTGAGGATCATCCATAGCCTAAATTGCTTTTAATAGGAGAGTCCTGGATTTGGAATCAAATGACCTGAATTATTTGAATAGCCAGTCAGCATAGTTGTGCGATCTTGGCCAAATCACTTCCCCTTCCTGGGTCTCAGTTTCCCCATAAGTGAAATTAGGGGACTGGACTGGATTATCACTAATGACTATTTCAGCTCTAAATCCTATGATCCTAAGTTAGCCTGGCTACCTCTCTTATAATGAATTTGTATCTCATTTCCATTAATTGTGTCATTGACTTATTTGTCTGTCCTACTACCCCTACCCTGTGGTTGAAATCTTGTCATGATTCTCTAACCTATAGAATGTATCAATTTCACTGGGACTTGGATCCCCTAAAACTTAATCCATATGGCTGTTCCTTTCCTGTCTGTTTCCTGATTTTGACTGCTTATTCCTTGCTCTGTAACAGTGGTTCTCAACCTGTGGGTCACGACCCCTTTGGGGTTCGAATGACCCTTTCACAGGGGTCTCCTAAGACCATCAGAAAATACATATTTCTGATGGTCTTAGGAACTGAGATACTGCTCCACTATCTGTCTCCAGGTGGGTCCGCCCACATGCAGATATGCCCACATACGAGTATTAAAGGGTCACCGCATTAGGAAGGTTGAGAACCACTGCTCTCTAACTTTCTCCATTTGTTACTTACTGATGCTGAAGTGCACTTAACTTTCACACATTGCCTGCCCCAGGTTTGTGGGCCTACTTAGTAGATGGGTCCTGGTCAACCCAGTTAGGGTTGTCCTTTTGTCAGTTGAGCTCTAAAATTAATATGAGCTATCATAGAATATATGTTTATAAAAAGAAAGAAAATGATAAAAAAATTTCCTATTCACTGGCTTGTAACTGGCAAAAGTAATTTCAAAATAAACAAAAAACGAGTAACATTGCATTATATTGCCTATAGCCCAGTAATACCTCCTAGGTCTCAGATTCTACATTTACAACATTCCTTCATAGTCTTATGCCATTGGGGTGTTTTTGTTTTTATTTTGTTTTGTTTTGGACCAGATTTATGGTTTCATTGTTGCAGGGAATCTTACTATGGAAATTCCCCTACTCCCTAGGACGAAAAACTAGCATTCATGCCCCAAACTCCTTATGCTTAGAAAAGTTTAATTTCATTTAAATAAGCATTTATCACTCATTGTGGGTATATCACTAGGCTAGTCTCTTGGAGAGTAACAACAGTTAGATTATAATAATAACAACTCACATTTGGAGTGGCAAAGTAGAGAGACCACTGACTTTGGAGTCAAAAAATCAAAGTTCAAAACCTGACTCTACCATTTCCTACTTGGAGTAGTCAATTAAGCATTCAGGGCTCAACTATTTTTCATCTGTGGAATGAGAGAGTTGGACACATTCAGTTATTTCTCTGGTCCCTTCCAGTTTAAATACTTCATTCTATTTAGTATGTGTTACTAACAAATGTGTTAGTAACAAATGTGTTACTTACAAAAATAATAACCATTTTATAGATGAGGAAACTGAGACTGAGACAGATGAAGCTGTGCGTTACAGTTGAGTATTGAAGCTTAGACTGGATCTCGAGCTTCCTGAATTGGTGACATTGTAAGTGCATACAATTTGGATCCAGAAAAGCTAAGTTTAAAACCCAAGTCTGCTACATATCTGTGTGACCTTAAGCAAATACTTAATTTTTCTAACTTAGTTTTCTGATCTATAAAATTGGGGGATTTTCAAGGTGATCTCTAAGACCCCTTCTAATTTTAAATCATGTGATCCTGTGATTCTAAGTCTAGCATTCTTTCCATGAAATCGTGGGATTTCTATGAAGAAAGATCAATAGAGTTACAGAATGCCTATTCATAGCTAGTTGGTCTGCTTCACCTCAGTCAGTCAGGGAACAAGTCTTAACTACATATGTGTCACTATGTTAATTGTTGGGGATATAAAGAAAGGTAAAAACAGCCTGTGTCCTCAGAGAGCCTACATGCTTAAAGGGTGGGGAAGATAACATGAAAACAACTATAAATAGATAGCTAAGATAAATTCTGGTAAGAGCGGCAATGTAGTGTCACCAGGGGTAGTTCCCATTATGTAATGGGTACATTATCTCCCATAAATGGGGATAATGATTATTACATTATTTACCTCAAAAGTAAGTAGCATAATTACTTCACTTGCACAATTTAGCAGATTGTTATGTGTTTTCTGATTCTCATATGGAATTATTTGCTTATGTTTGTATACACAATAAAAATTTCAGTGATTTGAAGACGAGGATGGCGATTTTTCTTCCTTTTCTTATAGTACTTTGCAAAGTGATGGTTTATAGAAGGCACAAAATAAATTCAAACTAACTGATTAGACAAACCAATTGGGAAACAATGTGACATTGTGTATAAAGTGATTTATCGATCACTATTGAATTTAAAGTTTGTTTACTATCAAGTTCAAACCTTCTCTTCCAACAGATGAGGAATTTGATATAGAAAGAAGAGAGTTGCGGTGGCTAGGTGGCACAGTGAATAAAGTACCAGCCCTGGAATCAGGAGAACCTGAGTTCAAATCTAACCTCAGACACGTAACACAAAAACTAGCCGTGTGACCTTGGGCAAGTCACTTAATCCCAATTGCCCTACCTTCCCCCTCCAAAAAGCAAAAAATTAAAAAAAAATTAATTAAAAAAAAGAAAGAAGAGAGTTGTCCAAAGTCATAGTGCTACTTAATGCTAGAAATGAGACTAGAACTCAATTTTTCTAATTCTCAATCCAGTGCTCCATCCACTACACCATAGTGCCAACTCTAGTCTTAATGAATAACTCCACTAAGAAAACTAAAATCTTAGAGGCAGATTCACCAAGAAAAGAAACCTAAGAAATCAAGGTCAAACAAAATCAGCAAATATGAAGTTAAATAGGTTTGGTACTTAACCAAAAACAAATAAGAGGACTCTTGGGTGACATGGAATCAGAAGATATATAGAAATAAATTCTTCAGTAATGAAAAAAGAAAAAAGTGCTGAGGGGAAAAACCAACACCAATATGAGACTCTTTACAAATGTTTCACATGATAGAAAATCATCTTTAAAACTTTATGCTTTTAGAATACTGAACAAAAAAATGATAGAGCATTCTCTAGCTCTCTAAAACAATTCTAAAATGCACCCAAGGACAGGAACTATCTTTTGCTTCCTTTTGTGCCTACTACTTCATAAATGTTTATTGATTGACTAATTGATAAAAACAATGAATTTTATGAGACACTTTGATCACCAGCTTCTACCTCTGTGCCCAAAAAAATGCATAGCAAATATTATGGTACTTAAAACATTCTAGTATGGTAATGGGGAAATCACGTTGAACTTAGAGTCAAGAGTACTGAATTTGAATACTAGTGTTACATGACTTTCTAGCTATGCTATATTAGCTATGTGCTTCCTCTCCCAAATGAATTGCCTTGTGTTTATTTGGAATTTATCTGTTTGGTATGTACTTATACATGTTCATATTGTCTCTCCCGACAGAAGGCAAAATGCTTGAGAGTAGAGAGTGTTTTCTTCTTGGTATTCCTACCCCAAGTCCAGTCCAGTGCCTGCCATAAAGTAGGTGCTTCATTGACTGATAATTTATATGTTCATAACCAAATCAATTCACTCTCAGTTTCTTCTTCTGTAAAAGGGGAAAAGTTATACTCATACTGTTTGTCTCATGGGGTTGTTTGGCGCATTAGTGTTGAATCAACAAGAGGAAAATCTAAGATGCTAAATAGCCTAAGTGAAGATGTTAGCCAAAAGGACTGATTAAATGCTCCATATTCAAGATGATTATGGGAATACTACAGTATATACTGAAGGAAACTGAAGTGACTTGCCTAAGGCTTGTATTTAGTACAGCTAAAAGAAGCAAATAGAGAGCTGGGATTTGAACCCAAGTCCTATGACTCTAGGTAGAGTGCTTTTTCTAAGAGTTACTTGCAGTGCTCTATTGTATTCATGTTTAACTATATCACCTATCTATCTATCTATCTATCTATTTATCTATCTATCCATCCAGATGCAGATAGAAATTGGTGTAGAATACAGATAATTATTTCAGTACAAATGGTTTCCTTTGTAATTCTATGTATTTTATTTCATGCACTTTCCTGAGAATTAATCAGATTATTTAAAGGACTCATGACACATACACAAAAGTTAAGAACTCTGGCTTCAAATCAATAAAAAAAAATTTTTTTTAAAGCAAGCCACTCACCACCATTAATTCTTTGGTCTATATCTGCTGGGGATTTTTCAGGTTTATTTACTTCTGTGATTAGTGGGGGATAGGGAAGCAGAGAGATGTGATGGTATGGGGAGGGGTAGATCCTTAGTAAATGTAATGTTATCTTTTAATAGGGGGATAATTCAGGGGTATTTAGTTCTCTCTGGCTCTTTGGGACAGAATCCATCAAGTTAAATAGTCCTTTCTGATCACAGATTTAAAATAAAATATAAAAAAGAGTATCTAGTATCATTTGCTATTGGTCAGCTCTGTGGTCAGTTTTATGCCAACTTAAAAATACTGCCTCATAAACTACTGAAAATATCAAGAACTTAAAAATGAAATGGGGCATCTTGGTGACCCAATGGATAGATGCCACTGGGTTTTGAATCAGAAAGACCCATCTTTGTGAGTTCAAATCAAATCCTCAGCTACTTACTAGCTCTGTGAGCTTGGGTAAGTCAATTAATTCTGTTTGCCTCATTTGTCATCTGTGAAATGAGCTAGAGAAGGAAATGACAAACTACTATACTATCTTTGCCAAGAAAATACCAAAATGGGGTCACAGAGAGTCAGACATAACTGAAGCGACTGAAAACAACAAATAATGAAATACATGAAGACTAAAAATGCAAATCCATACAAATAGGGAGAGGAAAACTCATGACAAATGGATTCATTATTAGTGAGATTCAGACTCTGAAGAATCCAGGGCAACGGTAAGCCTATAAATATCCAGCCTTTTTTTGGTAGGTAGCTATGGTGCAATAGAAAGAGCCTCAGATTTGAAGTAAAGATTCTTGACTCTATAATTTATTAGCTCTATGACTTAGATATGTTACTTAACTGTTCTTCCTTATGAAACTGTGAGATCGTCGAAAGTAAGGTTTCTCATGCACCTAGTTACAGTGCCCAATGCATATGTAAGCCATTAATGAATCCTTATTGACCAAGTGAAATACCCAAATAACAATAATAAATCACATTTGTGTTCCACTTTAAGTTTACAAAACAAATGAGATCCATCATCCCATTGATCCTCACAATAATCCCACGAGATAAATGCTATTGTTTTTCAAAGACCTTATACAGTTGAGAATACTGGAGCTCAGAGGGGGTAAATAATTTACCCAGGATCAAGAAGCTAGTAATCAACATTCTGGAGCCTAAGTTTCCTCATATATAAAATGGGAGATATAAACACTTGCCCTAGTAGTTTATAGATCCAAAGCTGTATCTAACTGAAGTTTAGAGATGTTAAATGACTTGCCTGGAGTCACAGAAGAGCAAATTCAAAATATTAATTAAAAAGTGTGGAAAATGAAGATAATCAGCAGGCTTGTTCATTCTCATTAACTGTTCTGTTCTTGGGCTTAGAGATAGGACTGCAAAGCATTGTTACTAACCAATTTCTTCTCTTTGTCAAAAGCACTGGTTTTAGAACAAGATGCTCCAGTGGAATTTTCTTGCCTAATAAACTATAGAATCCTTAGTTTGGTTTTTTAAAGCCCTCCATTATGTGGTTTCAGCCTAATTTTCCAGGTGCATTTCACATTATTTTCTTTCATGCACACAATGTCTAGCAAAAGCATCCTATTTGCCATTTTTTGTTAAAACAACAACAACAACAACATTGGCTCTTCCATCTTAGTGTCTTTGGATAGGCAGTGCCCCATGCTTGTTATGTGCTCCTTGGTGATCTTTTCATCGTAAAATTTCTTCCTTCTGTGTGCACCCCAAAACTGTGTGCAACAGAGATCCTTACCCAAATAAACACAGAAGCTTCTCAAGGTAGAAAGCAGAAAGGAATGGTTTATTACAATCTCATGAGAAAGAGCAACCCCCCTCTGACAAATAGTCAGGGAGGAAAAGTGATTTACAAAAGGAAATGGTGAAGTGATCTAGCCCTAGCAGAATGCCTCCCACCCCGCTGCTTTCCTCCCATTGGCTGGAAGTCAGGCACACAATCTAAGTGCGGCAATCTACCCCAAGTACTGGGAACAAGCAAACAGTAGACCAGCCAATGCACATTTGAGAAAGCCCTTCTTCCCTGGTTTGGCATGTCTTGTGCTGAGGAGGGAGATGACTCCCTACTGCTCTGAGTTTTGAGTCCTTGTAAATCATATGATTTCCAGTAAAGGGAACGTGGGCCTGTTCCCCACAAGAAGCCTTAACAGATTTCAGAGCATAGCCTGAGAAGTTTTCACCTCTCTCACTCACTTCCTTTAAGGCTCAGCTCAAGCATCATGTCATCCACGAGACCTGTTCTGACCCCCTACTTGCCGATGTACTCTCCTACCCACAACAGAAACAGCTTTGTTTATATTCATATTTTTCTTCCTATATTGTCTCGATTTGTCTATCTCGATTTGTTTATATTTTGTCCTCAGCTCTGACCACTGACCTCCCTGGGTTCCTTTAAGTCCCAACTAAGATTCCACCTTCCCTTTTATTGTCAGGCTTAGGCAAATGCAATTCACCATTATTTCTGTGGACAAAACCAAGTGATGTCCCTTTGTATTTTCCCCACAATCATTTTAATACCAACCTTAAATCTTGCAAATATATTTCTAGCACCCAGAACAGTTAGCATGGGGATTTTGTATGAAGGAAGTACTTAATAAAAACTTGTTCCATTGAGCGAACCAATATTTTTTTATTTCATCAAAACAATACCCTGAATGAAAACGCAAAGCCATGGTAATTAAAATGACTGTGGCACTAGTGAAAAATAAGTATTTCTCACTGTCATGGGTTAATTGATTCTGAAAAGACTGGTACATGCATGAGACACTCTTCCTGACCAGGTTTACCCTGACTCCAAAATTCCATCCCAGAAAGTTGATTAAACCAATTACATGAATTTAGGGCATAATTTACCTTCCCCACATAGTCTTTCTAATTTCTTAATTTACAAGTCATAAAAATAAGGAACTTTAGTAGTCAAAGAATTGTCAAAAACTAGAATCTTTCCAGAAGTCTATAATTGGCTATCATGGATCTTGATAATTCAGATAAAAATATTTGAAATGTCTAATTAATTAATACAATTATTCTTTCTGATCCTGAATTATTATGAATTCCCTTCACGCAGTGGGCAGAGATACAACTAAGGGCTGACCCTTTTGGGGCCTCAGACTCCCACCCTTTCCAAGTACTTTTGGACACAAGCAATAATGATCCCTAGTTGACAATTCAGTGTTTTGTTTTCCTTTCCCAATTGGTTGCTGTGTCATTTTCAGCCATGAAAACACATTTTAAAGGTCAATGTCACAGTAATCAGGCCTCAGAAGGTTGAATACTATAAGCAAAGGAGCATCTTCAAAGCTGATGTCAGAATGTCTGGGGAAAGGGCTATGCAGGAGAGGAGAGACAATGGTGCCCGAAGGTGATTAGCAGACCCTTCTAAACAGAGTTCATTAAAGCCTCAGAGGCTGTCAGCTGTCAGCTTGGCTGGCAGCAAGGTTAGTGACCAAGCAAGCCCTGAAGGGGAATGGGAGCATGAAATATTGGAAAGATAATAAGAAGATGCCATTTATCCCAAAAGGCTGACTCCTTTCTTATTAGCTCCAATTCGATCTTCTTTTTATATTTGTTCATTTTTGTTGTTTCTTACTTTTGGCACACTTACCAAAAGGAAAAAAAAGAAGGAGCTCATTGAGTTTTCTTTTCATCTTTATCTCTCAGGAAAAATTAGTTCATTATTTACTCATTCAACAAACTTTTATTTAGGGCCTTCTATATGCCAAGCAGCAAGGATTCAGAGAAAACAAATGAAAGCCTCTGCCCTACGGGAGTGAAATTTCTATTCTCTCTCTGTCTCTGTCTCTGTCTATCTCTTTCTCTGTCTCTTCCCCCCTTCATTATTTCACCAATTCTCTTTATTCTCTTCTCTCTCTCTTCCTTTCTATTCTTTGTATAAAGTGGTTTTCAGGAACAGTTTGCTAATAATTAACTGTGAAGTCATCTGGGCTGCCTGAAGAAGGAGTGGGACATCTTTTCCTCCCTTAACCAGACGTCTTTAACCATAAGCTGGATGACCATTCATCAGGAATGTTGTGGAAAGGCTTCTTGTTCAGGTACAGAACAGGTTAGATGGCCTTTGAGGGTTCTTCAAATTCTCCAATTTTATAGTCCTGTGAAATTCTGTATTGCGCCTCCATAGATATTTTTCTTTCCTCTTTAACAAGTGCCCACCCTTTTTACTAATGGTGCTTTTTATGAATTTCGAATTACGCTGTTGTTTAAAAATGTCTTATTTTCCAGTAAAAAGCAATGAGTTCTTTAGGTTTTTTTTTTTTATATATGATAGGGTTTTGGTATTTTATCCTACTTTATAACAAAATTTTTCCCAGCAATTTATTAGTGAAATTCTCCTGCAAGGAGAATTTTTAGCACAATGGAGGTAGCATTGGGGAGTGGAAAGAGCCCTAAATATGGAATCAGGAGAGATATGGGTACAAATTCTTTCTTCTTATTTGCGGAAAATTTATGTTTAGATGTTTAAGGGCTATTTCAAAACAATATAAATTTAATAATTTCAAAATAATTTTTATTATAGTTATGTTAACTTCATCTCCATTAATACTGATTATTATCTGATTCAATCCTCTTTTACAAGTCAACAGAAATTCTTTTCATCTCATTGTTACAATTTTTAAAAAAAAGTAAGTTTACTAATCAATCTGTCTAAAAATCTGAGCTTAAAGACCTTGTATATTAACATAGGCCATAGTAACATCAACTGAATTTCAAAAATATCATTTATATAGTATCTCTATTAAAATATACAGATTATTTTTTATGTATATGTTTTCTTTAATTCCACTTGAATGAATATTTCAGAACATTATAACCAATATGCACTGAAATACCACTTATAGGTTGTTACAAAGGGGAAATTGATAAAAAGGCAAGTCTATCTTGGAGCCTACCCAAAGGAATTCAGTTACTGACATACACACAAGAGTCATGGAATGAATCATTAAAAAAAAAAAATAGATCTGGGACCTGATGAGATAATTCAGGTCAACTCCTTAGTTTTGAAGAGGAAATGCATCCAGAGAAGACTTGACCAGACTTTTTTATAGAGTCCCAATGCTAGTAGGTCTAGGACTAAAATCTGACTGTTCTGTCTTTTAGGACAATGTATCTCCCACTGTAGGACAGAATCCCTCAACTTTCAGATGGCGTGGCTTCTTCCATGTGATGGACTACTGGGAGTTATAGTAAATTTCTGTGTTTCCTTAACTGTAAGTGATGGGGGTTGAATAGGTGATGTATCTCTAAGGCTTGTTTTTGCAGTAAGTCTTATCATTATAAGTAGCAATGTAAGAATTAGTTTTTAAAATTCCTTAAAGATACAATTGCTAAGAAAGAGATGAGAAGCCTTTCCCCTATTAAACTTTATATAATCCTGTTAATTTGACATTGGCTCAGAGAAAGATAATTGGATACAAGACTGCATTCCTGATTCTTGAGTTTAATTATGACTCTGGATAGTTATGACTATCTGGTCTCCTATAAACAAGTAGCTGGTGACCTTGGAATAGCTGTCATTGGGTGTCATGATTATAATTGATCAGTGGAAATACAGTAAAGAATGGGAAGAACACACACACACACACACACACACATATACACACACACAGAACTCAACTTGAAGGAAGGGCAAATAGTCCTTTATGAAACTCATACTTCCTTGATCCTGTAATAAACCCATTAGAGTAAAAGGATTAAATAGTCACATCATTGGGTGGAATGAGGGGGGAAAGTAATTTTCTACAAGCCTATAATTTCCAGCGACTTCTGAGTGGGTGATAACCACTTCAAAATGTTCTCACACCTTTACTTCTCAATCTCTTCTACCCACTCTGCCTCCTCTTCTCATCCTTTTTCTCCCTGGCTTTTCCTTTCCTCTCGAGGAAGTTTGAAAGTGAGTAGGAGGAAAACAGCAGGGAGCCATTGAAGGTTCCTTTCTTCCCATCTCCCACTTGAAGTCACATAGACTATAGTGTAAGTGACTAGAGAGGAGGGGGAGGTGCTATACCTAACACTTCATGAGATTTATGGGTATTGTTGCCCTAGTAAGACATGTTTAGAGAAAATACAGTTTGCTGACTGTTATGGGAATCTGAAGATCTTCCCTGCCCCTAGGCCCTTTGCTAAAGTGGCTACGTGACTCTGAGGACCCCTGGATATTTGAAAGTATACTCTGTTCCCTAATAGGCTGAATGTGGTCACGTGGAGCCTGTGGCGCCAGGCTTGTTTTCCAGGAATGCCCGTGCCTTGTAGCTTTGTGACTGGGCAGTGGGTCTAGAGGGCTGTGACATTCTCCAAGCCAGGAGAAGGCTATATATACGCCCTGATGTGAGGTTTTGCTCTGGGGCTCACTTTGAGAAGAGTTGTGTGATTTGGCCAGACGAGACTCTGGGCAGCCGTTGAGCCCCCCGGCTGTGAAAAACCCAGATGTTGGTGCTTCCCTCTCTGGTAACTGACTAGGTAACTGATGTAATGGTCAGGCGCTGGA
>CM053581.1:159066056-159168966 GCA_028627135.1 Pseudochirops cupreus
ATACACTGGGATGGCTGTTTTGGGGTGGTGGGTAGGGGAAAGATGGGGAGAAAATTTGTAACTCAGAATTTCGTGGAAATGAATGATGTAAACTAAAATAAAAAAATTGTGATATGTTCATGTAATGGAATACTATTGTGCTATAAGAAATTATGAGCAGGTGGATTTCTGAAAACAAAACAAAACAACCTGGAAATACTTACACTAACTGATGCTGAGTGAAGTGAGTAGAACAAGGAGAACATTGTACACAGTAACAGTAACACTGTACAATGATCAACTATTACAGACTTAGCTCTTCTTAGTGACACAATGATCCAAGACTATTCCAAAAGTTTCATGATAGAAAAAGAACTACAGAGTTTGAATGCAGATTGAAGCATACTATTTTCACTTTTTTTGTTTTTTCTTTCTTATGGCTTTCCCCTTTTGTTCTGATTCTTCTTCTATTGTGATTGTACATGTATAACCTCTAACAGACTACTTGCTGTCTTGCAGAAGGGGGAAGAAAAAGAAAGGGAGGGAGAAAAATTTGGAACTCAAAATTTTACAAAATGAATGTTAAGAACTATCTACACATAATTGGAAAAATACTATTAAGTTTTAAAAAAGAAATTAGGATTTAGCAATAAAAAAGATAGTTACCAACTTTTTGGTTTCAGGACTTGTTAACATTCTTAAAAATTATTTATGACTCATCCACCCCACAATATCTTCAGTTTATGTGGGTTATATCTATCAATATTTACCTTATTAAATTGAAGGGAAAGAGGGGAGAAGAGAACATAGAAAAGGCTTTGCTAAGTGCTTTACAAATATTATCTCATTTGATCCTTACAACACTCTGGTTGGTAGGTGCTAAAATTATTTCCATTTTATAGTTGTAGAAACTGGGGCAGACAGAAGTTAGGTTACTTGCTCAGGGTCACACAGCTATTATGTCTTGGAGGTAGAATTCAAACACAGATCTTCCTGACTGCACAAAATTAAAATGCCTTAATATTATTATGAAACTAGTTGTGACATCACAGACTCTCTAGGACCCCCAAGGGTGCCTGGACAGTACTTTAAGTAATGGTGGTCTAAAATGATGTTTGGAAAGGTCAATAGAATGGAAAATGGAATGGAGAAAGTATTTTGGGGGTTTTCTTCTGAACCTATCTAATTGGAGACCAAAACCAATGGGTAGAAGCTGGTCAAGACAATGGCATAACTGATGCCATGTGACTTAGAAGATAATTTTTAAAACTGAAGATCTCATTCCAATATTTAAATCTAATGGTCTCCTAAAGCATCATGGAGTATGGCAGCATGTTCCTCAAATGTATAGGGAATGTCAATCAAACCTGACTCCATTGACTAGTTAAATAATTATGGAACAACTAATCAGAAAACAACTAATCAGAAAATCAAAACTGAGTTTGACAATTTTTGGAAAAAGTTAAAATTACCTCAGCAAAATCTTCAGACACAGTCTTAGTTTTTGTCATAATTTCTAAGTAGAATTTTCTTTCCCTGCTCTACAGATCCTGAGAATATAAGTTTCTCTTTACCACACAAATTCTACTATAGAACAAAAATTGTCGTTTCATAGAACTTCAGATGCCAGTTGGCCTAATCTCCACCTGAAGCATGAATCTCTTCTAAAACAATCCAACAAATGGCCCTCTAGCTTCTGCTTGAATACGTTTACTAATTAGAAACTTACCAAATGATGAGATAGTACTTCAGTTTTGAATAACTCTGATAGTTAGGATGCCCTACCTTATTAGAGTTGTTGAAATATTGCTCTGGTTCTACCTTAGGGACCTAAATCTAATCCCTCTTTCCTATGTCAACCCATCAAGTCTTTAAACTGAAGAAAACAGCATCTGTAAAATGGGGATAATAATATATCTTAGCTTACAGGATTATTGTGAGGATCTAATGAGATAGTATGTGTAAAATGTGTGGCAAACCTTTAAGTCCTATGCAAATTCAATCTATTACTTATAATAATACTAATTATTAAGGGCATAAAGAATTGTTAAAATAATTAGGGCAGTTAGGTGACTCAGTGGATAACTTCCTATGATTCTAAGAAGAGTGCAAGCTTACCACTGAGAAGGAAGTGAATTTGCTCATTTCTGGAGGGAAATTAACTCTTTCAGGCCACCAGGGTCCACTTAGTCAATTATATCCTCCAGTGCCCTGAAGCCCTAGTGGTTTGAAAGAGTTAATTTTGTTCCAGAGAGTGAACAGTTTAATCACTCCTCTTCTCAACCACAGGACCAGGCCTGATATGTTCAGGGAGCTGTGACAATCCCCTAGTGAAGGCTGAGCCTCTTCTTGACAGGCAAATGTGTCTTGTCACAGTATCAGCTGATGAGAGGTACAGATATTAGAGATTTGGGTTTTTTTTCCTCTCTCTCCCTTCTTTCCAATCTTTTTTCTCTTTCTCCTTCCTTCTTTCCTTCCTTCCTTCCTTCCTTCCTTCCTTTCTTCCTTCCTTCCTTTCTTTCTTTTTTCTTTCCTGTTTTCTTTCTTTGTCTCTCTGTGTCTCTTTCTGTCTCTGTCTCTCTTTTTCTGTCAGTCTGTCTGTTTCTCTCTTTCAACACATGGTGGAAAGGATGAGCCACAAAAACATTATAATCAGCTAGATGTTGATTTTTAATAAAATTCAAATTCTTTCTCTGGATAATTTGTTTTGAACATATGAAGCTTTCAATATAAGTAAATAAGCATAAACTTTACTTCTTAGGTCTTCTACATTGCTTTAAGAAATCATTAATATTTCACAGCATTTCTGCAAAGGATTCATAAAAGCATAGCTCTGGATCAGATGGTGATCTCAGAGTCTAACTACTTCAATTCCTTCCATTTTAGAAATGAAGAAACTGAGACCCAGGAATAATGAGCGATTGACCCAAGGTCACATAGCTAAGAAATGTCAGAGTTGTGATTCCAACAAAAGTCCTCCAGATGTCCTTTTTGGCCATGCTATTGAGAATGTCAAGGCTTGAGCAGTACATTTCCAGATGAATATTTTTCTTCAAAATATTGACCTAGGGAGCTTTTTGATGTAGTGGATAGAGTTCTGGGCCTGAAGTCAAGAAGACTTAAGTTCAAGTCCCACCTCAGACAATTACTAGCTATCTGACTTGGGGCAAGTTGCTTCACCTCTGTGTGTCTCAGTTTCTACAAAAGTAAAACGGAGATAGGAATCCACCTCCCAGAATTGTGGCAAGGGTAAAATGAGATAATATTTGAAAATACACAATGCAAACCTTAAATTCTTAGGAAGGATAAGAATGGAACCATATACTTTCTTTTTGTCCTTTTTGAGAGGTGGGAGCTTCTGAAATAATTATATTTTGGTAGTTTGTTTATAACTGTTAATACTGTTGCATCATGAACATAATACGCAAAATATTTTAATGTAAGAGAAGAAAGAGAATGGGATAGTGAATCTAAGGTTGGCCACTGAAGTCATCTTGCTTATGACCCAAGTAAAGTCACTTAATCTTTTAGTGTCATAGACAACTTTCTAAGGCTGTAAGTGGAAGAGCAGGTACTGATCTTCATTGCTAGAGGGAGTTTTTCCGCTGAGAACTCTCTACAGGAATGAAATCACAGGTTTGGTCCCAAAATTACAAATATAATAAAAATAAAATAATAATAACACTTCAGCATTTTGATAGATCTGTGATCTCATCAATTTGTGTACTTCCAATTTAATAACAATAATATCAGTAACTATGAAGTATAAGAAATCCAGACAAGTCTTCAAACATTGTAGCTCATGTAGCTGATTTATTGTTTGAAACACTATTTCCTACCTCTACCCTACTCTCTTTGCTTTTGTCTCTTTCTCTCCTCTACACTCCTCACTCCCTTTGTTGTTCCTTATCAACTGGTGCCAAAAATCTGGAAGAGGGAAGAAAATAATTACGTTCACTTTAACTGTAGGCACTGACTTTTTATATTCATTTCTCAAACTGTTACACTTAGCATAGGTGGGGAAAATAGGAAAGTAGAATATTCTTCAATTACAAAGAAATATCATAGTCATGGTCAGTATAACACCACATCTTATCAGACGAGAGAAAGGTTTCTGGGTATATGTGTGATAATCAAGTAAAGACAATGAAGCGCCTGTTCTTAAAATGCATGCATAGGGAGAGAGCAGGGCATAGGAAGGAAAAGGAAAGAAGATATTTATCAGTTATATGATCCTGGGCAAGTCACTTCACATCTGTCTGACTGAGCTTCTGTAAATGTAAACTGGGGCTAAGAGAGTATATCTCCCAGGATTGTTGTGGGAGTAAAATGAGATACTTAAAAAATACACTTTGCAAGCCTTAAAACTCTATATAAATACTAGCTATTATCATTATTAGGAGGCTATACCCTAATCCCAATTATGCTGCTACTGATTAAACCATGTCTCAAATTCCTTTTGGAATTGCTTTCAAAGGCTATGGTACATTCTCATGGCTGTTCTTAGTGAATTACTCACAAGTTACACAACACATCCTGTGTTTTCCCATCTCTGTGCCATCCCTTCCCCTGAAATGCCCTGTTTCTTCTTCCCCAGTCCTAGACCCATCTCTGCCTTCTATACTCATATATATCCTTCCAGTTCTTGCTCAAATGCTTCATTCATATTTTCCTGATCTCTCTGTACCTCTTTCTTCCTCCATACTTCTATGCACACTCAGACTTGAGGTTTTCCATAGCACTGAAGGCCATTTCTCCTTGATTTATCACTATTATTATCATTATTATTCTTACATTAATATCCTTCTCTGAAGCTTCATTATGGCATAGAAATGATACTTTTTTCTCCAAAGCAATGACAGTTGAATTCTAGTACATCTCACCAACCTGAAAGGCCTTTGAGTTTCGGCCTGTGTATCAGCTCTGTGTATCAGGTATGTCTTTTAGCCCACTAAAGTTCAGGAGAGAACCTTACTCCCAGGATAACTGCAGGTTGTTGTACTTTTTGAACATAGCAACTTTCTTATAATTTATGTAAATTATAGTGTGAGGTGTGATCTGCATTGGTGAAGGGAGCATTCACATCAATAAAACCATAAATCTTTGATGTATGAAGCAGTTTTTCTATCAACTTATCAGTTGATAGCAAGGACCACATTTTCTTTACTTTTGTATATAGCCTAGCCTCTAATACAGTGGTTCTCAACCTTCCTAATGCCATGACCCTTTAATACTCGTATGTGGGCATATCTGCATGTGGGTGGACCTGCCTGGAGATGGATAGAGGAGGTTCCTAAGACCATTGGAAATATGTGTTTTCCGAAGGTCTTAGGTGACCCCGTTTGACCTCCAAAGGGGTTGCAACCCACAGGTTGAGAACCACTGCTCTAATACAATATGTCAACTTTAGTAGGTTGATCTGTGAACAAGCATTTATTAATTGCTTAATATATACCAGTCACATTGTTAAGCATTGTAGATAAAAAGAAAAATACACGGTTTTTGCCTTCAAGGAGTTCATATTCTAAAGAAGATAAATAATCATGGACATGAAAGAGATGTCTAGAGGAATTGGAAGGTGATGTCAGAGGAAAGACATTAGTCTAATCTGTGTGGGTTTCAGTGGGAGGAGAAGTTGGAGACCAAGAAATGTCTACTGCAGAAAACAGGCACAACAACAACAAAAGTTTGTTGCATAGAATTGAATCAAATTAAATAATTTTTTTATCCTTTTAGGATGAAGGGAATTTTTAGAACTGCATAGAAGTCATTCAGAGTCAAGTATAATGAATAAGGTGGGTGATCAAGCTGGGCCAATATCTGTTATAGGGAGTGGGTTGAAAAATGAGTCAGAGAAAGCACAGCGTGAGTCAGAGCATTGTCCTGGTGATGAAGCCAATCATGGGCCAGAGTTCATTCATTTTTTGCCACAAAAAATTCTGAAGCTTCAGATTTTCCATATAATAAGCCTGATTGGCTGCCTGACCTTGTGGAATAAATTCCATGAGCCACACTACTGATCTCAAAGAAATAAATGAGTGTTTTCACAATTGGTTTTGACATATATATTTTCTTGGGTTTCAGGAATAGCAGCATTTTCCCATGGTAGACTTTAACACTTTGTTTCTGGGTCATGTTAGGGAAAAAAACTTTCATCACTTACTTATTATATTCCTCAAAAATGCACATTTTTCCAGCTTCCCTTGAACACTCAAAACAGACGTCATACTTTGCTCTTTATGTTCGTCAGTTCAAATGGCTCTCTAGATATTTGTTGAAATTTTCCTAATGCTTGCTAACTTTTACAATGAGATTTTCATTTGATCTAAATTTAACTCTTTAACCACCATTCTCACCATTCTCCTATTTGCCTGTGGATGGTCACTTCATGATCACCACAATCCTCTTCCCAAAATTATTTTAAGCATTTTGTATTCATCCAAACATTGAATATCTCTGGGCAAGATTCTGTGCTTATTTGATAATTATAAGTTCATTTGAGTTGAGAGGTATACTTTTGTAAACACTCTTGAGAAGATTAGGGGGAAAATCTGTCATTTACATATTTAGGTGATTTTGTTAAATCAGACTGTTTCCTTCCCATCACTTGAAGGTGGGAAGATTGGCAATTTTGCAGGAGAGTATGTAGAGGAATAGGGAAGACCTGGCTAAAGTGTTAAAGCAAGGAATTTATGAAACAATGAGGACAATGGACATTTGGGATGATGAAAGAGCCATTAAGAATCAGACAAGAGCTTATAAAAAGAACGTAGAGAGAATGCTCAGGATGAACTTTATTTAAAAATTTGCATAGAGCTATTCCTTTGCCCATGACAAGGGAGAAAATTCTCATGGGATTTAGAGTTAGAAGGTACCTCAGAGAAAATCTACCCTTGTATAGTCCTTTTACAGATGAGGAAAGTGAAGGCTAGAGTATAAGATCAAACAGGTTTGATGGAAAACCCAGGATTCAGATCCATGTTTTCTGTATCCAAATCTATGGTTCTTTCTAATAAAATACTATGCATCCCCAAAACTAAATTATTTGTCCAGAAGCCAAGCTTAGGTTACCCAAATGGAAGGCAATAATTTGATTTTTGAATTATACTATATGGATATTTTGTCTTATGACCCAGATTAAAATCAAAGATTATTAAAACGATAATCCAGCTATATTGTGAAATAAGTAGGCTTTCAGAAGTTGGAAAAGGGCAGGTGGGATAGCTTGAGCACCTAAACATCCTTTCATTATCCCATTCCTTTGGAAAGATAGCTGAGTTTTGAACAATCAAGTTAAAAACCAAATTTTGGAACCAACTCATTCCTAAAAAGGGGCCTTTCTCTATACACATATACATATTTGTCAGAAGAAATCGACAGAAGACTAAGGAAAATGGAGAATTTACCAATGTGTTCTCCCTGGTGGGCTATACAAATTGTACTGCTTACATTTTTAAAAAATTGGCTTTTTAAAAAAATTGAGTATAGTGGATACCAGAATGGTTTAGTGAATAGAGAGCTGACCCTAGCAATAGAATGATCTGGCTTCAAGTATGACCACTAATTCATACTGGCTATATGATCCTTGCTTGACAAGTAACTTTAACCTATCCCAGCTATTGGCCCAGAGGTATCAAATACGCTTCCAAGAGTAGACTACAACACTCCTGTGAAAGCTAAATGGATTAAAATGTAATTGAGAAATATGTAACAAAATAAATAAAAACATGATAAAACATAAATAATATTAATGTGTGGTTTCCTAAGCCAATATGCAGCCAGCAGGGATCTTCATGTATGGGTGAACTATTGTTGTTTCCATCTGCATTCGACACCGCTACTCTAGTCAACTCTATTGACTATAAGTTGCAAAGAAGGCTGCTCTGGTCTCACAGTTTCTTCATTCAGGAGTTCCCTATAACAATGTAATCACAGGCTCCATCCCTTTCATTTTTACAGATGAGTGGATATCTTTTAATATCTACCTTCTCTCTAGTGACAAATAACTATAAGAGATAAAACAGCTGTTCTCGTCACTATCAGAAATAAAGGTAGGTAGAGACAGTAGAGACTAGGCTTATAATAAATTTTTCTAGCTCTTTAGTTTTATTGATTGAACTGAATAACTAGATAGCTTAAGACATTTTTGTTGTTGTTTCTCTTTATAGTCTGAGCAAACTTGAATTCTACGCTTCAAAGCTACGAGCCACTAATTTTACGTGATTAATGTTTACTTGTAAGGAAAGGTTTCACTCTACTTCTAGAGAGTTAAAATGAGAAGATAAACCCTATAGCCTGAAAAAATGTAAATTCTGGGGCAATTACTACATGTAAATGTGACAAAATATACCAATGACTCCGTGCAGTCACAAAAGTGGGATCTGAAAGCTTAATGCAAAAATAGTTACATTTTCCTGTAGTCATTTTTTGTAGTATTTGAATCATCTGTGAGATAGGAAGTCAAGACCCACATGGCACCAATAGATAAAAGATATATTATAAAAATAGTCCTATCTTCATGTATTCCTTGCTGTTGTTTTTGAACTCATCATCTTTTAAGACCCTGGTATGAAAAAAAGGCTCTCCCAACAGCTAGATTCAAATAAAAAAAATGTTATGAAGAATATAATACCATTTTTAAATAAAAAGAAAAGATTTGACAGGAAGACTACTTTCAGTTCCTAATAAAAAAAATACTTTCAAAAAGTTAGTCATTCAGCTGTATTTATGGACAGCTTCTTTGTGTGCAGTTCTAAAATGGGGTAACTTATAGAATCATACAATATAAAATGGAGCCGTGGTAAATTAGCGCCAACTACAAAGGAACATTTGGTTAACATCTAGAAAGTATGTGGTGGATTCCTCAGATGAAGAAGTGCCCTAGCTGATATTCTGGCAAGAATCTGATAAAGAAAATGTTTCCAAAGTTGAAGAAAGATCTAAGTGATTTTTATTTCTTCAATTTGATAATGTTAGGGAGAATGTTTTCCACTCAAGTCCAATTTTAGTAGGCTGTACAGCATACCATTCCAATACCTCAGAGTGGTGTGGAAATGAAATTTAACCAATTGATGGATATGCTAGCACATCCCAAGGCTTGGCATCCTATAAACCTGGCTATATATATATATATAACATATATGTATATACACATGTATATGTGATACATGTGTGTATATATGTATATATACACATATGCATATATAAATACACTACATAATATAAAATATATACTGATTTTAATAATTTATCTTTTAATGTACCAGAATATTGAGAGTAGGAACTAGGAGAGGTAGCAACCAGGGACTGTGAGTTTCCCCTTTGTCACAAATGTACTCTAAACTTAAGATTGCTTTCTCATGGACTCTGTATGCACTTTTGGGAAATGTGCCACAGACTTTTGTGGGGTCTGTTTTGTGTCAACTACTTTTACTGGACTACAATAGCCTATACCTTTTCTAAAAAACTTCTTATGCCTGGCTGACTAAATTGATTCTGAATTTATAATTTTCAAGGAGAAAGCACACTGGGAGGTTTAAGATCATGCTATTAGAGAATCATACCAAATCTCTGGAAACCTGAGGTGGAGATGCAGCCAAACAGTAGGAATTTGAGATTTGTCAGCAGGAATGGATTTGGAGGTGAAAAACCTTAGAATATATGTGGGATGATTTGTGGGAATAAGAAAACCAAAGTACTTCTCCATATGGCAAAAGCCATAGCTGAGCCTGGCATTTTGTCATGCTGGGTTTAAAAAAAAAAATCTTTTTTTTTTTTTTTTGAGACCAGGTCTCTTTATTTTCTCCAGGGTAAAAGTTCAAAGACCCCTCACAAGCCCAATCCCACTGCTGATTGTCAGGTAAGCTTTGACCTGCTCTATTTCTGACGTTGACTGATTCATTCCCCGTTAAGCTGCCTGTAGGCTTTCTGCACCCTGGCCCCTATCATATTGTGCAAGAGAAGAAGGGAAAAACACCTGCCCTATGCCAGGCATTGTGCCAAGTGCTTTACAAATATTATATCATTTGATCTTCACAATAACTGTGAGAGGTAAGTGTGATCATTGTCCGCATTCTACAGCTGAGGAAACTAAGGCAAACAGAGGCTTATGATTTGCCCAGGATCACAGGGCTAATAGAGTCTATTTCTGGATTTTAACTCGAATCTTCTTGATTCTGGGCCCAACTATCTAGCTCAGGACTTAGTGTAGATGCTTGATTTGTTCGAGGCCTATTACATCTTGGAACTCCTGAGTTCAAGGGCTCCACCAGCCTCAGTTTCCCTCATAGGAGGAATTACAGGATTAGCTTCCACATCCTGCATATTTTGTATTTTGAGAGAAATTTCATTTATCATCTTGAGGAAGACATTCTGGAAGAATGTTGATTCAGTTGTCTCATGGCTTTGTAATACCCAGCCAGTCAGCCTGAGATGACCTTTGCCAAGTACTGACACAGATGACCTTTGTTTAATTTTCAGACAAAAGAGTCAATTTGTGTGTCTGGGCAAATGACAAAATAGATGCCATTTACATAGTCTTGTATACTTTGAAAATCTTTTTTGCTTACACAGATTCAGTTGGCATGGGCATAAATGTGTATTTGTGTATATGCATACATATAAATGCATGTATATGCACACACATATACATATGTGTATATATGCACGAGTACACATAGATATATACATATACACACATACACACAGATTTTTAAAATTCTATAATATGATATAGGGAAAAAGTTTAGCATCTTGGGAAAAAAACGTATTCAAATCAGTCTTGGGCTTGCTGAATTGTTCACATAGACATGACATGTAAACTCCAAGATGGCATGGAAACATAAATCAGCATTGAAAAATTAATTTTACAAACTCCCATGCCTAGTCATCTGGTTACTTCTAGGCTACTTCCAGAGACAGAAGAGAATGCCAAAAGGGAAAGCCAATGTATATATGCACTGTATATAATCTAGGCAAAGACTCATTTAGGGATTTTGAAGGGACTTCAAAAATGTTTAACTCCAAAATACATGAACCTTAACTATAGAGAAATGTGGTATAGTAGGAAGCACTAAAGTTGAAATCAAAGACTTGGGTTCAGGTCCTGCTTCTTCCATGTACTTGCATGGATCCATGACTGAATCCAAACTTCACAGAACAAATACCCTTAGTAAAAGGGTTTGTTCTGTAAAACTTGGATTCAGTCAAAAGGCCATACATAAGGACCTAGAGCAGTGGTTCTCAACCTTCCTAATGCTGCAACCCTTTAATAGTCGTCTGTAGGCGTATCTGTGTGGACCCGCCTGGAGACAGAGGAGTGGTGTCTCGGTTCCTAAGACCATCAGAAATATGTGTTTTTCGATGATCTTAGGCGACCCCTGTGACCCCTGTGAAAGGGTCGTTTGACCCCCAAAGGGGTTACGACCCACAGGTTGAGAACCACTGACCTAGAAGGCCACATGTGGCCTGGAGGCTGCAGGTTCCCCACCCCAAATCTACTCTGAGCATTTTAAATAATACTTTGTCTTTTAGTCAGGTAAGGATTATAAGATACTAATAGTTGGAATTTGCAGGGCATCTGAAGGTTTACACAGCATTTTACAGATATCTGATTTGGTCCTTAGAACAACCCTGGGAGATAGGTACTGTAGGCATTATTTTCTACTTTTGACAGCTAAGGAAAATGAAGATCAATCATTGTCATCAAGAACAAATGATATAACAATTTAAAAGCATTAGTGCAGTATTATATAAATGTTATTGTTAGTAGTGGCATGTGACTTGTCCATGGTCATAAATCTAGCAAGTGTCCAAGGTGGAATTTTAGCCTCTAGGACAGTGGTTCTCAACCTTCCTAATGCTGCAACCCTTTAATACAGTTTCTCATGCTGTGGTGACCCCCAACCATAAAATTATTTTCATTGCTACTTCATAACTGTAATTTTGCTACTGTTATGAATCATAATGTAAATATCTGATATGCAGGATGTATTTTCATTGTTATAAATTGAACATCACCCACAGGTTGAGAACCGCTGGTCTAGGCCCTGATGATATTTCTATCACAACACATGGTATTCCAAAGTCAAACTGAGGCTTTTGTTAAGAAGTCAAATTTAAGCAATGAGGGCTTATAACAACTGAGAGATACTATTGTCACCTAAATTCAAACCAAATTCAGTTTTAACCAACATATCCCAAAGCTGCAAATATTCCAAGCAGGTATATTCTGTAGCTTGGAATCCTATTCAAAATACTCACTCTCATTCCCCCCACCCCTTTGTGTTGTTTTTTTTTTCCCTTGACTTATCACAGTGAATGTCAGACAACCACTTTAGCTAAGTCATGTTCTTCTCACTATCAACATTTTGTTTCCAAACAAGATGAAAAACTCTAGGTGGGTGGAGCATTTGGAAGGCAACATCCTTTTGTCATTGAGGACATGCTGCTCAGCCACTTTGAACAAAGCTTTTACCTCTAGATCTCTGTTAGGAAAGTGGCTAAAGAAAGACCCATCATGAAAATAGGAAGCAATTTAAGCTGTGTCCTACATATTCTGTCGTCCTTGTAAAATTGGAAGGGTGGATGAGTCACTGGATTCTGAGGCTGACACCCTGCATGAACATGCCACTTCCACCAGAAGAGGCTCATTCCACTGGAGAAATGTCAGCTCATCAAAAAAGAGGGATTCTAAAGGAGCACGAATCACTTACACCCCCAGGGAACCACAGGAGGCTTGAAGTTCAGAGGTTGACAGAAGGCCAACATGCTACTGACCTACTTGTGAAAGCTGAAATGGCAGCCAAATGAATGTTAATGGATGACGCCCACAGACCGAGCTGTGACAGCTGGGGCAAATAGCAAGCAGCTTTACCCATCTGGGACTCTCTGCTGTAGACAGCAGTGGCATGTTCGTCCATTGGCGTCACCTCTCTGAGACCTCAGAGAGATTTCCAATTTTGAATTTGAAAACTCCTTGCCTTCCATGTTACCTCTTTTAGGAGCCAATACAAATGCTGGAGAGATAATTCCCTGTTTTATGGGTTAGTTAGAAAACTCATTCTTGAACAATTACACCAGACCACATGAAAAGAATGTCTACTTAGGAGATTAAGGACAGAACTTCATAGGTTTCTTAGCCTGAAGAAGGATATTGTTAAGGATCTCTCTTGCACTCATTCCCTAAACTCTAAGATACTTTATGTTCACCAGATATTTATTCTTTGTTGTGACTTCTAGTATCCTAGCAAATTGGTGAATCAGAGAAGTGATACAAAGTAGAAAATTAATAATAGTCTAATATTAATATTATCATACTTCTGTAAAACCAGAAGCTAATTTTCACCACTAATGACTCCTATATGTACCAGTGATGAAAGTATGCCTCACCTCTTCCTATATATCCCCAGAGATCGACCAGCAGCTGTGTCCCCTCACTGTTTCCCATGCATAGCTGTTTTTCCTTTGCTGACCTTCTCAGACTCTGAAAGCTATCAACTCCCACTGACTTTTTTTCACTCCTCAAATTATGTGGAATGTCTTAGAGAGTAATTAAAGAAGTAAGTGTCTTTACCTATATCCTGACCAGTGCATGAAGAAAGTGTTGACTACAATGGAGGTAATGGCCAGTGATGATTTGTAACAAGGATTTAGATATTCCCACAAATCTGGCAGGAGAAAAAGACACAGTTCCAAAAACATGACACAGAACTACCTTGGAACCCTACCTTCTAGTCAGTACAGCCTTGATAAATCACCCCACTCCCACCTCCAACTTTGTCACATTCAGTCTTCAGTGGATTTCATTGTCATAGAAGTACTGTGACACACTGCTTACCTAATAGCAATAGATGGGTAACTTAAAAAATATAATACTTTATTTTTTTCCTCAATCACACGTTAAAGCAATTTTTAAAACTTTTTAAAAAAAGTTTTGAGTTTCAAATTCTCTCCCTCCCTCCTTCTCCTCTCTCCTCCCTGAGATGATAAACAATCTGATATTGTGTATACATGTGCAACCAACTAAAACATTAGAAGGATGACTTTTAATGACTTAATTGACCAGGGTTCAAATCATTTGTCTGACATTTCTAAATCTCTTAATTCTGACTTCACTGCTATTTCTGAATCTGAATCTTACTATAGCATAGTCACAAAGACAAACTTAGAAATGGTGCAAATAGAATCACTTAGGGGTGAAATCTAAATGATTGTTTTGGCTAGAAGGCAAGTGATTTAATAAACCATCCCCTTGCTTTCAGATCCCAATGAGATTTTGTTCCATGATTACCCCAGCCATATTTGAGGGTGTTTATTGCTTTCTTTGTCTCACCCGTTTTCATTTAATGTGATACACAGAATAATTAATTCAATAATTGATGACTGCCTCACTCTCCAGGATTTCTATATTTTCTGTCTGTTCTTCCTCGTTCATCTTTTGTCTATTCTACCTGCCTGTACTCTTTAAACAACTAGACCTACAGAGCCCACACTTTGGTGAATTTAACTGTTAGTTCTGGAATTCCCTCTCTCCCCAACTGTGATCCACTTTGTCCTGAATGCTGAGTGTATCATATGACCCATGATATCTATCTGGCACCATTCATACTTCACATTTCTATCAACATTTTCTAGACTTATGCACTGCCATGATATATGTTCCCCAATCCCTCTCCCCAGCCCAATTTCAATCTTTAGAACTGTAAGCATATCTATATTGTTATTATAATTAGAAAGAGTATGTCAATAAATTCCCTTATTGCTCCAATGATCATCCCAACAATTTCCAAAACCAAACACTCCTCCCTGGGCTACCACTATCCTATATTTGTTGTCTTTTCCATTAGAATACAAACTCTCTGAAAGCAGGGATTGTCTTATTTTTGTATGCATATAGCTGGTACATAGCAAAATTATTGGCATATAGTATAGCATTAATAAATTTTTTCATTCATTCATTCATTCATTCATTCATTCTTCTGTTGGTCCTTCAGCCCAAGAAATTGCCTAAAGGATTTTGAGGAAGTGTGAGAAGTCTAATAATGTTTTTTCTATATTAACTTTAATTAATTTTTCTCTCTATTATATCGGCAGTGACATTAGAGTATGTGGTAGTGGACAGGGGAGGGAGTGTAGCTCACATAATTCTGTACATTGAGTTGTGTATGAGGCAAAAATGAATGGAGCACTTCTGTCCCAGGAAGGGGCTGGAAAGGAGGCAAATTGGACAACAAGTAGGAGTTGATTTCTCCCCCTACTTCACAGTGTAACTGTGGGGCGAGAGGGGAAAGACATTTTGAAAATGGCAAAAGCCTTCCTCTGGTTCTTTCAATAGAATTTATATACCAATACTGTAGTCAGAATTCTAACTTATACTTCATGGATTTAAATATCCAAAATTAACAGGAAAACTCAAGCGAAAAACTATAAAACTACATTTAAAAAAATTACTCAGATAACTACAGGAGGATTGATATTGTTCTTAAAACCTGAGTCATATAGCCCATAGCACCTGAATCTACCAAACAATTGCACATTTCCCACTTCACTTCATACTGGCTAGAACTAGTCCACAAGTGCCACTTGAAGACAAAGTCTCAAGGAATTTGAACAGCTCAGAGGATATTTTTCTCTTTTCGGGTAATAAAATTAACACGGGACCTTGAGAGAAAAAAGTTGTTTGTTAAGTATCATCTAGTGAGGAGACTAAACATTCTAGTCTTTTACAAACAACATCTGAATTCAATGAACAAACATTTATTGACCACCAACTGTGTACAAGGCACTGTAGTAGATACAGAGGATTCCAAAATAAAGGGAAAAAAAAGAACATTTTTGCTCACAAGGAATTTATATTTTACTAGAAACAAAGGTAGGCATGCAATGCACATAGTTATATAAGTGTGATTCAAGGCAAAGAATTATGGAGAGAGATTTAGGTGAAGTTGGGACAGTGGTTCCTAACCCTTTAGTATGAGGATTATACTATTAGTATCTGTTGCCAGAGAAAATTCGTGGTGATAAAAATCTACTATGAATTCTGTAACATTTTAAATGAATATGTATTTTATTAATCACAACTGCATCTACATATATTTGAAATATAGTAATGCATATATGTATGAGATACATTATTTATTTACTCTACACAAAATATGTTTGTTTATTTATGAATTTGTGTATGAATGCACAGACCCCTTGCAGTAAATCCACAATGCTAGGGAGGTCCAGGTGCTGCAGACTGGAAATCATTGTTCTAGGGAGATTGAAGAAGAAGATATCGCTTTTATCTGCACGGGACCATGTGGGGGGGGGGGGGGCGAGGGGAGGGATGGATATCAGATTAAGAAAGGATTCCCTAAAGAAGGTAAAATTGGAGCCGAGCACTGAAGGAAGAAAAGAATCCTTGAAGTGAAGAAAGACTATATTTGAGGCATGAACAATGCCCAGAACAAATGAGTGCTGGTGAAATAATGGTGCATGTAGTCATCACTTATCTCTAACTCTAACCATAGAATGTGAAAGGGAGCAACAAGACATTAAATTGGGAAGGAAGGTTGAAACAATGTTGTGAAGGTTCTCAGTCAGTTTGTATTTTATCCTACAGATAGTAGGGAGCCACTGAAGATACCTGAGTAGAGAACTGAGATCATTTTGGCAGATCAATAAATGATGGATTGGAAAGAAGAAAAACTAAAGTTGTTAGTCAAACTAACATGTAATAAAATTCAGGTGATAGTTGCAGGGATAAGAAAGGGAAGACCTATGTGAGAAATGTTTAGGATTGACAGGAATAGGCAAGTGATTGGAAGCTGGGGATGAGGGAGATGACTTTGAAATTTCTAGCCTGGATAACTAGGAAGATTATTGGTGATTCCAATAGGGAAATCAGAGAAGGGACAAGTTTAAAGGATAAGATGACAGATTCTGTGTGTGTGTGTGTGTGTGTGTGTGTGTGTGTGTGTGTGTGTGCGCACGTGCACACACATGCACACATTGTGTTTTGGGTGCTGGTAGGACAACTGGAAGTTAGGTGGCTCAGTGGATACAGCACTGCTTCTGGAGTCAGGAAGACTCGAGTTCAAATTCAGCCTCAGACCCTTACTAGCTTTTGACCCTGGGCAAGTCACTTAACCTTTGTTTGCCTTAATGCACTGGAGAAGGAAATGAGAAACCACTCCAGTATCTTTGCTAAGACAATCCTCATCAATAGTATTAGTGTACTACAGTCCTTGGAGTTGGATATGACTGAATGACTAAACAATAATAGGATAACTGGATCATTAAGCAGTCAAGTAGATAATTTGGGACTGCACTTCAGGAGAGGGATTATAGCTAGATATATAGATTTGGGAATTATCAACAAAAAAGGGCAGATGGAATCACCATGGATGAGTAGGGAGAAAAAAAGAGATGACCTAGGACTGAGTCTTGACGATATCAACAGTTAGGAATGGAAGGAAGACAATGAATGAGTGAAGAAACAGAAAAGAAAGAGCTTGTCTCTAGGATTGTTATCCATAGTCCCTAATTTCAAAAAGTAAAGGATCCTTCACAAATCATCTTTTCTCAAATAATATCACTTCTGTTAAAGTGAGATATAAAGAGTCTATTTGTTTATCTGTCAGGACAGCATGAAATACCACCTTATTCTCTTCCTGTATTTATATTCTTTTTTTTTTTTTTGCTTTTTGGAGGGCGGGGGGGAAGGTAGGGCAATTGGGGTTGAGTGACTTGCCCAAAGTTACACGGCTAGTTTTGAATTAAGTGTCTGAGGCCAGATTTGAACTTGGGTCCTCCTGACTCTACCGCTGGTGCTCTATTCACTGTGCCACCTAGCCACCCAATTTATATTCTTTTTAAATGAAATCAAAGTCATCTCTGGATATGTTAGTGGGCAAGTTTGGGTCTGACTTTCATTCTACTCCCTTCTGCTACAAACATTATGATGTTTTGAGGAAAAATAACAAATCAACCAAACTTCTAGCATGTATATTTCAAGCCCAAAGTACAACATGATTTCTCTGACTCCTTACTCATTCCTCCTCTTGATGTTGGCTTCTCTTTCATGGGGTCCACTCAAGAATGTTTCACTCATTAAGAATAAAATACTTAGAAGCAGACCATGACAAAGTAAACCTATTATAAGCAAACACATAGCAACTTGAACTATTCTGCTACTACTTGTATCTCTAATCCCATACTCCATTATCTGAATGGTTTTTATGCCTTTAGGGTTAGGATGTGGAAGAGGTGTCTTCAAGAGAAACAAATGGTGTGGGCTGGGAGAGATCAAGAGATATAGAAAGACAGAAACAAAGACAGTGATAGACAAAGAGAGAGACAGAGAGAAACCAAATAAATCAGTGGGAAATGATAAAACAAACATAAAGCAAATGTATAAGAAGAAAATAAAGAGCACACAAAGATGTTGGAGATTGAAAATAAAAGCTTTAATTCTGGACCTAGACAACTGTGTGGAAACCATTTTTAGTGAAATTAAAAGGAGGAAAATATCGTTTGTCTAACTTCAGTACTATCTTATCGTACTTAACTACAAAAGTGTTCATGGTACACAACAGCATTTCTGAATTCAAATCTTTCAAATTTCAATTCTTTCTCATAGCTATGAGTCAATGAGAGACCATCATCATTCTTCATTCTTTTGCTTTAAGGGGCATTGGTCACCCTAGGGCTGGCTTAATCTCTTTAGCAGAATAGGAAGAAGAAATCATCAGGCATAGCAAATGTATGAAGACTGCGACGGAACAAAGCAAGGAGGATTTGTTGATTTTACTTTCTCAAAGAGATCAGGAAAGCATCTATCCCTCTTATTTTAGAGTGTGGATAGTGGTGGCAGATCCCCCTAAGAAGGGTATATGGGGTGGACACACATTGCCTAGATCTAAATTTTGAGGTGTTCTTGTGGCATGTAGAGAGCTTCAATATGAACCAAAATAATATTTAAACCTGTCAACATTAACCAAAGTATACTAAAGTTAATCAGGGAAACACGCTCTACTTTTGGACATGGAAATGAGATACAGATCAAATTCCCAAAGTACAGATAAAATGCCACTGTTAAACTTGAATTTTCTGATTTTATGTGTTACTAGACCACTCTTTGGGGTAAAATAATTTGGCTGGATTTTATGATTTAAATAAAATACACATATCAAGGTGCATAATGTGGCAAAAGTGGCATAGTAGATAGAGGCGTGACTTTGGAATTACCAGTTATGTGGCCATATCAAGGCATTCAACTTCTCAATGTGCCTATGTATCTCACTTAAATCTATAAATTATAAATGGGTTACTGACTTGCTTTGGTGGAGGGGGATTTATATAATGGAATTAGTATTGTAGAGGAAACTTCAGTTCTGGTATCCACCTCTCCATCCTTCTAACTAACAATATTTATTTATAAATTATTTATTTTTTAATTTATTAATAATTTTATTTATTTATAAAATTTATTTATAATTTTAAGGTTTATATAGCATTTTCCATTCATCATTTCATTGATCTTTACAATCACCATGTGACTTAGGCACTATTTTTATCATTCCCATTTTTCAGATGAGATGTAGTTTCATATGCAGAGTCAGTAAGTGTGTGAAGTGGTATTTGTACCTCTGAAACTTGTCCAGAGAAAAACATTTGAATGACTTGTCTAAAGTCACACAGGAAATTTCCTTGCAGAGTTAGAATAATAATGCAGTTCTCCTGACTGCTAGTGAAGCATGTGCATTTCTGTGAATGTCATGGTACTTATGTATTCTTATTTTATTCTTGAAAGTAAAAGACTCCACAAAAAAAACCAAAACAAACAACAAACCAATAATAAATCTCCGAAAATAAACCACACACAAATATTTACATTGAAGTTGCATTTTCAATTTTCTGGGTATTAAAAAACTATCAGATTATGATCCATTATGTTATATTATGATCTTGTGCATAGCCTAGTACAAAATACTCTCCTATTGTGAGATGCCCTCTCCTAATGAGATTTCGCGGGAAGGCTCTCTGACGCTGTTAATGCCAACCAATGAAAATATTAAGACATTTCTCTCTCTCTTTGTCTCTCTCTCTCCACGTACTCCTGTACAACTGATCCAAATCACTTGTAAATGAGCAGGGCTGCACTTGACAGCTTCTAATATTTCTTTCAGCTCCAAATCTATGATCTTGGTTTTTGCTCAATTCTATTAACAAAAAGAAGGGGGCAGCTAGATGGTCCAGTGGATAGAGTGCCAGGTCTGAAGTCAGAAATACCCCTCTTCCTGAGTTCAAATGCAGCCTCTGACACTTAGTAACCGTGTGATGCTGGGAAAGTCATTTAGCCATCTTTGCCTCAGTTTCCTCATTTGTAAAATTAGCTGGAGAAGGAAATGGCAAAACACTCCAGTGTCTTTGCCAAGAACCCCCTCCCCCCAAAAAAGGGTCATGAAGAGTCAGACATGATTGAAAAATGGCTAAACAACATTAAGACAGGAAAGTTTCTCAATTGGAGAAATTGTAGCTCATTTCTGCTCATGGTGTTTAATAAATGCTTGTTGATTATTATGAAGTATTATGATACAATGGAGAAAAACAACAGCAACAACATAGTGAATTTGAAATAAGTAGATCTAGGCTAGAATCTCATTTTCAACACTTACTACTTATGTGACTTTGAGGAAATCACAACCTCTTTGAGCTTTAGTTCCTCATTTATAAAATGCACCATTTGGATTAGATGACTTCTAAGGTACCTTCCAACTCTTCAATCCTATGATTAATTGATTGAAATGCCCAAGTTGTATAAAGTTTAAGAGACTTGAGAGATATAAAGCTACTAAGTATTAAGAAGGTATTTTCCTGACTCCAAGCAAATTACTTTTGATCATTGCCCCCCGCCCCCTTGTGTCCCCAATGTTTAGAACAGGGCTTGGTACAGTGTGAGAGCTTAATTAATGTTTACTGATTGCTTGCTACACCATTCTGACCCATCTTGGCTTTGCCATGCACAGTTACTGCAGTATTAGAAACTCCTTCCCTTTCTCTCAGACCTGATGAGGAACCTTCCATCTTGTGGTGTTGTCTGTACCAATTATAGAGTAAGCTTACACATACCCAACTTGTGAATCTGGACCATGTCATATGAATGGTCCATTGAGTTTCAACATAATGCTCCTTGTTAGATACTGTGTCACAAAAAGGAACCCAAAGTACTTATTTGTAGGGCAAAAGCATGGTTTTCTGAACACGTTAACTTTTCCTGCCCTTCACAATGCAGCAATCAATGCCTCAGTCCTGATTACACAAGGGAATCATTTTTCTGCAGACCAGACTAAAAAAAAAAAGATTAATTACCTTTCAACAGTTTACAGAAATGCATGTAAAGAGACTGAGAAAGACATGCTTTTTATGTTAAATATTTCCAAGAAACCCTAGTCTAATTCAATCTCCATAAGCAGAGGTTAAAAAATATTTTAACCATTAGATTTAGATTATACATTTATTATACTAGTTCATTATAGTTGCTACAGTTATTCATCTCTTACTGAGGAGTGTATTGCTACTTTATTTTTCCTTCTGCAAATATTAAGGTTTAGGGGGTAGGTAGAGCCAAGATGATGAAATAGAGGCAGCAACCAGCCAAATTCTCTCAACATTCCTCTCCAAACAACTTTAAAATAATGATTCAAATAAAATTTTGGACTAGTAGAGTCATTAAAAGGTCAAAGTGAGACATTTTTCCAGTCTAAGACAATGGTTGGCAAAAGAGATCTGTGACACTGGGCTGGGGTTCATCTCAGAGTGCAGGCAGTAACAGTACCAGCATCAGGTTTTGGAGGAGACCAGGATAGTGCAGCAGTAGCCTGGGGAGTGTTCAGCCCAGACATGTTCTGAGTCATAGTTCCAGGGTGGAGATGATTGCTTGAAGTTGGTCAGAAGGGATCAGGGGCCCTGGTCACAGTTCCAAGGCAGAGAGGAGCACTAGCACTTATGATTACAGGAATGCAGGGGCCTGGTTACAATACTAAGACCAAGAGGAGTGCTATTGCTTGCCATTGCAGAGAAGCAGGGACCCTTCCTGCTTAAAGACTAGAGTGCACACCATGAGAGCAATTACCAGACATCACACCAGGTTACACCACCTTGGAAGCACCAAAAAGTCAGAAGTAGAACAGCAGCAAGAATAAGCCTGAAGTTTGGGACAGCCCCTTCCCACTCAGGTGAGCAGAGGCCAACTTTAACATAAAGTTCATAGTCAAGAAATAGACTGGAAAAAGTCAAGAAATAGACTGGGAACATAGCATAAAAAGTACTTCAGTGGCAAGGAAGACTAAGACATAAAGAAGAAAACAACTACAAACAAAGCCCTAAAGGAAAAAAAAAATGTGAACTGGACATAAACCCAACGAGATTTCCTGGAAGAGTTAAAGAGATAAGAATGGTATAGTTGATTATGTTGGGATGGTCTCAAAAAAAAAAAAACCATGAGAAAAAGTGATACATTGGGAGAAGGGGAGAGAGGCAGAATTGGGAAAATCTCACACAAAAGATAAATGCAAGGAAGAACTTTTACATTGAGGGGGAAATGGGGAGAAGTGGCAGGCAATGCTTGAAACTCAGTTTCACTGCAATTGGTTCAATGAGGGAAGAATATGTATGCACACTCATCTGTGTATAGAAATCTATCTTGCATAACAGAGAAATAGGAAGGGAAAAGGATCATAGAACGTGTGTGTGTGATAAAAGAGAGTAGATTAAAGGAGCCAGCGGTCAGAAGCAAAACAGGGATATGATAAAAGGAGAGAGAGAAGAATAAGCAGAAGAAAATGGGATGGAGAGAAATACAGTTAGTAATCATAACTGTATGCTTACCTATGAATCAGAACCAGACAGCAGAATGGATTAGAAATTAGAACCCAACAATATGTTTACAAGAGACACACTTGTAACAGAAAGATACTTAGAGTTAAAGTAAAGAGCCGAAGCAGAATCTAATATGCTTCAGCTAAGTAAAAAGGCAAAGATCATGATCTTAGACAAATCAAAAGCAAAAATAGATCTAATTAAAAGAGATAAGCAGGAAAACTACATTTTTACTAAAAAGTACCATAGAAAATGAATATAAATTTTTTTTTTGCTGCAAGTGTCTCTAATAATGGCTTCATTTATTAGAAGTATAAAGATCTGAGTAAAATTTATAAAAATAAGGGCTATTTCCCAATTGATAAGTTGAAGGATGTAAATAGGCCGTTTTCAGAAGAAAGAATCAAAGGTATCTATAAACATATGAAACAATTGTACTAACTCACTATAGATCAGAGAAATGCAAATTAAAACAACTCTGAGGTACCACCTCACACCTATCAGAAATGGGGATGGAGGAAAATTGGTACCCTGGTGCATTGTTGGTACAGTTGTGAATTGGTGTTTACCCCAAAGAGATCAAAGAAAAAGGAAAATGACCTATATCTACAAAAGTATTGATAGCCACTCTTTTTGAGGTGGCAAAGAACTGGAAATTGAAGGGCTCCTCCTCAATTGGAGAATGGCTGAATAAGTTTTAGCACATGATTGTGGTGAAGTACTGTTTTGCTATAAGAAATAACCAGGGGGTTGATTTCAGAAAAAAACATGGCAAGATATACATGAAAGTGCAATGAAAAGAGTCAGGAGAACATTGTGCATTGTAACAATGTAATAATGATGATTAATTGTGCAAGACTTGGCTACCCTGATCAATACCAGGATTCAAGACAATTCCAAAGGACTCATGATCAAAAAATGCTATCTACCTCCAGAGAGGGAGAAATAATGAAGTCGATGCAAATGGAAGAATCATTTTCTCCCTTTCTTTATTTTTATTGCTTTTTTGTGATATGGCTAATGATTTCAGATGTATAATTGTTATCATATTGCTTGCCTTCTCATTAAGTCAGGTGGAGTGACAGGGAGGAAAGCTGGAACTCAAAATTTAAAAAGAAAAGAATGTTAAAAATAAATGTAATGTTTTTAAAAGGTAACAAAAATTAGGATGTTAGAATACACATTGTGCCAAACCCATGTTTTCTGCAAATGTCAGAGGAAAAGGCATTCAAAGCCTATTGGGAATGATATGCATCATGAGAGAAATTTTCCAGTTTGAAAACAAAGCAGCCAATAGCAGTCTTTGTAACAATGAGACTGTTGGGAGAAGTGTGCTGAGAATGTGAATAATCAGTAAGACCTTGAGGGAAATTGAGAAAAAAAAACCAGATAGGTTTTAATTGGATCTTTTTGAATGTTCAGAAAATTAATGAAAAGGGATTTTCTTTACTTTTTGTTACTATATGTCGGTACAAAATTTCAAAGTTTAGCTTACTCCAAAAGTGTCAAATTGAATTCCTGCCATGTTGCATTTTAGAGGACCAAAAAATGTCTTCTCTACTAAAAAAAAAAAATAAAATGACATCCCACTGGAAAAAATGCTGCTTTCACAATCATAATTTGTTGCTCATTCACCAGTATAAATTATAAAGGAATTTTCATGGGAATTGCAAATCCAAATATAATTCCATTTAATCCATCACATAACCTCATGGGATAATCACAACAGTAGTTTTGGGGTATTATCCTTAAATGCAGATTGATAGTCTTAACATATATAAAAATACAAGTGAAAAGTATAAAGCTTGGTACAAAAGCCAAATATTATTATTTTTTGTTTAATTAAATTTTTGTTCCATCTTGGTCTACTTCTATGCTTCCAAGCTAAGAGTTTCACAATTTTGTTTCAAAGAAACCCAACAAAATAGATCATATGATGCTATATGTTGCACCATTTTACCTAGAGAAAAATCACGCACAATTTTCTAATTAAGTTATTATTGTTCAGCCAAGTCCAACTCTTTGTGACCCTGTGGAGTTTTCTTGGCAAAGACAATGGACTAGTTTGCAATTTCTCTCTCCAGTGGATTAAGGCAAATAGAGGTGAAGTGACTTGCCTGGGGACAGACAGCTAGTAATTAGTGTCTGAGGCAGGACTCAGATCTTACTTGATTCCAGGCCCAGCATTCTATCCACTGAGCCACCTACCTGTTATCTCTTATAATTTAAATAGCCTTCATTAGAGTCCAATGAATGTAGGGGATCCTGTGTTGTCAAAGGTTACAACAGTGGAATCCAAGGGCTAAAAGTTACTTTCAAACTACAGTTAGATTACAGGGGCTTAGTAATAGATTCTCATTCTATCCCTTGAATGAAAATTTGGCTATTTATGGGGAGGTTCATTGTCAGGAAAGCTGACAACTGGTCACCAGTTGATGAATTTAGGTTTTTTTTTTTTTATCACAAAAATTCTTGTATATTCTCCAAAAGTGGGTGATGGGGGGTGGGGTGGTGATGAGGATAGGAAGGGGTATGATTTCCATTGGTGATGTAAATACTCATTCAGTTGCAATAAAGAATTTGGACAGGTATTAAGTAAGAATAATTTAGTAAAACTCTCATTTAATATTCAAACACCCTTCTGCACCTAAGAAACATCTGAGTGCTCAAATGAATTCTCTGGGCACCTGGAGGAAAAATGGGTACTACAGTTAAACCCAGTTTTTAATAGTCATTTGTATTTTGTGGTTGCTATGGTTTTAATACATCAGTGTCTTATCCATGTGAGAAAGGATGTTTGGGGAGTTCATTCTTTTAATTTATTATGGGAGTACTGAAGAGAACACATTGTCATAAGCATCCACAAATAAATACTTAATAACGTGTATTCATACACAATTTTATGGTTATGAAGTATTTCACATACATTCTCTTTTTTGTACCACATAACCCCATGAAGAAAATTTCGCAAATATTATTATCCCCATTTCAGAGATGAAAAAACAGAGGCTGAGGGGGAGGTTAAATGGTTTTCCTAAGGACATAAAACTTGTAAGTAAAAAAAATGAGGGTAAAAACACATCTCATAAATAGAAAAAAAAAGTACCGAGCTTAATAAGAAAATTGATTTTTCAGTTACACCTTTGACATTGACTAGATATACAACTATGAATGTCATTTTTCTGGGCCTCAGTTTCCTATTCCTACAAATGGGGATAATAAAACATACATTGCCATTTACAGACATATACTGAAGGAAAGTATTTTATAAAGTGAAAAATGCTAAGTGCAAGTGAATTGCAGTTTATTGTGTTTTTTTCTGACTCCTGTTTCAGAGTGTTTTCTATCATTCCACACTGTACCTAGTCACAGAGAGAATTTCTCTTTCTTTCTGTATTTATACCATGCATATGATGCAGAGTGACACAGGACAAAGAGGACTAGCCTTAGAGTCAGCAAAACCTGCCTCTGACACTGGCTTTGAGATGCTGAGCAAACCTTACAGTTTTGTTCATTCATTTTTTCTGTTGTGTCTAACTCTTCATGACCCCAAGTTAGGGCTTTCTTGGCAAAGATACTGTAGTGGTTTTCCATTTCCTTCTCCAGCTCATTTTAAAAATGAGAAAATGGAGGCAGACAAGGTTAAGTGACTTATCCAGGGTCACATAGTTACTAAGTGTCTGAGGCTGTATTTGAACTCAGGAAGAGAAGTTTTTCCTGATTCTAGACCCAGCACTCTAGCCACTGTACCACCTAGCTGCCCCAACCTCACAGTACTCCATGCAATTCTCTAAAACTTGGAGTTTCAGATGAATTACAGCTCTATGTTGGTAGAAAGAATGACCATAAAGAGAATTCCCTACACTGATGACATCACAGAATCAGACCAAGAAATAAAAGTCATACCCTGCAAAAATCCCTTTTAGACCATCGATTCCTCCTCCTTGTTTTCATATTAATTTTTAAGAGAAAATATTTGTTGCCATAGCAATGTGTTCTCCTCCTGAAACCTATCACACTGACTTTTCCTTAAATTTTTACTGGAGGCAGCCAGCATCATTCCTTTGCATACATCAGATTTTTATTTCTAAACAACTCTTAACTGTAGCAGACAACAGGCTTATAGTGCCAAATTCTCAAGTGTCCTAGCATCATAAAGATTTCACACTTAAGTCACATACCATTCCTAGTGAAACTTTATACCTAGCTCCTTATTCAATTTCTGGGTCCCCCAGTCCCTTTGTATTTTGATTTTCCTAACTGATCTGCTCGCAGACATTACACATACAGCCCTGGATGTGCTCCAATAACCCCAAGCACAGCACATTCAGGAAATTCTAGTTCACAGGGTACACTTCTACCAGAACATCTGTCCCATAAACAAGAAACAGCCCAGCCTACAGGCAAACGGGTCACAAAACACACCATCAAGATGAAGGCAAGTCCACATCCTTCAATATGTCATCAATCTTTACTAGTCAGATAAAAACAATTCCTGGTATTTTGCCTTTGTTCTCTGGAAAAAAAGAAAAAAGAAAAAAAAAAGAGGGGGGGAGTTGTGATAAAAGATTTGGCAGATTCATAGGGAGTTGTGAAAAAGCATGTTTGGCATCAACTAACCACACCAGCAATTTGCATGTTCCTCTGGCTGTCAGGCCTAGGCTGCTCCTGAGTGGGGAAACGACAAAACTTGTAAGGGGAAATAGAATTTTTTTCTAGAACGTGTTCCATTTCTTTCTTTACATAGATAATTACCTAGATGTTTAGAGGAACAATTGTCAAAGTGGGGACCTGGGACTTCCAGTGATGGCCAGTGTCCAAATGAATATTCTATACTCAAATACACGTAAGAGGTTTGTGCTAGCTTATCTACCCCAGTGCTTTAGATTTGACTGTCTTGGTTTCGTGTTTTGCAACCCATTTACCAAGTTTGTTTTTGATTTTACAGATTTGAACTAAAGTGGTGCACCTGCTTTTCCCAACATATTCTATCGCTTCTTCAGTCTCCATGCCTTTGCACAAGCTCTGCTTCATGTCTGGAATGTACTTCTACCTTACTTCTACTCTGAGCATCTCAAGCTTTTTTCAAAGTTTAACTCAAGGGCCTCATCCCACATAAAATCTTTCTTGATCTCTGCACTTGCTACCATTCTCCCAGTCACCTAGGCTCACAATCTAGAGATCATCCTCAACTTTTCACTCTTGTTCCACTCTCCAATAGGTCACCACATTCTGTCATCTTGTTTCTGCTTTCACACATCTCCTTCTCTCATCCCTGACACAGCCTCCACTCTGGTGCATCTCTCATCACCTCCTGCCTGGACTATGATAATAATCTTTTTGTTGGTCTCTTTGCTTCAAGTTTCTCTCCATTCTAGTCCATCTTCTGTCACCTTGGTCTTCCTAAAGTGCAAGTCTGATCACATCATTCCTCAATTCAATCAACTCCAGTGGTTCCTTATTGCCCCTAGTATCTGACGTAAAATCTTCTATTTGATTTTTAGAGACCTTCATAACTTCCTACTACTTCCTACATCTCTAGTTTTCTTATACCTTACTTCCCTCAATGTACTCTTATCCAGTGACAATGGCCTCTTTGCTTTTCCTCCCACAAGAAACTTCATCTCTTTACTCTGGGAATTTTCTCTGGCTGACCCCCTTGTCAAGAACTCTGTCCCTCCTCATCTCTGCCCCTTGACTTCTCTAGCCTCTTTTACATCTCAACTAAAGCACCACCACCCACAAGAAGCATTTCCCAGTCCTCCTTAATCTTGGTGTCTTCCCTCTGAGGTTACCTCCAATTCACCCTTTATATATCTTATTTTATACAGGTACTGTTTTGTATAGCATCTCCCTCATTAGACTGTGAACTCCTTTTCCCCTCTTTGTTTTGTATCCCCAGACCTTAGCACAGGGCCTGGCACAGAGTATGTACTTAATACATACTTTTTGGCTTAAAGTTACCATCTATCCATATTTTATATTTTCTTATGTATAAAGCTGTTGTTTCCCCCAACAGAATACAAGCTTCTTCAGGGCAGGAATGATTTCATTTTTGTCTCTGTACTCCCAGCAAATAGGATAGTGCCTGACATGTAGAATCCTAAATCTAAAACTGCAAGGGTCCTCTGAAGCCAGAGTCCAATGTCCTCTTTTTACTGATAAAGACATTTAGAGGGAAGAGGGTTCCAGTTGTTTGTGGTCAGACAGCTAATAGGCATCTGAAATAAGATTTGAAGCCAGACCCCATGGATTCAGAACTGGGGCCTTTTCTCTTGTGCCACAAAACCTCTCGTGCAATGCACTGAATAGTTGCTTGGAGAGTAAATGAATCAATACCGGATGGAGTGTGTGTGTGTGTGTGTGTGTGTGTGTGTGTGTGTGTGTGTGTGTGTGTGTGTGTTTTGGAGTGGAGTGGACATGCACTCATGCTAGTGATATTGTAAGGAGCAGGACAAATGATTCCAGGACCTTCTTGAATATCACTATTGATTCCTGTAACATCCTTGGAGGGTTCTTTGAACCTTCTTGTGTTGGGAGGGAGCAGTGGTAGTCTGCCAACAAAGGAACTATAGTAGAAAAAGTCCTGGTTGGAGTCAAAAGACCTGGGTTTTAATTCTCTCTCTACTGCATGCTTTTCTCAAGACCTTTTAGTAAATTCTTTTACCTACTGGGGACTTGGTTTTATCATGTATAAAACAAGGAGGCTGGATTCAATGACCTCTAAGATCCTTTTAGTTCTCTGGTGCTATGAATCTATCCCTTATAGACCTGAATTAGAGAAAACTGCTTAGAAACATCATGAAGGGGTTATCTAATTAAGAATTACCTAAGAGTACCCCTTGATGGTATTTCAACCTATGCTGCTTTTCATAAAAAAATAATTTTATGCATCCACATTCAAATTGCTGAGCAACAAGAAGATAATTATGGCAAAGTACTTGAAGCAGAGATAAATGGAAAACCTTTGGACACTTCTCCTACAGTAGAGGAATGGATAGCCCAGACATGTCAAGGTTTCTGCTCCATGGGTAACTCAAGAATGATACAATAACCATGATGGTGATGATAATGAACCCATTTTTCAGTATGAATTGACAATGAAGGGAAGGGGGTAATTATGGTTGTTTTGTTTCAAGTCCTAGCATGAACTGTTGACTATCCAGTAAAGGCTAAAGGCCCAGTTATTAAATATGTCCCCAAGATACTCCCTGCTTAGATGAGCAGTCATGTGAAACTTATCCCCTTATCACCCTGGTAATCTATATATTTTAATTGAGTGCACAGGTGTGAATAAAATAGTATGGAAGGTGCTCAATTGACAGCTTTGGAAACTCCCTTTAATTACCCACACAACAGGTGTGGGTTGTGCTCCAGAGCCCATTTTTCCTTATGGAGGCACATATGCTTTCCTAGGATAAAAAAAAGAGAGACCTTTTCTAAGGCTACATGGCTATTTCAATATAATCAGCTTTCTTTTATCCCATACATCTCAGCTTCAACTTCTAACAAAGATGGCAACTGACACTAGCTTTGGTGGGTGTCTTTAAAGGGGGGTAGGATATAAATATGAATGGTATGAGGATTTGGAAGAGGTTGGGAAGATAACAGAAATCTGGGAGGCAGTATAATTATCTAGCCATATCAGACGTGCTTATGAAGGTCTGAACTAAGATGATCATGGTGGTGGTCTAAAAAACAAAAACAATAGCAACTGACATTTATATAATACTCTAGCTTTTCCAAAATACTGTATATTCATCTCTTTTCTATGAAGAGGGGAAGGCAATTGGGGTTGAGTGACTTGCACAAGGTCACACAGTTAGTAAGTGTGTCAGTGGTCTGAGGGCAAATATGAGCTCAGGTCCTCCTGACTTCAGGGTCAGTGCTCTATTCATTGAACCGCCTAGCTGACCCTGTATATTAATCTCTAGAAGTGAGATGCGTATACAAAGATTTTGAAGTATTTGAATTGTGTCACTTAGTCACTGATTAGATAGGAGAAATGAGAGAGATTAAAATACCAAGGTTTCAAGCATTAGAGATGTTAATGCTGCCAACAAAAATAATGAAATAAGAAAAAGGAACAAGTTTAAGGAGAAAGATAAGCTAGATAGCTAACTAGAGAGATCTAGTTTGAGGTGACACTTATATTTGTACAGGAATTCTATACAAATAATTTCACTAAGAAAACAAACAACAACACCACCTTTGAATTTGTATTATTCCAATGCGTGCATTATCAAGGGGGGTCTTGAGACTATTTTTTTTTTGCATAGATATTAGTGACCTTGAACTCTGAAGGATTACTTTTATATTACTTTGATGTCTTTTTTGTTTTTTCACATAATATCAATTACACATAGGCTTCTTGAACTTGGTAGCATAGTGTAATAGAAAGAACACTAGTTTTAGAGTCAGAGGACTCATACTCAACTCCCATTTCTGTGTGACCTCTGGAAAGTCACTTCCCTTCTCTGAACTTATTTCCTTATCTATCAAATGAGGATGTTGAACTAGATGGTCTGGTCTCTAAGGTCCCTTCCAATCTAAAGCCTTTGAAAATATATTCTTTTAATAATTGCTAAGGTTTAGATATTAAAACATGGTAGCGGCATCATTTAACAAGACATTTTAATTAAAGTTTAATTAAAACAATCACACAAGTTGCTTATTTTTTCTTATGCTGCATATAAACTATAAAATGGTTTTTAATGTAGAAAATTCAGGATGTGGGTAATATAATAACTAGGGGGAAACTGAAATAAAAAAATTAGGTGTCCAAGCATAAAACATCCCCTCCCCCCATATCCACTGAGAAAACAAAACCTTTGTTGATTGGGCAGTCTTTAAAAAAGTCATTATAAATGTATACTTCTTGCTCCAAATGCAGTACTATCATTTTTGTTTAGCTAAATGTACTAGAAATAAGAGCATTTTTACCAAGCAGGAAAAGCAACTTTCAATAATCGGTTGCCTTTATTTCCCTTCCCTCTTCCCTCCAAAATCTATTTAATAGAATCTCAAAAATTGGAAAGGATTTCGGAAGTGATCTAGTTCAATACCTACTTGTATAAGAGCCCACCTAAAGTACCACAGAATTGGACAATTTAAGATTTGGAAGGGACCACAAAGTCCATTTAATCAAATAATTCTTAACTTGGTCCATATACCCTTTGTGGATGGCCATATACTTAAATGGGATAAAAGCAAAAACAAATTACATCTTTATTTCAATAATTCCTTCCTTTGTAATCCTATGTATTTTATTTTTATATTTAAAAGCATTGTTCTGAGAAGGGGTGTGTAGGCTTTACTAGGCTGCTAAATGGATCTGTTACACAAAAAAAGTAAAGAACTCTGATCTATCCCAAACTATCCCCCAAAAGAATTATAACAGTAGCATTCCTGATAAGTTGTCATTCAGCCTCCACTTCATTAAAGAGAGAGGAACCCACTATATCCTTAGGCATCCCACTTCATTTTGTGACAGCTCCAAGTGTTATGAAGTTTGTCCTGACATCAAGCCTAAATTTACAACTTCCACCCACTCTTCATGGTTTTGTCCTCTGGAGATAAACAAAGAAACTTTAGTATCTCTTTCACAGGTTAGACCTTCAAATACTTGAAGGTATTTATAACACCCTTGAGACTTCTTTTTCTCCAGGCTCACCATTCCTAGTTCCTCTATATCAGCTCCAAGACAATTTAGTATCTTGGTTATCTTTCTCTGAATGGGTAATTCTCTCCATCTTGTCAATGCCCTTTTAAAACTGTTGAAGCCCAAACTCACCAGGGTGGGCCTATTACTTCTTTATTTATGAAAGCTGTGCCTCTTTTAATGCAGTCCAAAATCACATTAGTTTTTCTAACTGTTGCATCAACTAGATATCTTCAAATATCCACAGCTCTATAAGCAGTGGTCATTTAGCCTTTCCTTTAAGACTTCCATAGATTCTAAACCTCTTCCCTCCTGATGGAGCTCATTCCACTTTTGGTCAATTCTAATTTTAGGAAGGGTTTCCTAACCCTTTTTATATCACTGTATAAAACAGTGGTTTTATATCACTCACAAGTCTACTTATCTGTTACTTCTACCCATTTGTTCTAATTTATCACATTTAATTCATTTAAGTTTCCCAAATATTTATTAAGCACCTATGTGTCAACTGTTACGCTGCCTCTAAGGATACAAAAGCAAAAACAAAAAAGTCCTTCTCTCAAGGAGTTGACATTCTTCTAGAGTACTTATAGGACAGCTAGGTGGCGCAGTGGATAGAGTGCCAGGCCTGGAGTCAGGAAGAATTGCCTTCAAATCTGGCCTCAGATATTACTAGCTGTGTGGCCCTGGGCAAGTCACTTAACCTAGTTTACCTTAGTTTCCTCCTCTATAAAATGAGCTGGAGAAGGAAATGGCAAACCACTTCAGTGTCTTTGCTAAGAAAACCCCAAATGGAGTGATGAAGAGCTGGATATGACTGAAACAACTGAACAGCAGCAGAAGAAGAGTAGTTATATCTCTTCCTTATGCTTTGCAAACTGGGTGTAGAATGTGACTTTAAATTTTAGAGTTCTAGTCCCTGCAGTGTCAATCATCCATTGTGGGAACCCGGGGAAACCACTTAAACTCTCTCTATCTTAATTTCTAGGTTGGCAGAATAAAAATGTCTGATGTACCTCCTTAACAGGATGGTTTTGAGAGAATCAAATGAGATAATGTATGTAAAAGCAATTTGCTTTGAGTGGTATACAGATGTAAATCAGACTAGTACTGTCTCAATCTCAGGGCTATGTGCCTTTGCCTGAGCTCTATATCAAGCAAACTCATAATCAACATTTCCAGCTCATTATGGTTTAAACACCATTTCTCCAAATATCTCTGTTCCTCCAGCTCTGTCTTTATGAACATGGACAAAATTTTGACTATGCCTCAACAATAATAATAATAGTTCATATTTGTGTAGCACTTTGCGAATACATAGCCCTGATCTCCATGAAAACCCTGTGAAACAGGTAGGTATTATTTTATTTTGTAGATAAAGAAATGCAGATTTAAAGGGATTGACTTGTTTGTTCAAGGTCACGTGATTATGGTGGCTGGAACTGGAGCCTGAACACAACTCTGACAACTCTAAGTTCAGAACTTTTCCAACCCACCAGTATCCCCTTAAAATTAAAACCTTGCATTTTAAAAGAGGTAAGCGAACTAATGCATCTGATCTTCATGCCTTGATGAGGCAGGCAGGTAATAATTATTATGCCTACTACACATGAGAAAATTGAGGTTAAGAGGAATTAACTGATTTACTGGAAGTGGCAGGACTAGGGCTAGAACACAGTTCCTAACCTATATCTCTTTCCATTATACCAGACTATTTCAGTTGTTTCACCCATTAAATGGGAAGCAAGGACACAAAACAGGAATCTTGCATTCATTTAGAATGAAGTAATAATGGCTGCCTTCACTGGTAAAACTTCCTTTAATGAGTCATGGGTAGACAAGACAGCAAGGGGTCCCAAATTGGTATCTACCAGTTTCTGACTATGAAAGTTAAAGTGGTAAGTAGACAGAGCAAAGAGGGAAATTTGGCAGCCTGGACTGCATCCAAAGGCTAAAGGATGTGACAAAAGGTTGGGAGAGAGAAGGATGAGTAGGGGGAGGGGCTGAAGAGGAAGTTTAGGATATCTTTTAAGTTTTGTGCTATAGGATCCAAAATTTAAATTTATGGTAGACAGCACTCTATATCCTTGAAATAATCTTTATAAATTCATCTCTAAATTCCTAGTAATTATTTGTGTATCTTATTTCATAGATAAACCATTAGGTTCTATGAAGATATGGACTCTTACATTATGTATATTATCACTTAGAATAGTGATTTACATTGGATTACTGAAGGGCAATAGCTATAGTGGGAAGAGATTACATAGTCTCAACTTCTTTTTATGCTTTAGCAAATGAGGAAGACTGAGCTGCCTAATGAATGGGGATCCTCCTCCCTCACCCTCTGTATCTCCCAATATATAATAGAATCACAAAAGCTCAAAGTTGAATCACAAAAGCTCAAAGTTGCAAGGGACCTTAGACTCTTCTAATCCAATTTATCAGAGTAGATAGATTGGAGCCAGGAAGATTTGGATTAAAATCTGCCACTGCTACTTATTAGCTGTATGTATATATCCATGGTTTGTATATTTCACTTTTCTAAGTCTCATTTTTCTTATCTATTAAATTCCAATTTAAACATTTACAATGTCTCTAGTATCTCCCTCATACGGTAGTTGTAAAGATCAAGTAAGATAAATCACACAAATCTCCATGTAAACCTTAAAGCTCTGTATAAACATGAGCTTTATTGTAGTTATCTATTATATGTGTATATGTATGTATGTATATACACATGTGCATATGATATAGCACCAAATGAGATGCTAGCTATTTTGCAAGTATGTATATATAAAATGTACATGTGCACATATATACACATATATGCATATACACACATACATATATGTACACATATACATATACACACATATGATTATAGTGAGGGCAGTGTGAGGTGTCAAACATATGGCCATATCTGTCATTATGGCGTGAACCTTCAGTTTGGGCTATATCAGATTAAAAATGTAATTGGGAAATATTTAACAAAACAAATGAAAGCAAAAGAGAACAGAGATAATGTTAATATGTGGTTTTCTAAGTCCCTCTGCAGCCTGCAGGGATCCTTATGGCTCAGTGATGCCCCTTTCTGTTTGAGTTTCATACAAATACAGGCTTAGCACAGCGCTTGGCACATAGTAAGCAGTTATTAAATATTTATTGACTAATCACTGGTGTAGTGGATGGAAGAGAAGAGTAGAGAGCTGGCTTTGGAGACAGGAAAACCTGGATTCACATATTAGCTAATAAGAGCTGCTTATTGTGGTAGATACACATATGCCTTCTGTTATATATCTATAGCTGAAGTGTGGGAGTGAATACTTAAACAACACAGGCCGTGTTTCCAACATTTGGGGGCTGAAAGAATTCTTTGAACAGGTGTACCCTGGTGGGTGAGAGAAGAATGTGGACAAGCTACTCTCAGAACAATCCCTCGCTAACAATACTTTCCCTCCTGGAACACTAAGCCCAAACTATTTTAAGAGAAGAGCTATCAGGGATTTTCTTCATGGTAGCAGAGGGTTCTGAGGGTACATATGAGTCTAACTCAACAATGGTTTTCCTCCTAAAAGTAATGCCCCTGGGGGGATGACGTACCATCTGGTGATTCCTAACTTATACTCTCAACAGCAGGTTTGGGGGTGTCAGTGGCACCTCTGACTGATTTTAGCTGCCAGTCTGCTGCCCATTTCAAGAATAACACAGCTGCATCTGAATTCCAAAATTATACAGTGGGTTCAAACCTGCCTCCTCTTTTTGTCATTGTAGTAAAGGCATTCTTTCCTTGTAGTACGGCAATCCTCATTTTTTAAGGTAAAGAGAGGGTTAAAAATGCCCAACAGTATAATCTTTAGTACAATAGTAGGACAGAAACTTTACATACTTGAAATAGTATGTGTTCTTATGGATAAAAAAATGATACTATGCCTCTAGACAAAATGAATTTATACCCTCATGCTTGCCCTCCTCTCCTCCTTGATCATTGTCTGTGCTAACAATCTCAGGAAAATCCCTTGACTTGATACTCCTCTATTTCTTAAATGATATAATATATGACTGTATCCCACACAGAGGAAAGGTGTGATGGTCTTTAAAATGATGCAGCTAATGGACAGAAATACTCTTTGAAGAAAGTTACCAGCAAATATAACTCATTTTCATTATAGTGTTTACTACATTGTACTCATTGTGAACTGTTTTTTTTCTTCTTTTGTCTATATTTTGATCAAAAGTAAGTTATTTTATCAGTTACCACTGCTAAAAAAGATAATCCGTAGCATGGATAATTGGAAAAGGCAAGGAGATATAAGAAGAATAAAGGGTAACCAATGGTCAGTCCAAGTATCACAATAGTAGTTTGATGGATCAGTGGCATCATTAATGTGGATATAAACTACACATTCCCTCAGCGAGTCCAAATTTCAGTCCCTCCACACCTTTTCATTTTATACATTCTTCTCTCCATGCCTTTCTATAAATTTCCTACAACTAATCTACACAATCCATGTCTTTGGGTTATAATATCAGGGGATGGCAGTGAAGTTGCCCATGCAAACTTTGAGTCATCCATTGCATTCACTATTTGGCCAGCCTGTTTTTTCTTTCCAGTTGTAGACTTCCTAGAGGACTACTTAAATATTATAAGTCCTACAGGAAGGTCTATGAAGCTTTGTGGAATATCCATTGAAAAATCAGACTGAAAGTGTATCAGACGAGAAGGTGTGTATGGTAATAAACTGCAGTGGTAGAAGTCCTTATACCAATGAGCTCATGCTCACTCAAATAACAAAGTAATAAGCTTCACTAGAGGATGAGGCAAAAGAGAATTCACTTTTTTTTGTTGATTTCTGGTTCTAATATTATTTTCAGTCACTCTATCAAACTATTATACTCTTTTCAGGACTACTTTGTGCCATCATCAGAGTCCTGTGTACTACATTTCTGCTATGCTAAAACAGTACTATTTCTATCCATCTGATAAATCAGGAAGCAATTTACACAAACATTGATTTATATCTTTACAAATATGTATTTAATTATTACTTTTAGTGCTCTAAGGATCTGTGGTTTAATTAGTATGAACAAAATGGATTATAACTCCTTTATATCTTAATGTATGGTCTTTGAGAGTTGAGATAAAAAAAAAATGTTATCACCATGTGGCCAACTCAGTGATGATTCTACTTAATTAGGTTCAATCTCAGATGATAGTCCATCAATGGGCCCATCCTCAGGATCTTTTCAAGCTTGGTAGGACCTGTCAGAGATTGCACCCCAAAAGTCTTAGCGGAGATTCACTTTAAATTGGGGATATAAGTTCATGCTAAAGATATTGGTCTAATTTGAATTATTCTAACAATTCCCCATGATTACATTTATTCCACAGCAATAGTGATAAAAAAAAGTTGGCTACATTAGTAATAGTCTTATCCTCTATGGCCGTTAATATCATGACATTTACTACCTTAAATTCACACCTTTATCAAACACCAAATGAATACTCCACTCCTATTTGAAAATGTTTTCTCCCATGGCTTAAAGATAATTACTTGCTTGACATTTCCTTCTTCATTTTATTTTGGTGTCTATAAAGCATTTTGGGAAGAGGACTGAATGAACAATATCAAGGAAAAAAATGTGTTGCATTACCTTGTACTGTGTATCATAGTATGAATACCATGGTGTGAATTACAACTTTTTTGTTGTTGCTTTTTATTTTATTATTCTTCTAGGGAGGGGTAGGATCTCATTTTGACATGTGGGGATTTACACACAAAATTTCCTTTGTACCCAGGTGAAGCAATACCCCTTGGAATTGGATTTAATTTGATTTCATATCTCACACAATTTTCAGTTTGGTTTAAGGATTACATTTTCTAGCAGGCAGAGTGATATATCCTTGAAAATACTGGAAACATTTTCTCCACTCTGATTCTTTTAGGTTTCTCTGTTCTTGCCCCGACGTGCATAGCTACAACACTGTGGCACATGTTGCCTTCCTTACTGCCCTAGAAGTAGACACTGTCTGCGATCAATCCCAGCTGGCTGGCTCATGGGATATAAACAAAAAGACTTCTCTGTGGACCAGCATGTCTGTGAATGGTAATTTGTAGATCAGTTGCCTGATTATTACAACTGCTGAAGTTTAGAAAGCAAGTTAGAAGCCCCTCTTCTCAAAAATGATTTTGGTTATTTATAAACTTTGAGTTTAGATCAATATAATATGGTGATCTATAAATTTCTATTTTCTAGAAGGTTATATTAGGAAGACTTCTCTAAGAAGTTAACATGAACCTGTCATCACAACAGTATGTTTATTTTAATCTATCTAAATAAACTTGGGATTCTATTTATAATGTTTCATTTCATCCTCCATTCTATTGTTAGTAGAATGCATTTATCAAATAAACACAGAATATATAAAAGCATATCTCTGTAGGATAAAAACTCAGCATTTATAGGAGACTGAATAAATAGAAATAAGTGGAAAAAGTTGAAATCAGAAAGTGAAAATGTGAACATAATTTGCACGTGTGCTGCCATCTTATGTTGATCTTCATGTATATCATTATCAGAATCAAAGAGTAAGCTTGATATGAATTAGGAGAATACATAAACCAATCACAAACACACCCATGTTCACAGTCCTTTGACCCGTCTAAAGATCTTTAAATTTTGTCCATGGCTTTTCTCTGAACGTGTATAACTTGGTCTGCCTAATTGTAAATGTTTCAATCTCACAACTCAATAGCAAGCTCCAGCTTCTGGCCTACCCAAAGATATATGTTAGAGAGCAAATATTTTTCTTTCTTTTTTAACCCAGTAAAGTCTTCTGTATGTTTCACATATGAGCAGAACACTGAAAAATTTTGGATTAAAATATACAGATCATATTCAAAACAATTCATGATGGAATTATAATTATGGTGAGCAGAACATTAAATTCATCCAGGCCTTCCCCCCCCATCTATTCATCAATCAATAAACAATTATTTAAGCACCTACTGTGTGCAGGCACTGTGTTAGGCAATGGTAATACAAATATAGCAGTGAGAAAGCCCCTCTTCTAAAGGAGTACATCCTATGAAAACAACTAATCTAACAAAATTTTAAATTTCTCATCATTCTCCAAAGAAATAAAATGCCTTGTAGGAAGCATTAACTACTTCATGAGTCTCTTAACACTCAGAGCGAGGAAGTCATTTTTTTGGGCCAGAGAAATGTACTATTAACTGAATACTTTCTTAACTTTGAACAAATGTACAAAGAGCTTTTCTTCAGGAATGTAACTAGAATATATAAAATAATAGTATATGACCCATTGTGCTATTTCTCTTTTGTTTGTTTTGTTTTTACCCAGACATGAATTCATTGCTATGAGGAACTCCGGGCATTGAAATTCCCTCCATGTAGCCTTCCTTTGTAACTTAAAGTCTTAGAGATTAGCCTGGGAACACTGAGAGGTTTAGTTACTTGCTCTTAGCATATAGCCAGTATGTAACAGAGGTAGGAGTTAAATCCAGGTCCTTCTAACTCCAAGGTGCTCCCTCTCTAAACCATGATGTCATGCTACTTCTCTTACCAATTCTTAAGACTCTTGACTTAAGGGTTTTGATTATGGAATTCAAGCTCAGATTCTGAGTTTTATATAAGTAGTGAGTTTTCCTATGACCAGGAAGCCAAATGAAATAGAAAGCAGAAAAAAACTTAATGATGCACAATGAAGATGCCACACAGCTCTGTCTGTCTTTCTCTAGAAAATAGTATCTCTTTGTCTTTTACATACAAAAGGGAACAGTTTAAAATGCTCCTCTTACTGTGAGGATGGAGACAGAAAGCACCATGGTTTCTAAAAGCAGTTTCACTCACATACTCAAAAGCCTAGAGACTGCAGGTTCATAGCTTCCAATTGCCATATTCTGATGGCATTGCTTTTTAGCAATTGGGAATTCCCAAGTAAGATGTCAACAAGAAAACTTAGATTTGTTATACATATACAAAAACTTCATCATGTGCATTCTTGACAATTAGTCATTTCTGGAGTGAATGGAGGACTTCCCTGACAATCCAAAGAATCATTGCATCATGGTCCACCAGGATCCAGCATTCATTCCTGCTCTATATAACTTTAGTATCAAGAACAATACATGCATCATCTAATTTAACTGCAAATGGCTCTTTTTAGCATGAATTGACTGTTTAAAGAGAATGCACAACAGAACTCTTAACTGCCTCATAGAAGCTATGGAGCGCCCTGTAGAAAAAAAGATATCACTGTTACCAAGAGCTGCTAGCAAATGGGGTAAGCTATAGAGGAAATGAACTCTCATCAATAATCTCTAGAGAGTGCTACAGAGGGCAGGAGTACCTGAAATCCCTTGGTGAGGTGATTCAACTTTGGTCCAGACTTTGCTCTCAGAGGTTGTCAGGGTCCACTGAATGAGATTTCACCAATTTTCCTCCAAACTCATTTTCTGAAAAGAAATAAAAAGTATGCATATAGTATGTAAAGGGAAATGAGGAAAAGCTAAAAGAGAGATTCTCTTCTATGTGCTTTTAGGTTTATAACAAAGAACTATAATTAAAAATGAGTAACTGTGCATTTGGATAAATTGTAAATGATTTTAGTTAGAACACTGCTTTGGAAGTACATATCAGAAGAAAATACTTGAAATATGTATTTCTTTTGCCCCTGATAATTCTAAGAACTTAAAAAGCCTCTAAAGAGTTTAATTTGCTATTCTATATGCTACCAAAGTAGCAGCCAGCCTCTGAACATATAGCCCCTTTTCTTTCTTCAACACAAGTGATTATTAAATGAATAAATAGAACATATTTTATCTATTCTATACATTCTTTCAAGTTAACATGGCCTCCCTAAGCACACAATATGGTCTGTTGCTGGTGATAGTGTTTCATGTCACCAATTCAGTGTTATCAGAGCTGAAAAACAATATTTTCAGTGGTATTCATTCTGCTTTTCATCTATACTCTTGCATGTATTTTTGTTCAGAGTTTGGAATTAGTGACAGCTGTAATTAAAATAAAATCTGCTTGGATTACACAGATGATGCCACAACCCCTTCCCCCAATCCAGAACTTGCTTTATTAAAAAAAAAAGAAAGCATAACTAGAAACTATGCAGAGAGCGAGTACAATGGCTAGGTAGGGCATTGGTTGTTAGAGCTATTGTTTCTGGTACAGACCTCCAAATTCAAAGATACTCATTAAATTGAGTATGTGGCAATAACAGACGAAGTGTTAATGGGGCAGCAGTGGAGTGTGTCAGGAAAATGAAGAGACCCTTAGGGGCTCACCATGCTGTTTATGATCAGCTAAATTCAGCAGCATTACCATAAATCCTCTAAAAGATACTGTACTAGACTTCTTGCAGGTTACCTTGCAAATAAAGAACATATTCAGAGTGCTTAGCAACTGGGATTTGAAACAAGATAACACATTATTTCCTATGAAATAAACAAACTGCCTATAAAAATGCAACCATAATGAATTTTATTATTTTCCTTAATAAGACTTTACTAAAACAAAGACATAAAGAACAGAATCTTTTTTCTAAAAAAAAAAAATATGCAAGTTGAGATTGAAAGAGTTCTGAAATACATTGACACGTAGTAGACAGGTCACAGAAAAATGTTTCAAGCCATACGTTTCAAAAGTTTTTCATAACATTTCTGAAATACTTTGCGAACTCTATTAAACTATTCCAGAATGGATTTACAGACTCATACAGAACCACAGACCCTCAAATTGAGAAGGAAATTCAAAGCCTGTCTAATCCAACCCATATTCAAATACGAACATCCTCTATGAAAATATCATACCTGAGAAGTGGTCAGCTAGTTTGAGGATCTCTAGGGAAAGTGAGCTGAGAATTATTCACATCACTAAGGATATTATAAACCTCTTGAAGGCAGAGATTATGCCCTTGAATCCCTTACAAAACCTAGCAGAATGGGCAAAAGAAAAAAAAACTTTTGGATGTTGATTGGTTGATTACCTGTTTGTAGTAAAACTTTAATCAAGAATAGGAGTATTCAACTACATTATTCTTAATATTCTTCTTAGCCCAAATGTAGCCTGTACAGAACCTGAATGCAGATTATAATAATACTTTTAATAAGAAAATAGTAATCTGAGTATCATAGACAAAATGAAATAATTTTTTGCGTAAATAAAACAATTTTATTTGAATGCAAAATGTAAAAAAACCTTTTTTTGGCATAAATATGTTTTTGTAATATGGTAATTTTATGAAATTATTTTTCACTGTATGCTTATACATATCTAATTTTAGGGTTATGGACTATATTTGGGACTTTTCTTCTATACTTTCCTCATCAACAAAAGAGGAAAATCACAATAGTAAATACAACAATGATTTAGGGGGTGTGTGTATGTGTGTGTGTGTACGTGGTCAGTACACATTTAGTTCAATTTCTTTTATTTTTTGCAAGTCAAGTCGTATATAGTGACTGATGTTCTAGTTAGTGCCACTTAGGCACACTCATAATAGCAATTGTCAAAGAACCATTAAACTCAATATCTTGACTCAGGACATTTTAAATATATATATTTTTTAAATAAATGGTGGTTTTCTGAGACAGTACAGTGCCATGGAAAGAGTCTTGGACAAAGAGTCTTGAAAGTAGCCCTGGACTAAAAGCTAATTGGTAGGGTGGAATCTACTAATTATTAAAGGACTCAGAAGGAGGTCTGGATGGATTTGTGGAAAAAATAATGGACATTCAAGATGGTGTACATTTTCCAATGGTGGACAAGAATTGCCATGGATCAATGGGGGTTGAGGGGTTGAGATGGGCACTGGTGGAAGAAGGACCCACACCTATGAGATCAGGGATAGATTAGGCTTCTGAAGTGCTGACTTTTGGCTACTCATTAAAATTTTCCAGGTCTAAATTTCCTTATCTCCACAATGAGGATAACAATACTTTCACTAACTCCCTCACAGAGAAAGTGCTTTGTAAACAAGAAAGGATTATGAGAACATGAATGAGAAGTCATAGGAACTGGGATTGGATCAGTACCTGTGTCTGTGCCAATTTGATTAAAGAGCTGATACAGCAGTGAAATAGCTTCAGGTCATCTACTTTTCCATCTTTGTGCTGCAGTAAATGCACATTTATAGTTTTACACTTTTATTAAGTAGCACTAGTTTACTTCATGGATTCATTTATCTCTTAGTGGTGCCTCTACTCAGTACGACTATAACTCCAAGTAAAGGCAATCCCTTATGAGGGAACTCATTCATTGTTACTGGAGCACAAAGTAGTCTACAAAATTCTTACTTTGGCAACAAGATTTAACTTTCTATATAAATCCTCTTCTCATTGCTGGCTCTAGCTCTTTTATACAGCATCTTTCTTTTCCTCAAAATAAAGTTTGTCTTGCATTAAGAAAAATCTTTTGCTTATTTAACTTGTAAATGTTCTGTCCATCTTGCCCCTCTCTGCTCCTTTTTTTTAATCAAACAAAGACTGTGTCATGTTGTAGTGACGGTTTGGGAAAATGTTTATTTTCACCTAAAAGTTCTTTATAATTTTGTTATTACAAAGATGATCATTGAATAATTTCACACCAAGACTTATAACACTGAATGATAAAGAAATAATTGCCTCTCTAACGTATTTCTCATATACTACAATTATGAGTATATAAAATCATTCTTAATAATCTGAAAATAAAGCTCTCAGACTAATTCTTCTCAAAGCAAAATTGGAATATATCAATTAATTATAACACACAGACAGTATACCAGGGCCTCACTAAAATGTTGTCCTCAGGATCAATGTCAGGGGCTACTTCCTAATGAGGTATTTTGGTACTTTGATATTGACCATTCCTCTACTAATGTCTAATGTAAACCAAAATAATAGTACAGTCAGTTCCATGGGTTATAGATGGAATATAGCTCTCAGACCTTTAAATGTCTGTGCCACAGTCTCTTGCTTAAATTGTATCCTAACTTTATTTCCTTTTCTCTTAGTTACTCTCTGCCTGAACACTAAAAACAAGAGTTAGAATAAGACTTTTATAGAAAATAGTATTCTAACTGAGCTCTGAATGAGCTATTTATTATAAGAGATAGTTATGAGGAGGTAATACATTCTAGGAATGGGGAATAGTTCAATTATTTGGAAGCAGAATGGAGAATGGAGAGGATTTGGGATGGATGGAGTCTTGTGCATATGGAATTCCAAGTTTTTTTGGAGAACAAAGAATAGGAAATTTAATATAGTTAGACAAAGAAAATGAGTTAGGTTATGTTAAAAGGAAAACATGGAGAAATCAGAAGAAATACAGTGATAATGGACCTAAATTTTAAGATCTTTTAATGGCTTTCATGTTTTTGTCTTTTACAGTAACTAGCTCAGTGTATTACATTGTAATAGGTGCTTAATTGAAAGTATGGATTTTAGGATTGTACAAAATTCTGTGCTTTTGTTTTTTTCAACTTTTTATCATACATCTGATTAATGATTTGCACTATTTTCAGGAGCAGCTTTTTAAAAAATTGATGACAGTAGATTGAAGGTTAGTCTTGTTTAAGGATATCCCATTTCAAAGAATTGCATATTTACAATTGGTATACAGAGACAGTCTGACTTTTAACTGTAAAGTCATTAATTCTAATAATAATAATCATAATTCTAGATCTTTATAATGCTAGAAATCTTTAAGATTTGCAAAGCACTTTACATGATGTCCTATAATCCTCATGACAGTCCCAAGGTGTAGATCCTGCAGGTGCAATTATTTTCATTTTAAATATATGTACACTGTACACTGAGGCTTAGCAATGTTAAGAGAATCACCCATGCTCTCACAGCTGGAAAGTATCAAAGGCAGGATTAAAACCATATCTGCCCATCTCTAAGTCTAGCTCTTGATTCACTATGTCACTCTGTTAAAGTTAGCCACTCTGGCAGCAAAGAAACGAGTATTCTTTTAGCACATTAAAAATAGTAAATGTACAGATAATACAATTCAGAGTTTGACTACTAGTTTTGAGGGGTTTCAAAGAGCATAATTAAACATAGATGCTCCACTTTGCATTTGCTTCCGTGCCTGGTCTCAACTCTACAGAACAAGGTGGCCCTCAGGATAAGCTCATTGCTTCTAAGCTCAGTACTATGCTGATAACTCAATCTTTGATTCAGGATACCTCCCTTACCCTCCTTTCCCCTTTGTTTAGAGGGTTGGAGAGTGAAGTACCAAACTCTCCCAATGCCTTCCTTTATATATGATAGGAACAGGACTCTGATCACTCCACTTTGCATCTGCTTCCTTGCCTGGTATCAATGCCCCGCAACAAAATGCCCCTATGCTAGGTAGCCCTTTTTTTGTCTTTACTTTCATGCCTCCTTTTGTGTGTTGTCTTACCTTTCCCCCTGCCCCCCAATTGAGATTCCAAGTTCATTGAGGGCAGGGAGTGTCTTTCTTTTGATAAATTGTATCTCTAGCACTTAGCACAGTACAGGGCACACTATAGATGCTCAATAAATGTTTATTGGATTGGATTTTGGACTGGATTTATAGGAAAGTCAATTTAACAATGGAAAAGAAGAAAATTAACACATCTAAGGACGGAACTTTAAAGGTGATGGGGAAGAAGCAGGGAAGAAAATGAAAATGGTTGAAAACTGATGGTCATTTACTATTTTCATAAGCTATAAATGTTCACTATAGGAAAAATATTACTAAAGTTGGTATTTTAAAAATCAGTTTCATCCACATGGCAAAGAAGGTACAACCTTGCTCATACCACAAAAATTTCATACATGTATAGTTCCATACCAGTGCAATTAATGATTAGTCTTGAAATACTAGCATGTAGAAGTTTAGTCATAAATAAATAATGTAAGGTTTATGGCATGTGGAGTCAATTACATTATTTTGTCTCACAAAAACAGAAAATAAATTCCCTAAATTCAGAAAAAAAAAACTACCTTGAAAAAAAATAGAGGCAATTTACACAAAGAACCAGTGGCTCATCAGGAAAGAAAATAGTCAACTTTGACACTGACAGTCCCCTTGGAAACTGAGACAGCCTGCAGTGTATAAGCAATGACTGCATATGCTATGTATTCATGGAGTCAAATTGAATTCAGGTGCAAGAAAGCTCTCTAACCAGTAGCTAAAAGAGATTCAGAATGTGTTAAGAAATAGAATGCTTCCACTGCTCATTTGGAAAAATGGGAGGCATTTCTAAAAGGCTATCATGAAATTTATTTCCAAGAAATCTGAGAAATGTATAGCTCATTGAATTGACAAAGGCATACTTTCATTTCCAGAGTACATATAAGTATTAACCCACCAGCAGACCTGTCAGTAGTAAAGACTAAATTTGCAAAAAGGGACAGAATTCTCAGTCTGGCACTTTACATTGCATAGGTATTAAATGGAGACCACATGCCATGTGTGATTGGTTGTAGATGTGAACTTTGAATCTTCGAGGTCATGTTAGTGTATATGCAACTGCCTAACATAATGATAAGTTCTGGTCCCACAACCACTTGGTCCCACATGCTATTTGTTACTACCATCTGTAAAAGACTATATATGTAGCATATCACATCACCACTTATTGAAGTATCAAAGTTAATGAAACTCTTTTTTTTAAAAAATCTCCAATCAAGAACCATATCATCCATGCAGCCTTCCCTGATAACTACAGTACTGATCTCCCTCCTTGAATTTCCCAGTGGTTTGCTTCTATCTTTTCTATGCATTTATCATATTCCAATTTGCATTGCAGTTATTCGTGGACATGCCTTCTCTCTGATAAGGTAATAAGCTCCTCGAGGTCAGGAACTGTGAATTTCTCTACTGGAGTGGCCTCAAAATAATTAGGTCTTAAGAGTAAGCCTCTAATAAATATCTGTTGAATTGAACTGAATTGAATCTTACTGAACCCATTCCTACCAATTTGTTGATTCTTCTCTTGGAAAGCAGCTTCTAAAATCAGCAGGTAGGGTCGAATGGAGTTATGTAAGGTTATACTACGCTCACGCTTTCCTATCCCCCTCCATACCAGTCAATCAATCATTCTCAGGTCTTGTCAGGGGTATTGAGATCACTTCTTAAAATGCCTTCCTGTTTCTTGTTAGTCTCTACTCTAATCTATTCTACATAGTACTACTATATCAATTTAAAAAAATTTAAAGCTTTCATTTTATCACTCTTCTTTACAAGAAATAACTGTAACTATCAGGATAAATTTCTTAATCTCCTTCCTATTCAAGTACAACATGTAAGGTACAGAGAGAAAGCAATAGATTTGGACCAGAAAATCCAAGTCTGCTTACTTCTATGACCTTGAGAAAATCATTTCATGTCTTTGGGTTTTAGTTTTCTCATCTGTAAAATAAGGAGTTATACTAAATGATTTCTAAGTTCTTTCTCTTTGGAAATCCTTTGTTCCTATGACTTCCAGGATCTGCCACCAGGTTTGTTTCTGTCTTTACCTCCCAATACTACCCTACCTGAACTCCCTTCTCTAGCCAAACTGACCTTCAAATGTCCTTTCCAAGATGTCTTGATTTTACTCACTTCTGTTGCTTTTTTCACAAGTTTTTCTTCATATGAAATTTCTTTCCACTTGTCCAAATTCCATGTGGTTCTATGTATCAAGTCCCTGTGAAAGTTTCCCAAATCACTCCAGTTCACAGTAGATTTACATTCCTCTAAACAAATAACACATACTGTTTAAAATATCTCCTGATGTCACCTGTGCTTTTTCTTTGGGATCACCTATTCTAAGTGGGACATCTGTTAGAATGATAATAATAGCTGAATTTACAAATACTAAAGCTTTATGAATAATGAAAGGGCCCCGAATTTGGAGTCAGAAAACCTTGGTTTGAGTACCAGATACTTTGCTTACTAACCTTGTGATGATGGGTAAATAATTTAATCTCTCTGACATTCAATTTTTTTTCTCTATGAGGACAATAATACTTGCACCATTTTTGCCACATTTTTTCAGGGGAAAGTAATTTGTAAATTGTTAAGCACCATGAAAATGTAAACTATTAAGTCTTTTAATAATAACTTTAAAAATGTTTACATATTTTTACAATTAATGGTAAATTAACTTCAAGGAAAAATCTACTTAGCTGGATGATTTCAGGTGGTCAACAAAGTAGCATAAACATGGGATATAGATAGAGAGTGAACCTATGATTTCATTGTTATAAAGAATTCCTGAGTAAGCAAATCCATTCTACCAATTCAGGTTGGCACCTTCTCTATACTTCTAGTATTAGAGACTTGCCTAGAGCACTGAGTGTAAGTGGCTCAGGCTCTCACAGCCAATATACATTGGAGGTAATGCTTGAATTCATGTCTTTGAGTTTCTAAGCTACTGGTTGTCTTAACAGGTTATTTTAAGGGAGGGATCAGTCACAATATCATGAAATGAAACAATTATGACAGATAATAAAATCAAGTGATAAGTTCATTTTGATCATTATGCCAGTTCAACCCAATAAAACACCCAAGAGTTTTATTTTGGCATGTGTCTACTGTCAAGTATTTCGTCTATAAGGTGAAGTTAAAAATAAAATTTATCTATAAGATGGATTGAAATAGAGATAAATATAGAGTCTTACACTTGGGTTTAAAAATCAACTTCAAAATTACAAAATGAGGAAGGTGGCTAGACTTGATAAGTTATGATAGCTGACTCCAAGTACCTGAAGGGTTGTCATATGAAAGCAATTTTTTTTGTTTTTCTGCTTGGGCCTACAGGGCAGAATTAGGAGAAAAGAAAAAAAAAAAGAAAATTGCAAATAGGCAGATTTACCCTCAACATAGGAGTACTAAGAGGAAGAAATCACTTCCTAACAATTAGCATTTCTGAAAAATGGAATGGGTTGACTTGGAAGGTAGTAGTTTGCTTTCTCTAGGTTTTATCAGGTAAAGGCAAAATGACCATTTACTGAGGATTTTACTGAGGGGATTCTTGGTCAGCTATGAATTGAATTAAATCGGCTCTAAAGTACTTTCTGACTCAGAAATTCTGAGTTCACTTAATTTCTGAAGCCTAGTTTATAGCTTTATACAGCTATATTTTGCTACTGTTCTACTTCATAGAATTTCCACATTATTCTATAAAAAAATTTACTCCAGAGTCTGGAATAAGGACTCAGGGAAAGTAAATTGCCTCTTAGAGTTTTTATTACTTACTTTAAAGTCTAATATTTGTAGAGTTTTCTTCAGTACTTCAAGAATCTTTCTGACTTGGTAGATGGCTCCATGAGTTGACATATAGGTGGAAAAATCTCTTATGAATTGGTCAAACTTCTGCTGATGACCATCTCCAACAGATGTGTAGTCCATTATTGTGTCTATATTTATCTTATTTTTTAAAATTAAATTTTCAAGTGAATAACTGTCTTCTCTCCTTTTTGCTCATTGTATACATTAAAAAAAAAATCAGAGAAAGCAAATTTCCATGTTATCCATGTCTAAAAAAAATTCTCAGTCTGTACTCTGAGTCTATCATCTCTACCAGGATGTGGGTAGCCTGTCTCATCATGAGCTTTCTGGAGTTGTGTTTAATTCAAAGTATATTGTCTTTATCATATTGTTATTATTGTATAAATTGCCTTCTTGGTCTTGATTACTTTTCTCTTCATCAGTTTTTACAAATATTCCCAGGTTTTGGTGAAACCATCCTTCCTTTCATTATTTTTTTTACAGCATAATGGTTTTTGATCACATTCATATACCACAACTTGTTCAATCATTCCCTAATTTTTGCCACTACAAAAAAGAGCTGCTATAAATATTTTTGTATCTCTTGGAAGAATAGACCTAGTGGTGATATCACTGGATCAAAGGGCGTGTACAGTTAAATAGCTTTTTGGACATTGTAAAAAAAATTGCTTTCCACAATTACTAGACTGGTTCCCAGGTCCACCAAAAGTACATTAATGAATCTGTTTTCTCAAAGTCCCTCCAGCATGTCATTTTCCTTTTTTTATAAACTTTGTCAAACTGATGGGTGTGAGGCAAAACCTCAGACTTGCTTTAATTAGCATTTCTCTAACTATTAGTAAGGCAGCTAGGCAATGAGGAAGACTACCTTCCTGAGTTCAAATCTTGCCTCAGACACTTACTAGTTGTGTGATTCCTTATGCCTCAATTTCTCATCTGTAAAATGAGCTGGTGAAGGAAATGGCATGCCGTAGTATTTTTGCCAAGAAAACCCTAAATGGAGTCACAAATAGTCAGACATGACTGAAATGGCTGAAGAACAACAATAACAACAATAGCAATTAGTAATTGTAGCATTTTTCATATTACTGATAGCTCAGATTTTTTTTTCTTCTGAAAACCAAATCGGCCTAGCTTTCCAGTTAACATGCCAGAAACTACGAGAACACATTGCAGGTATACTACACTGCAGCATAGCAAGTAAGGTCTGCTTTTCCAATACATTGTGGAAACTCATCCTGGACTTTTGAAGGTTTTGCTGAATGCTTCTGAGCTTAGAGACACAACTCTACATAATAACAAGGCACTGGAGTAGGAGTTTAGTAAACGCTTATTTAATATGTCATCATTTTTACTTAAATGAAAGTCTCAAATGTTAATTGTAAGATACAAAGAAATAGTGATATAATTACAGACTGAGTTTAAAAGATGGAAGGGAACTTATTGGTCATCTTGTCCAATCTCTTTATTTTATAAATAAGGACACTGAGGCCCCCAGAGTAAATTAATGAGGTGTAAGGCAAAGAGTGCTAGATTTGGGATCATAGAAGCTAGGTTACAATTCTAATTCTTTCCATTTACTACCTGTGTGACCTTGGGCAAGTCACTTTATTTCACTGGGTCTCAGCCTATTCATCTATGAAATGATGGCATTAGATTAGGTGACAAATAAAATCACTTCCAACTTTAAAATCATGATCCTATGATTTATGATCCTATTTTAAGTATCTTGCTTAAGGTTACACAGCTAGATCACAACAGAGTCTAGAACCCAGGGGACTTAATTCCTTATATACACATATATGGTTTTACAGCAGCTACCAAATTGAGTGCTCAGTGGTTACCTTTATGTCCTTGATTCTATTCAATAAACATGCATTGGGTGCTTGTTTCCAGGTGATATGTTAATTAAGGAGTGTAACTTCTTTGAATAATATTTACTCTCTTATTCTTATTCCTTGTTACTAACCCCCAACCTAGTAAATGTCATATATAACTTGAATTAGGAATAAAAATGATCATGGTCCCCAACCCCTAAACACTTGTTATTCCTATTTTCCTCAGGGCTCTCAGAGTGAGAATTTATATGTACTGCTTATATATCAGGGCAAGACCTTCAGAGTATGAAAACAGGACCACTAAACAGAATAACTTCATTCAAAATGTCTTTCACCACCAGTTATGATGATTGAAAGTTCTCTATCACTGATTCATTCTTTGGATCTTGAAAGTTCGTCCATATTTAAGATTCCCTTGTTAAAATGCAAACAATACTGGAATGAATAACTTTTAAGCCACTGTCAGTGACACTGTGAGTGGGGGTGGGAGGTGGGAGTGAGAGGTGGGGCTAAGCTATTATCTTCCTGAGGGCAAGGTCTGAAGGAAGGGGATAGAATATAGGTCTCTAGAGAATAAGAGCCTCCCCCAAAAAGAGAGGGACTGAAAAATATGGTGAAAAGATATCAAAGAGACCAACTCAGTTACTTCACAATTTTCCTAAAGGAAAAATGGTTAACAGGAAATCAAAGTATAAGATTTCCCTGAAGTCAGAGAACACTTAGTTGTCATGAATAAATTCAAGTCCTTTGAGGAAATGTAGTACAGTAGGGAGAGTGCTGAGCTCGGAGCCACAGGACCTCAGTTGGAATCTCATCCACTTTCATTTATTACCTTGTGATATTGGCCAAGTCACATTTTTTGGGACTCAGTTTTCTCATCTATAAAATGAGGCAGCTGGATTGAATGGCCTCTTAAGGACTTCCATTTCTAGACCTATGATCTTAAAATCTTTTCAAAGGTAATGAAGGAATTTGCAGATGTGATTGCTGAAATATTGGTAAGGATCTTGGAGAAAATGTTGAGAATTGTAGAAGTAACATAGGAATTTCTCTAGGCAGTCAAATATGGTCCCAATTTTAAAAAATGGGAAGAAGGTAGATTCTTTATAGGTCTAGAATTGCAAATTTGACATGGTTTCTTTGAATTCTAGAATGGATTGAATATTAAAATGGTGGTTTGGGGGCAAATAAAGAGGGAAATGGTGATAACGGTGGGCTAAGATGAATTCATTAAGACTAAATCATATCAGGTTCACCTCATTACCTTTTTGGACAGGGTTACTAGACCATCAGATCAAGCAAATGCTTTATGTTCATCTTCTGTAATGTGTGTGAGTTGGGGGTGGGTGGGATTGGATTAAAAAAAATTCTAAAAATGAGAGTATAACTTGGTGGATTTGGAACTGTTTAAAAGACCAGAACCAAAGAGTTGATATTTTTAATAGATCTATGTCCACTAAGGAAGAGATGTCTAGGGATGTGGCCCAGGTATCTGTCATTAACTCTGTTTTCTTCAGTATTTTTATAAATAACTTGGATGGAGATTCAGATAGTATTATAGTCAAATTTACCAATTATGCAAACTTGGGAGGGATAGAACTCATTGTGAATGACAACAAAAGATTCTCTCTCTTTATATATGCATATATGTATGCACACACAGACAGATACATATATATGTATATACATACACCCATGTGAGTATATGAGTAGATGGGAAGAGAGAGATAAAGGAGATGAGTTAGAGCCATGGTTCAAATCTAATAAAATACAATTAGATAAGGAAAAATATAAAGGCCTACCCTTAAGGCTAAAAAAATTATTACTCTGCTTAAGTACAAGAGGGGTAAGACATGACTAAAAGACAATTCCTATCAAAAAGCCTTCTCAGGTTTTTAGGGTACTTCAACTTCAAAATGAGTCAAGAGTGCAAAGAATCTAATAATGCAACTTTAGGCTATGTTATTACAGGTATAGTACATTGTTAGAGGTATAGTACTCAGAATGAGGAAGTACTTAGTAAACCTGCCCCAGTCAAATGACATGGAATATTGGGCAGCACATTCTAGAAAGATCATTTGACAAGCTTCACTGTGTTCAGAGGAAGATCATCCAGTATGGTGAAAGGGCCAGAAGCCATGTCATTGAATAACCAATTGAAGGAGCTGGGGATGTTTACTGTGGTGAAGGTGAGACTTTGGAAGGAGTGGAAGAAAAAAAAGGGGGCTGGGCATAATCATTATCTTTAAATATTTAAGAGCTTGTCAAGGGAAAAGGGATTATACTCATTCTGCTGGTACCCACAGGGAAGAGATAAAAGGGTAGAAGTTACAGGAAGGCAAATTTCAGCTTAGTGTATAAGGAAACCCTCCCTCACAATTAAAGCTGGCAGAAAGTGGAAAAGGCTGTCTCAGGAAAAGGAATGTTCCTTTATCACTGGAGCTATTCCTGCAGAGGCCAGATGACCACTCATTAGGGAAGTTAGAAAAAGTCTTTAGGCTTTAGACAGGGCTTGATGATTTCTGAGGTGCCTTCTAATTCTAAGACTCAAGGATTCCATGAAATCATTCCTAACTGTCAAAGTCCTACTTTGACACCACTTTCTCCAGAAGGTCTCTCTGAATCACCTAACTCCCCTCTTCCAATTTGTTTTTCTGCCCCTCTCAGAACTCCACTTTTATAATGGTCTATTCCTTAGTGCCTTTTGATGCAGTAATTCCAATTCTGAGAAACAACTTTACCAAAAAAAACCTACAAAAAGATATAGAACAGAATTTTTGATAATAAACACTAGAAAACAATTAACAACTAACATTAGAAAAAACTGAAATGCATAACAATAAGTAAATGGCCAAAATACATGTGTTAATGCAGAGTACTGCAATGATATTAACATAAGCACATTATACAGATACTGCAATGATTTTTAATATGATATTTACATTATATACATCGGCCACGTTAATGCATTAAAATTTTAACAGGAAATAGTGCTGTTTTTAAAAAAAGGCACCTAGAGAGAGAGAGAATAGTAGAGTGAATAAGAAGTTGCTTTTAGAGTTAGGAAGTACTAGATTCAAAGCCTGCTTCTGAAACAAACTGTTGTAACCCTGGCCAAGTTATTTACCTTTCTTGGCCCTCAGGCCATTTTCTAAGATGATTAAATTAATAAATGGGCTGTGATTTTCTAGGGAGTTTCCATACTGGTAGTTCTCTCACATGCATGAGCTCAGAGATCTTTGAACTCTTAAGGAATAAAACAAAATATTCTTTTCCCTATCCACCCAGCCACCCCGCCCCTTTTTCACCAGTTTAAATCCTTGTCCTCATTCAAAACCTGACTTAAATGTCATCCCCTCCACAAAATCTTCCCTGACACCTCCAGCTCAAAGTGATCTCTTCCACTACAAAGGTAAGTGTCTCTCTTCTATTAAAGTATCATATTTTATCTTATAATTAATATTTGGATATAACTTCTTCAGGGTAGGGTTCCTAAGTTATTTTTCCTTGCATCTCCCACCTCCATAATGCCATGCAGATAATAGACCCTCAAATGTTTTCACAATGATGAATGAATAATGTAAAAATCGCATACAACTATGTTTAAAATCTATATGCTTAACAATAAGAACTGGAAGGGAATATGGATAGAATTTTCTTTCTTCATGAAGTTTGTATGCTTTACTTTGTTCTAGGCAGAATTAATATAAAAATATGCTTGAAAATCAAGATTTCATCCACCAAGAAAGAGTCAGACAAAATGCTTTTGGCAGACACAAATCAGTGCAGTATAGCTGTTAGAGCCTTGCACTGGACATTGGATTACCTAGACTGAAATCCCTTCTCTGTTGCTCATTTTTCCTTGTGTGACCTTGGCTAAGTCACTCCCTATGTCTGAGCCTAGGTTTGCTCATTGACAAAATGATACTTTTCCTACCTACTTCCCAGGGTTATTCTGAGGAAAGTGCTTTGGAACCTGTAAAGTGTTATGGAAATGCAAATCACTAGACACACTTTACCATTTCCCCCCTCCTCCTTTGCTGCCCCACTTCTGTGTCATGAATAGCATGGTTCTGAGATGAAAAGAAGACCAAGTTCTTGACAACTTGACAAGTGCTTGAGCCTCCCACACACAACTACACCTGCAGATAGTACCCCACTGAGATGTGACCTTCACTGCCTGCAAGCAACCACATATCCGGCGGTACACATGGGCTAGCTCAGTGGTAGGTAAGAACTCTCGAGTTATCTTGACAGAACAAGAGTTTCCATTTCATCCCCCTCCTTTCCCCCCACCCCAACATTCCCCATCACACATACCTTGGTTAGCCTTAATGACAAGAACGGGCAATCAAAGTCCTTAAAGCAATGGTTCCTGGAAGACCTAACCACTAGTGCATTCACTAGAAGAGTGAGACCTGTAACACTGGAGGATTAGACCCTAAAAACTTCATTCTGTAATGGTCCTGGTGGGCATTGTATTTGTTTATGATGCCATATGCTTCCTTCCAGAAGGTCTTTCTTTTCTTTCTAAAATATTAGTAACTAGGGGATTGAATATAAATGGTAATGGGGCTGCTTTTTAATGTCCACATCCTACATACAGCGTAGGAGCTAGAGCTGAAAAGAGCTTTAGAGACCATCTAGTCTACATTTCACCCTATCCAACCCCTAATGTGACAAAGAAAACTGAGACCCAAAGGGGAAAATGGCTTTTCTTAATTCATAAAAGCAGGTGAACGGATTTAGGATTACATGCTCTCTATAGTCACTCCCTGCCCCATCTTCTCATTTAACTGATAAGGAAGTGAATTGCAGAGAGTTTGTGAGATTGACACAAGGTGATTTAGTGGGTCATTGTCAGAGCCTAGAGCCAACCCCTGGTCTTTTGATTTTAAGTCCATGGTTCTTTCTAGAAAAGAACATTGTTTTCCATTATACATATACACACACACACGCATATACACATAAACATATATATCTGTATGCATATCTGTATGCATGTGTGTATTTATGTATATACACATACATGTATGTATATGTGTATATATGCATATATACACACATGCACACCTCTTACATATATTATATATCATGAATTTATTGTATGTATGCTTGCATATATTATTTAACTGTCATTGTCATATTTCTAACTTTTTGTGGCTTGTGTCACATTGGTGAGTTTTTTAAAATAGGGTTATTATACTGCTAGTACATGATAAATTATTTAGAGTCAGCAGATAACCAAGTTCTTCATATTTGTAACTACATCTAGGGGTAATGGATACCATGCTACTTATTAGAGGCCTTCCCATGCCTCATTGTACTGGATGCATCTTGCTAGGTTCCTTAGCTTTGTTATCACCTTACAAAGCAGCAGATATTGCCCAGTGACAGACATAAGTTATAAAACTTGATAAATAAATGCTATGATGTAACATAGCAAATCTTAGGAACTTATGACAGTCTTAAGTTTATAGCTTATTCCTTATCACTATCGTGGTATACACATCAAACGAAGTTCTTCATAAAATAGCAATTTTTGAAAACTTAACTTATTAGAATGAAACTTAAATTCTGTAGACTTCCACCTTTTGTTGTTCCTTAGGGTCATTAGAGGAAATTAAAATGTTCTTGGATCTATATGAATTTCGAATACAATTGATTTCTTTAACAGTTCAATAACTCAACAACTCCAATATGTTATATATCTGTTATATATTTACAAACATATGTATACCATTAATAACTCACATTTCTATAGCACTTTAATATTTACTAAGCACTTTCCCCTCATCCTACAGATAAGGAAACTGAGACTTAGATAGATTATAGGACTTTCTCATGATTGAACCCTTCTCTCTGAATTCTAAGGCTGATGCTTTTTACATTACACTTTCCTCTTTCTCAGTAAAAATCTACAATGAAAAATTGGGTAAAAATAGATGCTTCTTATAAAAATCTATGAAGGAATATTTAAGGTCTCTGTTCCCATCCTCAGGTATCAGGAAGGCAGTGTCATAAATTAGTAACAGCGGCTGTAGTTAAATTGATCTTCTCTCCTTTGCTCTTATTAGTATTGATAAACAGATCTATGACTTCAATGAAGCAAAGGCAAAGTGGGTTCTACCCAAAGCACTGGACCAATGCTGAAATCACAGACAAATGAACAACTTCAAAAATTTAGGCCATTTAGTAAAATTAATTAGTATTACTCACAAATAACAACAGTAACATTCCAGACACCTGAAAAATGCGTTAGCTGTAATCTCCTACAGGCTAATCGATGAGTCCAGCAAAAAAATAAAAAACAACAACAAAAAAAAACTTAATCAAGCTGAAGAACAGGCCACCTCAATAATCCCTGCATGTGATACCAAAAAGGAAGAAATTTACCCACAAAGGTAAAATTTAAATAATATTTTTATTGGACAAATAGTAGCCAAATTCCCACAATTAACCTTAAAATGCCACAATACTTCAAAAAAGATATAATTTAATTCAAGATCTCATTTTACTTTTGAAAAAAAGTTCTAGATTATATAAATCAGTCTAAATGAAGCAAAAGTAGCCAGTATGCACAATATTACCATAATGCTATCCTAGGGAGGAAACAAATCCACTGGTCTTACAGCAGTTAAAATATCTTATAACAAGTTCTTTTTGGAAATGATAAGAACTCATATTTACATGTGCTTTGTGGTACATATCTTTCACAACAATACTGGTTTCAAGTATTGTTATGCACATTTTCTAGAAAAGGGACCAGAAACACAAAGACATAAGTGGTTCCTTTGGTCACTCAGTGAATACAAGGGTCATGACTTGAACCTGAGCAAATCTTCTCACTCCAAGGATTGTGATCTTTCCCCTGTTTCGTGCTACAATTTGACAGTCTAAGAAGAATCTGTCTGACAATGAATTATACTCCACTGTGAAAAATGTTAGGAGTCCTCGGATAATCACCCTACAAATTAGATGGCAGAATGTCACAATGAAAAGGACAGTGTTTTCATTGTCAGGGTACTGGGGTTCAGATTCTGCTGTTGATGCTTATTACCTGTGTAACTATGAGTTAGCTGTTAACTTTCCCTGGGCTTCATGCTCCTTTTTTGCAAAATGAAATGACTGAACTAAAAGGTCTCTGTGGTCCTTTCCACAATGGTCTTAGATCTGTTTTTTTTCCTCTGTTGAACAATTAATCAACAAACATTTACTAATCTCTAGACACTGAGGGTACAAGGACAAAAAATGAAATTAAGATCAGATGTTCTTTCTACTGTGTTCTGTGTAAAAATGAATACATACACGTCATATGAGACTGCATCTTCTTACATCAATTACACGTATTTTCAACTGAAAGCCTTAAAGATCAAATTTTCATATTATTCTCTCAAAAGTTTTTTAAAAAAAAGACTTTTGAAAAATATCAACTCTGAGTAAGTTTCAATTCAAAATTAAATTTATTTTGTAAGATCATTAATTGCTTAAAATTTTAAGCTTTGCATATTTCCAAAATAAAGTCAAGTAAACGTAATGTGTTTGCAGAATCTCATATTTATTTTTGTGACAAACTACAAATCTCATGGTTTCTAGTCTATGTCTTTCAAATGTTTACTTAAGAAAACTCAGAATCAAAGCAATTGTATCTGGATACATGGGTCTTCCTAAATGAACTGACTAGTAAATAGGATTACTGAAAATTGGCCATTTCACTGATACAGAGAAATCAACTTGGTTGAGATGATCTTTATATTTCCAAACCCTAGGTGTGATAAAAGTAATAATATGTGAATAAATAGTTTATCAGGGGAGTTGCATTGCAGGTGGAATCTGCTTTAGTAAAACCCAGAATAGGAAAATCATCCACATGACAGAAGAATCCACGATGGTGTTCCTTTAACTGGGAAGTCTTATAGGACCTGATGTAAAGATGATAAAACCAAGACCATAATATACACAATGACTACACTAATGTAAGCACAACACAAAAACAACACTATATGACTCTGTTTTGATTTCAGGGTTGTATCTTTGTTCCAGAGAAGAAAGGAGAAAACATACTCCCTTCTCAATGCAGAGACAATTGATACTAAATCTAGATTATGATCTCAGATGTGGTTGCTTTGTCAACTAGGCTTTATTAAATTTTTTTCTTGGATTAAAAGGATAATTCAATGGTCATAGTGTATATTGGGAAATCATTGTGATAAAAATGCATAAATAAAAGTTATTAACTGGATTTGAAAAAGAAAGTTCTCTCACACACCAAAAAATAATTTTAATTTTAAGTATATATGTTTGTATACATATATACATATAACCAAATGATGAGTTACCTTAGAATATTAAAATATGATTTGAAAAAAAATTCAAAGAAAGTCTCTGGGTCTTAGTTTCCTTATTTATACAGGCTCTGGGTGGGGTGGGTGGGGTGGGCTCTGGGTGGGGCTGAACTGGATGATCCTTAAAATGCCTCCAAACTCCAGATTCTATTATCACTCCTAGGACTTCTGTCTAATTTTCAAGAATATATCCACTGCACAAAACAAGGTATTCTGGAATAGAGAAAAAAAAGCTCTTTCCTTCCCCCTATTCTCCATCTTTATTTGCTTTTGATATTCTACTTCTGGGTAACAGAGAAATCAAAGGAAAGCTATTACTAAAATCTGGCCTAAATGAACTTAAATATCGGTTCATAATCACAAAATCCAGACTCCAGAAGGACTGTAAACAGAAGGTAAAACAGGTTGCCGGCAGTAGTCCTTTATGTAAAGGCAAATGTCAAAAGCAAAGCTCTGATATTTGGTTGTAGGCTCCCACTTTCCACATAGGCATTTCCTAAATCCATGTTTGATGAGCTTCCCCAGCTATAAATTCTGTAAATTCCCTGTGGAGCAGTACAGAGTGTGCTTCATGAAAATGTCATCTGCCAGGGCCGCAATTACTCACACTCCAGCAATCATGTGCACAATGCAGAATGGGTCGAATTCAGGTGAGAACGAGAACCAGCAATCAAGCCTCTGGAATTGAGAACAAAGCCATTTTCTTTCATTTGCCATCAACACAACCATCAGGCCTTAATTACAAGGCAAGTGTCAAGCCCGGCTGCTGAAAGGCTTATTAATATACAGCTCAGCTTCAAATCAGTTTTGTATTGATGAACTGCAAAAATGAGGAAACCAGCTTAGCCCCATAAGAAAGGAAACAGGGACTAAATGATTAGTTGAGTGGTGGGGTGGAAGGTGGGGGATCCACTCCTGAAGATATTAAAAAACATATTTTTAGAAGGAAAAGGTGACGGTGGGGAGAACTATAAAACCTGAAACCTAGCTAAAAATGCAATTTTCAAAAGTGATAGAAGCTTATTTTCAATACTTCGCTCATTTCATTACATGTTCCTTAACAAATGATGAGCCCTCCTCAATGACTTATTCACTGTAAAGTTGAAAGAAGGTCGAGAGAAGCAACACTGTGACTGAATTTGGTTTTGAGGTTTTTTTTTCTTTTTGGAGGGGGGAAGGCAGGGCAATTGGGGCTAAGTGACTTGCCTAAGGTCACATGGCTAGTAAATGTTAAGTGTCTGAGGCCAGATTTGAATTCAGTTCCTCTTGACTCCAGGGCTGGTGCTCTATTCATTGAGCCACCTAGCTGACCCGAGTAGTGACTGAATTTGGAATCAGAAGAGACTGGTTTATATCTTGGCTCTGTCATTTACTGCCTGTGTGATCTTGGAGAAGTCACTTAACTTTTCTCTACCTCAGCTTTATTATTTCTAAAATGAGGGGAGTGGATTCTATGACATCTTGGGTTCCTTTTAGTTTTAAACCTATGATCTTGTATTCCTCATCTCTGACTGTACTGTTCTTCCAATTAGTCCTCTCAAATTTCAAATTGTACACCTTCCACACCCCACTTATCCCACTAGACCCAATTCACTATCCTCTGTAATGGAATCAAAGAATATTCCAAAGCAGGCCCTCAGTAATGCCCCCTCTCTTTCCCCACCCTCAGTCCTTTTAAATGAATTGAAGAAAGAACAACTGGATTTAAGGTCAGAGGTCGTAGGAGTTTGAGTACTGGCTGTGTGCTACTTGCTGGATGGAAGAATATGGGTAAATCATCTCCACTGCCCCTGGGGCCATAGTTCCTTCTTGTGTCAAATGAGGAGTTTGGATTAGATTAGGCCTTTTGTGTCATAGACTCTTTTGGCAGTATGGACTCCTTTTCAGAATGATGTTTTTCAATAATTGAAGGAAATGTTCAATTTAATTTAGGATTTAATGAAAATAAAGATATCTGTGATCCATTCATCTATCCTTCCATCTATCTATCTATCTGTCTATCTATCTATCTATCTATCTATCTATCTGTCTGTCTGTCTGTCTGTCTGTTTGTCTGTCTCTATTTTTTTCCCCATACAAGTTCACAGATCCATTCAAATCTATCCCTGGACAATAGATCCCATGTCAATAACCCCTGGATTAAATGTAAGTCACTCCCAACTCTAAATCCTATGACTCCACTGAAAATATAAACCCTCACCTCATAATAGTCTTCAGGTATGACCCACTTGTTAAGTGTATGGCAATACTTTATTTGATCAAGTACCTGTGAAGTGAACAAGAAGATGGTATGCAATGATGAGAAGGTCCTTTATAAAGGATTGTAAACCAAATACCTACCCATGTAGTTAACTTAATAACAGAAAAGTAATCAGTATTACTGAGATTCTATTACATTATCAATACCATTATAGGAGATCATCAGTTTGAAGCACTCTGTTCAAATTATGGATAAAAGTTTGTAGAAAATATTGGGAGGGAGGGGCATTTTTATTTTGACTTGAAATTGAGGGACAAATTTCTTACATAATCAATTGAATACAGACTGTTCATCTGTCAGTTTGACCTTTTGAAGTGCCAGACACACAAGCTTAGTTTAAAAGGAGGTATGAATTCATGTAGGTCAGTGTCCATGCACAGAAACTCATGAGGCTCCAGTCCAAATTTTGCCATCTAATGGGTCTTACCTTTTATCTAATCTTGTTAAGGATCCTTGGAAATAAGCACCAGCCAGTGAAGATTAGTCAGATGGTGTTAAGGAAAACCAGGCAACAAATATAATCAGACATGGAATACTCCTCTATGATGCCCCTTTCTCATTTCTTTTTTTAGAGACACCTGTTTTAGGCCAGGTGCTTGTGTTCTCTTAGTTTATTGATTTTTTAGGGAAATAAAAGTAGGTCAAAATGATGAGAAAGGAGGAGGATGTCATTAGTGAATATGGGAGGGGCAAACACAGGCTGGTCAAATAGAATTCTTGTACCTATAATGATTTTTTTAATAAAGAAAACAAATTATCCTTAGGGCTGGAATAAAGTCGAAAAAAAAAACCAAACAAGATTTGTTACCCTTCTTGTGCACTCATCTCCTATAATCCAGCTTGAGTACTGGCTGTGTGCTACTTGCTGGATGGAAGAATATGGGTAAATCATCTCCACAAGCTCCTCTCAGGTTCTTTTAAATGTATGCATACCCCTGAGAGCTCTGGTGAGTCTGGAACAAAGGGAGATGGGGCAGAGTCACACTGTAAAGAGAGCTTGAGCTTAGACGTAAGGATGTTTTTCTTGCCAGTGAAGACTGACAAATAGATTGGCCAGGAAGACCTTTCTCACATCTGAGGTCTTCAGTTGTAGACTAGATGGCAATATGTCTGGTGTTAGAGGGTTAGGGAATTCATGTTCAGGTAGTGGTTAGACTGGAAAATTTTGGAGGTCCCTTCTTATTCAATGATTCTAACTGTATAATCTCTTCCTCTGGAAGTATTTAAATTGGAATTTGTCCAGAATGGCTTAGATATAGCCCTCCCAGAAGGCAAGAAAATTTAAAAAGATGATGTCATGGGCACTGCTAGCATTTTTAAGAAGTCATACAGATTATCTGGATGATGAGGTCCATTTGAGGTTGGGGACAGGAAAGAAAAGAAGAAAACAGATACTCAAGTTAGTTTAGATGACAAATTTGATAGGCACAGGAACTGGGAAACATGGCACTTTATGTGTGATTTCAGGGAGATTGTCTCGCCTCTTTGTGACTCAGTTTCCTTCTTTTTAAAAGGAGGGTATGGGATTATATAACCAATTTCTAAGGTCTCTACCCACTCCAAAGCCCACCATTGTGTGCTCCTATGACAAGGGTATATTCTACTACCAAGAAGGATCTAAGATTATTATCCAAATATGATCTAATAAATATCACTAAATAAGAACTGAAAGCAAATAAATAAACATCAAAATCAGTCACTCCTTGTAAACACTGTGTAAGGTTGTTTTGCAGGTACTTCCTGTGTCTTGCTAATGGGAAACTAAACTAAAGGCCAGTAAGTGTGAGAATATCCTTCTTATTGCAGTCATAGGTTCTGTTTTTGTTTGCTCTGAATGTAGGGTTCCCAACAGTCTTCAATAGGCAGTTGATTTTTCTTTTTTTACTTTTCCCAGTGGAAAGACCATTGGAGAGGGAGTGGGGTTAGAGTATTATAAATTGCTGACCATAGGGAAAAGATGGTTATTTGACTCTTCAAAGAAGTGAATGGGAAGAAAGAAGTACTGCCCTACTACCTGCCAGAAATGACTTCAAACCTGGGGAAAGGGTCTTATCAGATTCCAATCTGTAATAAAATCAGCCAACAAGCATTTATTAAGCACATATCATATGCCAGCACTGCGATAAGTTCTAGGGATAAAAAGAAGTGAAAATACCCCCTTACTTTTGAGGAACGTCCCTTCTAATAGGGAACTAATGACGCAGATGTGGAACTATGATGAATCATGTCATCCTTTTCAAGAGACCTCAGAACTAATCCAATCCAACCTGAATAAGAATTCTCTACAATATTCCTGATGGAGTGGCCAACTAGCTTTTACATCACGACCCCCAGGGCAGGGAACCCACTACCTCCTGAGGCTGCCCATTCTACTTAAGAATAGCTCTATTGACCCTATGGAGACTTATAATAGGAAGATATGAGAAAAAGCTCTCCAATCTGATGAACATGTTTCTGGACTTCCCTATCCTTTTGCCCAGTACTATTTCTTGAGGAATTGTTTTATTGTTGTTTTTTTAATCCAATTTATTTTTCTCTTAAAAGAAACACCTCTTGTTTTGTTTGTGATGTTGGGGGGAGAGGGAAAGAGGAACAAATAAAGAATCATAAATCAATAGGGAGATTACAGAACCTATAGAGAGTTGAGATAGTTATATAATTAATTTTGGTTCACTATTCCCATTCTATTTTTAATTTCACTGATGTTTCTCCATCCATCCATTTACTCTCTCCTACATGCATTTGAACTAGACACCAACACAGTACCTTTCTGCTTGTCCTATTAAAGTTTATCCTAAGATGTATGGAGGTCCCCAACATGATATCAAGGTATGTTATCTTGGGGAAATTCTCCTCTCCATACCTCAGTTTCTTTAGCAATAAAATGATGGGGTTGACACTGAAGTTCTTGAGGAAGGGACAGGTATACTAGCTCAGAAGATGTAACCATTAGCTCAGAACTTAAGAACTTAAACTTCCCTGTTATTCTGCCTTGGATTTTTACAGAATCATTGAGTTTCAGAGATGGAAACTAAAATACTTAGTCAAAATCCCTCATTTTATGGAGGAGGAAAAATTAGACCCAGAAAGGCTAAGTGAGTTGTACAAAATCATGCAGGAATAATTTTTTTCAAATTCAGGATTTGAATCCAGGTTTTCATTAGTCCAAAGCTAGTATTCATTTTACTACATTGCACTTCTTCCTAAGTTAATATTTGAACTTGGAAAAATGTCCTGCCTCTTTTAAACACAAGATAAATATTTTAGGAAAAGATGTGCTCATTAAAATTGAGGAAAATACCTTATATTAAAAAAACCAACAAGGCTAACTAAAGCCAGTTTTATCTCAAATGTCTGAGATATTTTTTCATTTCATCAAATAAGGCAAATATATTAAATACGTTTTTCTCATTTACATCTTCCTATATTTTAGCACTGACATTGTCCACTGTATGCTAGGAGACTTGCTTACTATCTATTACCTAATCCTATTTGCTACCTATAGCTGGAAATGTTCAAGAAGAGACAGAAAGAATAAGAAATAAAATTGCTTATCAGCTGTCTGCTGCCATTTCACACTCTGCTGTGATCTTATTCAATCTTGCAAGCTAAGCAAGGGTTGAAGGGATCAATTCTGGGTTCAGACCACCACAAACACCTCCACGGTATAGGAGGTGGTTTTAAAAATTGAAGAGGATGCCACTGTTCTCTCTGAGTCAGTATTGAGCCAAAGGGATTTTCAGGGAGCACAAAGCTGAGTAAGGTTACATTTTAGGTGGGACTTAAAAGAATCTTAGCTTTGAATTTCATCCCTGGTGGAGAAGAGCACTTCATACTGAAAGACAGTCAGCATAATATGGGAGGAAGAATAGTGGGAAGAAGTCAGAGGGCCTTGGCTTAAATCCTACCTTCACCTCTAACTATCTCTTAGACATTGGGTGAGTTCATTTCTTCAGACTTCAGTTTCTTCACCTACAAATTGATGCTATTGAACCAGATGGACTTTTCAGGTCCATCTACCTCTAAATTTATAGTGTGGTCCTATATACAGGAAATTTTCAATAATTATGTTTTATATGTCAAGTGCTAAGAAGATGCCAAATATTTGGATTTAGATATTTTTTCCCTAATGGTGCATAATTTTAATCAAGAGGCAGGTGTGGAGCACTCATTAAAGCACCATATTTGGTATCAGAAAACTTTGGTCCAGGTCCTAATTCTACCACTTACTATGAGACCTTAGGCAACTCAGGTTACTTTTCTATTTCTTGATCTCATGAAATGTAAAGTACAATGCTCATAATTTGTAGTCTGTCCTGAATATCAATTGATGTATAAAGTAACATGGCAGCTTATAGTACTTCTGCTAATAAAGTAGGGATAGGACCTGCACTTGTAATTTCACTGGTATAAGAATCTGGTGAACAAACTTCTCTGCTCGTGCAGGGTTATACCTCCTAAGCCTGCAGTCTTAGAGCCCTGAGATGTTAAGTATCATGGCCAGGATCACACAGCCAATATGTGCTGGGGCAAGACTTAAATGGAGGTCATCATCACTCTAAGGGCAACTCTCTATTCTCTATGTCATGTTGTCTCTTCCAGTAATAATAATAATTATAGTAATACCTACTCCATTAGAATGTAAACTCCAGGAGAACAGGGTTTGTTTCATTCTTCGTGTGTCTATTTAGAACCTCACAAAGTTACCGGTGTTTAATAAATGCTTACTGTTTGATTCTTTACTTGATATATCTTTTAAACGTTGGAGAATTGATCTCTCAAAATTTCTGCATTTTGAATACTATAGGATCTTTTATGATGAGAAAAAAATCTTGCCTAAATAGGCAAGATACCATCTAATATTTAAAATTTTCGTCAGATTATGGATATAGAGCTTCTGACCACAGGAACATAATTTCCTTTTCCTGGGCCTTAGTTCATTGTCTATAAAATAAAGAGGCTGGTTTAGGTGATTACTTTAATAGTAGTCCCTTCTAATTCTGAATCTTACATTCTAAGAATCATCTGACATAACTGACTTTTGTTTACAGAAGTCAAGTATGGACCAGGTAATGTGGCATTTCTGTAGGCTTGTGCAAAACCTTCAACATATTATACCTGGAACAAATTGTCAGTCACATTAGAGACTTTGGACCCTATTATTTCAACACAGAACCCCTTTATAAAGTTTGTGCATGTTTCTATGTGTGAAACAAAGCAAGATGAAAACACACACACACACATACAACTTGCGCCTGGCTCTGCTTACACCCTCAAATCCCCCTGGGTCTCTCCAATGTACTGGATAAAGTCACCAAATGATAGAACTGAAGGAGATCTTAAGACACTTTGATACTCAGATAAGGAAAGTGAGTAGGTGGTACAAAGCATATGCACGTCCATTTCTTACTCATCCCCAGATCCTTCCTCCTTTTAATTTTTTCCAGGACAGGCATGATAGAATAGAGTCATAATATTTAGACCTGGAACAGGCCTTAAAGGTCATATAATCCAAACCGCTAATTTTACATGTGAGAAGGCCAAGCGGGAAATGACTTGCTGAAGGTCACAGAGGAAGTAGCAGGGCTCAGATTCCAACCTCCAATTCCTGCTCCACTGATTCTAAATTCAGTGCCCTTTCCACTACTTGACAAGTCCCATTAATGCTTTCCCCAGATGAAGAACTAAAATTGTACAGGGAAGTCAGCACAAGAAAGTTGAGAAGCTCTAAAAAAATGAAATTCTGAAAACACAAATAGAAATAATTCCAATAAGAAATAATTCTTTTTAAATTCAATTCAATAAATATCAAAGACAAAAACCTGTCCTTGTCCTTGAAAAGTGTACATTCCACTGGGGGTGAGAAAAGACAAATTTGTCTAAACAGATAGATGTGGATGCACAGGATAATTATTAATAAACTTAGATAAAAATACCCACATGTGCAGAGAAAATGGAAGCAAGGAAGCTAAAGCATACACAGAGTTAAATGACTCAAGATGAACAAGAGGAAAGTAAGATGGCAGTTCTATATATAAGGAGCACCAAAGAAGGAGTAGGATAGATGTTTAGAAGGAATGGGACTGTGATAACACAAGTGAGAGAAAAGACAGAAATATACAACTCTGATCTTGTCTCTGTTTTTTTACCAAGAAAAAAATGATCTTTGGGATGGGGAAGACAGGAAGAAGTGGTTAATAGGGACTTGATAACCAAGATAAGTAGGGAATTTGTAAATCAGCACCTAGCTGTCCTCAATGAATTCAAGTCTTTGGAATTAGATGAATTCTAATTCTGAATGGACTGAAAAAATTGGTTTTTTTGTGACTTCTGAGAAACAGTTAGTGATTTTTGAAAGGTCATGGAGAACAAAAGGAGTATATGAAATCTGGAAAATAGCAATTTGACTGATTTTCAAAAAATAGAAGAGAGTAGATTTTGCAAGCTGTTAAATCAGCAAGCTTGGTTTCAATTTCTGAATAAATACTAGAATCATATCATTAAAAGGGTGTTTGTTGAGCATCTAAAATCAGAAATAGTGATCCATAAGAGCCAGCATATACTCATCTTATATATGGAGGATTTGGTCAAGAAGAGGGCATGCCAGACTAATCTCATTTCCTTTATTTGACAGAGTTATTAGACTTGTAGAATAGGGAATGTAGAGACACAGTTTGCCTAGTCTTCACAAAAGTATTTGACAACATCTCAACAGAGAAGGTGAATATATGCTGGCTAGCTGATATAACAGTGGGGAGGATTTTGAATTGGTTGAATTATCAGACCCAAAAGGTATTCTTATTAATAGATTGCTTGGATTTAGGTCTCTTGTCGAGTGTACCAGGAATGTTTCCTTGGCACTCTATTCTTTAACATTTTTTATCAATGACTTGGATAAAGGCATAATAGCATGCTTGTCAAATTTTTAAGTGAGAAAGAGCTCGAAGGGATGGCTGAACTATGCGATGACAGATTTAGGATCTAAGGAGATGCTTACAGGGTAGAGTACTGTGCCAAATTTAAAGACATTAATTTTAATAGTAATATAAACATAAAGTTCAGATCAAAAATACCAATTTCAAAATATAAGATAGTGGAGGTATGGCTAGATGACAGTTTGCTTAAAAGAAGAGGTAGGGGTTTTAATGGATTATAAACTCAATATGAATCAACCCTAAGGCATGGCCACCAAAAAAGACAATAGAACATTTACATTTTTGTTATTTGAAGAGACAGACATATATTCTAAATGTCATTAGATGGAAAAATCAGACATTGAGAAAGGAAATTAAATTTTGAGCAGTTAATAATTATAATTTACAACTTCTACATGCATAACATTCCAACTTACCAATTAAAAAGATGTCATCTATTGTAATAGAAAATTCATACATTTAAGCAATATACCTATGACCTGGAGAGTGGTTATCTTGAAATAGCATGCATATGTATGTAAATGTGCAGCAGTACTTAGTATATACCCAAGGATATTATGAAACATTTGTAAAATAAAAGTGTTATTGGTTCTGAAATGTACATAAAAATGCAAGTACCACAGTAAACAAAAGTAAATGGAACTAGCATTGATGGTTAATATTGTCTTCAAGCATGCTGTCTGTATAGAGCATATAAGATTGCTTAGGAGAATGCAGTCTACTGAGAAAAACAGGTTCTAGAAAAGCTTTGGGAACACATGCATATTTAAGCAATAAGACATGACAATGATGTGAGCTGCTCAAGGATATAATGACAGCTTACGTGGTATCTAAAGTTAAATGCTCTACAGGCCGTTCGATGTCTATGCATATCACCTACCTAGATGGAAAAATCAATATTCGTGAAAACAACTCGGTGAACTTTGAAAAGCACAAGACAAAAACAATATATTCAGCAACTAGGATGGGATATTGAGTTGGAAGGACCCTCAGATATCTAGTCCAGCTCCCTCACTTTACAGATAAGGTAACTAGCCATAGATGTAAACTCAGAGCACATAGGTTCAATTCCCACCTTTTCTACTTGCTATCATTCTGACCTTGGCAAGTCATTTAACATTCTTTGACCAAAGTTCCCTACAATATTAGAAAAATGAGCATATAATACCCTAGTAGCTCCTATGACCCAGAAAGGGTAAAGGACTTGTCTAACAACATATTAGTAATAATGTGAGATCAGAATTCAAACCCAGGCCTTCTAGTTCCAAACCAGTGATCTTCCCACTATAGCACAAAGTCAAATTATAGGTCAAGTTATATATTGACAGTAACAAGCACTAGAAATATTTTCAATGACACAGTCATATGATTTAGCAAATTGCACTAGTACAGAATTAGACATTGTTGTTGTTTGTCCTTCGTTCTCAAAGAGGATCATGACATCAAGGAGGTGATGGATGATACACAAGTGAATTAGATTTAAGTGAGGGAGGATGTGCAAAGTCACCAGCCTCACTTTCTCTTCCAGAGCCATCTGGGTACAGTGATGAGATATAAATCAGGATGACTAAAGTCCCTTATTTCAGGATATATAAAATATTATATCTTATAATATATGATACAAAATATTAAAATAATATTGTAATTGTCCCTTCCACATCACAGGCACAGCAGCCCCACAATCTGGAAAATTGATGTAAAATTTTCTGACCCTCCCTTTGTACCAGAGAATAAGTTTGAATTATTATGGTATTAAAAGATAAAATATGTCATCTGTGGCTTTCACAAAACTCCCCCAAAATTCTCATTTAATTTCTTATGCTGACCTGCAATATATCAAAACCACAAAGGGAAAATCATAATGTGGAAAGGATAACTGTATATTATTATATCCTTATTTCAGGATATATAAAAATAATAAAGATGCTATGCCTCCAAGAGGGCAAGTAGGTTGTACAGAAGATAGAGCACTGGGCCTGGAGTCAGGAAGACTTGAGTCCAAATCTGGCCTCAGACACTTAATAGCTGTATGACCCTGGTCATGTCACTTAACCATTCGCCTTGGTTTTCTTGTCTGTAAAATGATCTGGAGAAGGAAATGGCAAACCACTCCAGTATTTCTGACAAGTAAACACCAAACTGGGTCACAAAGAGTCAGATATGACTGAAAAGACTGAATCACAATAACATGATTCCAAAGGGAGCCAGTCTGAGGGTCAAGTTCAAGCCATACCGCTAAGACATATTAGCTTTGTGTCTGGGAAACTCTTTTAGAATAGAAGATATAGGAGAACTGTCAATCTGCATTGACAGAGTTCCCTTACAAGGAATTACTTCTGTCTGATGAAAGCATAAGTCCAGACCATAAAAACTCAACCACAACCATAACATTTGGTGTATTGTTGCAGCTACAGTATTCTAAACTTTACAAAGTACATACATGTATGTACATATGTATAATACACACATATGGTATCATTTGATACTTAGCTTAGTAAGTATTCAAGTACTCATTGAATATCTATTACATGCTGAGTTCTAGGACAAAAACAAAATCATCAACCCTCAATGGGAATAAATACCACTGGATTCTGCATTCTATCCTAGCAAAAACCCTATGAGGTGTATGGTATAGGTATTATGTTCATTTTTCAGATGAGGAAACCAAGGCTGAGAGAGACTAACTGATTTTTTCAACATCACAATACAGTTAGGGACTCTGACTCCAAAAGTTCAGAGTCTCAATGATTTTCTTTTATATTTCATGGATTTTTTAGGGTTGATTTTTACTTTATTTTTAAGATAAATCTCCTTCGCTCCTTCATTCTGTGATTTGTGTATTTAATGCCTAGTTTTACTTTCCAGTTTCATAAGATACAAGAAAAGTCAGCAACACAACCTCCTGTAATAAGCATTTAATTAATCTGATCATTGGGCACACGTGAAGTTATTTTTAAGTCATCCTGAAAACCTCTAATAGTTACAAAAAAAATACAGAAATCAATGATTGCCACACCAAGTTTCTTTTTTTGATTTCTAAACTCCACTGATGTATGCTCAGTGATGCTTCACTGATTTCTTGGTTATTCTTAAATCTAATGTGAGATAAATATGCAGTTTCCTAACATTTCATTCTTTTTTGTGGTTAGGGGAAGGTATGATAAAAAGACAAGGATAAAGAGGATGTAGTTAACAACTAAAAACTCACATTTCTGTTCCAATTTAAAGTTTACACCTTTTCCCTCAAAACACCCATCTGAGTTAAGTAGTACAAGTACCATGATCCACATTACACAGATGAGGAAACAATTATTTAATGAATGTTAAAAATGACTATATTACTATACTTTCAGAGACAAAAGGACAGTATCATAGGATCTCGAAGCTGGGAAAGACCTTACAGATTAGTTTCCTATCCATAAAATAAAAGATAACCTTTAAGGTCTTGTGTCGTTCTTTATCCTATGATCTACTAGTCCAACCCTATAATTTTACAGCCAAGGAAACTGATATTTAAGAGTAATTTACTTTTCCAGGGTCACACAACCTCTGTCAGGGACAGGATTTGAACTCAAGTCTCTTGACTCAAGAAGTACTCTTTATATGGTGTGACACTGCCTCTTAAAACAAGCAGTATGAAATAAGCCATACTCGAAGAGATTGATTTTACAATGTCTTGGACTCAGAACAGCCCTCAATGACAACAAGACCAATCCATTCCTGGACAAGAATCCCCTTTACATTGTATCTGACAAATGATCCGGGCTTTGCTGCAAGCCCTTTGATGAGGAGCAGTCTCACTATTTCCTGAGGTAATCCATTTCACTTTTATATATTTCTTTTTGTTAGGAAGTTAACTTTTTCTTTATATTGACTCTAACTCTGTTGCTGTAACTTCCATCCCTTGCTTCACCCGCTGGGACGAAGTTTTATTTCTCTTCAACATAATAACTCTTCAGACTCTGGAAGACAGCTATCTTTTACCCCTTACTCATCTCTTTTTTAGGCTAAACACTTCTGATTCCTTTAAACAATCATCAAACTTTATGATCTCAAAACCATTTACCATCTTCTTCACCCTCATTTATGCACTTTCCAGCTCACCAAAATCCTTCTCAAAATGTGGTGTCCAGAACTGAACTGATATGGTCTCATCAGGGCAGAGTAAAGAGTTACAGTCACTTATTTCATCAACATCTCACTTGAGACTTAATCTCTGGCCCAGATTGCTGGAATCAGAGCTGCCCACCTATTCTTGACCCAGAGGTTGCCACAAGTCTTCAACCTCCCCCTTTCACTTTCCAGGAACTGATAGGAACTGCAATACTAAATCCATTCCTAAACCAAGATCATGTGTCTTGGGCGCTGTCCACATTTTATCAAGTGAAAGGAAGCATTACAAATTGTTCAGTTTAATTCATCAATGCAAACAGAAAATTCCCAAAATTCAGATCATTGATGTTGTTTGTGACTCAAATTAACTTGTTAGCCACCTAGTCTTACTTTCATTTTTTGTTGGGCAAAACTTACTCTTAAAAATCCATGTTTGGTCTTTCGTATTACTGTCCAAACCAGAGAATCTAAATCAGTAAAGCTTCTTGCCTAGGGGAAAGCTGGCTTGAATTAATTAGCATAGTTGTATAAATGATGCCAGGCCAGAGAAGCATTCAAAGGCAAAATCCCATTATAATAAACTCCATGGGGCCATCTAAACTGTTGTGTTATGATGAAAATGTGTTAAAATGAATACACCACTAGAAACCACATTACTAGGCTGTAGCACTTGGAGTTAACATATACCAGACACCTAATCCCTTAGGAGTGGATTAGGAGGTGAAAGAACTCAGAACAGTTTTTTTTTTCTGTAGATACCTATCTGTATTTATCTGAAGGAGGACATAGGACCCAAATTGTTACCCACTGCTACTTATCACCCTCATCTATCAGTGACGTCTTATCTGCCTTAGTCATTTTTCTGCTACCTGAAACAAAATGTTTCATAGATTTACAGCGGGAAGGAACCTTGAAGATCATTTGATTTGCCCCCACATTTTACAGATGAGAAAACTGAGGCCCACAATTTGCTGACATTTATTTACACATTCAGTATCAACAGAAGTTAAATTTGAAAACAACATGATTCCAAATCTAGTAGTCTTTTCTATTGTACCATACTTTCTGTCTCTAAAGACAGTGGTTCTCAATCTCCCTTTAATACTCATATATAGGCATATCTGCATGTGGGCAGACCTGCCTGGAGACAGATAGAGGAGCAGTGTCTCAGTTCCTAAGACCATCAGAAATACGTGTTTTCTGATGGTCTTAGGCGACCCCTGTGAAAGGGTTGTTTGACCCCCAAAGGGTTCGTGACCCACAGGTTGAGAGTCTAAGAGATGCTTTTTTTTTGGGTTATACAATTGAGAAATGAGTACACTGTTTCCAATGGTCTACTGCTTAAGTGCTTGTGTCTTTTGGCAGTATGTCTCACCCCATCCTCTCTTTACTATTCCCATGGCTACCATCCTGCTCTAGTGTCCATTACCTTTTGCCTGAGCTATTGTGACAACCTTAGAGCTGTCCCCCCCTTCCCCTTTGCTGCCCAGGATCTTTATCTTCTAATGTTGTTCTACATCAGGAACTCAATCTTTCGTGTGTGTGTTGTGGATCCCTCTGGAAGCCTGGTGAAGCCTAGGGATTTCTTAGAATTTTTTTTTAAATTCATAAAACAAAATACATCAGGTAGCAAAGAAAATCAATTATATTGAAATACAGTTATCAAAAAATATTTAAAAAAAACCAAGTTCATGACCCCACATTAAGAAACTGCTCTGTATTAACAGAGCACAACTGGGATCATATATCCCTTACTCAAAAATCTTTATTGGACACACACACACACACAGACACACACATCTATCATCTATCTATTAATATATCTTTTTGACTAAAAAATGGATCTATATAGTGGGGTTACATGTGCACATACATACATATATTTGTATATATAAACATACATATATAAATAAACACACATATATTTATAAATAGATATATATATGCATGTGTGTACGTGTATATATATATATGTACATACACACATATCTATATCTATATCTATCTATATCTATCTATATCTATATAAAATTTATATAAGCAGCTACATGGCCCAGTGGATACAGTGCTAGGCCTGGAGTCAAGAAGACCCAAGTTCAAATGTGGCCTGAAACACTTACTAGCCATGTGACCCTGGACAAGTCACTTAGCCTCTGTTTGTCTTAATCTATTGGAGAAGGAACCGGTAAATAGCTCCAGTATTTTTGCCAAGAAAACCACATGGACAGTATGGTCCACAGGGTCATGAAGAGTTGGATACAAATGAACAGCAACAATATACCAGAATGTGTGTGTGTGTGTGTGTGTGTGTGTGTGTATACATATACATGCACACTTCATGTCTTGCTCTCAAGGATTTTACAGTTTAAAAAAAATAAGTACATTTGTACCCCTGCCTAACACAATGCCTTGCACCTATTAGGTACTTAATAAATATTTCTCCAATAGAGAAATGAACAATGTGCTATATTAATCTGTATTTCCAACTAGCAAGATAAAGAAAAGCTTCATAGAAGAAGTGACCATCTAACTGAATATGGAAGAATGAGAAGAATTTCAATAGGAAATGATGAAAGAGGAAGACATTCCAGGTACAGTGAATAGTATGAGGAATGGTGCTCAGGACATAAATCCTATACCTCATTTAGAATACCAAAACAAGTTGAATTTGTTTGGGGCATACACTTAAAAAAGGAAGATTAGTGTGAGATAAATATGGAAGGAAGAATCATTGGGCCTAGATTGTGGAAGGTCTTGAGAACCAGCCCAAAGACTTTGGACTTTTTTTTAGGAGGCTGTATGTAAAGTTAGTGATGCACTCATACATATATACAAATGTGTGCATATGTGTGTATTACTCAAAAATTTTCAATGAATACATATGCATACATATATGTACATACATATATTCACATAGTTTAAAACCTTATATGGATGTATATATATATACACATATATACACACAGAATATTATGTATATACAATACATCCATATGAATCTTCTTAATACACAATGTGGATCAGGTCTCTTCCTTGTGTGTTCTTGTATAATACATATACACCTGTATTTCAGTAAGTATATATGCACTGCATGCATGTATATATGCATATGTATATATACACATATATGTATATGTATGCATTCATCTCTCTTAATATCTAGCACAGTATATGACACAAAGGACTAGTCTTTCAGGGCAGGTAGGTGGCACAGCAGATAGAATGCCTGATCCGGAGTCAGAAAAACCCATCTTCCAGAGTTCAATTCAGGCCTCACACTAGCTGTGTGATCCTGGTCAAGTCATTTTACCCTGTTTGCCTCAGTTTGCTCATCTGTAAAATGAACTGGAGAAGGAAATGGAAAACCACTCTAGTAAGTTTGTCAAGAAAGTCCCAAATGGGGTCACGAGGAGTCAGATATGACTGAAATGACTGAACAATTACAATAAAGTAGTCTATCAATGTTTGCTTTTCAGCAGCATCAGAAGGCAGAAAGAATACTTCATTTGGAGTCAGAACATTTGGGGCTTGGATTCCAAGCCTTTTTCCTTTTCTGGAACTTATTTCCTTCATCTGTAAAATGAAAGGATTGGATTGGGTGAATGCTAATGTCCTTTCTATTTCTAAATCTCATAATCTTAGGTATGTTACTACATAGAGATAAATGACCCTGAGGATCTCTTCTAGTTAGGACAAATTATATGTGCAGATGGAACTGGAATCTATGTGTATGATTGGATATGTACCAGTTGAGCCTCCTTGCTCTAAATTACCTTCCTTAGCCCCTGTCCTAGGATTTTAAATTCCACCATCAGAGATGCATTATTTTTGGCCTGGAAAATGTTAGCGCTTCCAGAGTGTTTATTAAAGTGTATCTGCTCTAGGATGGAAGAAAGGGATAGGTACCCTGGGCCATTATTAGTCAATACTTTTGAGCATTTATTAGCAGATTGTCAGCTTAATGTAGAATTGTCACTGGGTTGGAACCAAAGTGCCCTGCTTTTTTTATAAGTTGCAGAACATCAGGACATAAAGACTGAGAACACATGTGCTGAGTTAACTGTTGTAATCAAAACTGACAACAAAGTTAACATATTTAAGGATATACATAATCAATACTATGCTGCATGGTAATTAGCCATAATTGGTGAGCAATTCAAAGAAAGAATGGAAATTAGTATCACTTTTACATAACTGAACTACATTCTTAGTTTTTCTCCTTTAACTTTTTCAGTTTAGTGTGCTTCAATGGAAAGATTTGGGTCAGAATACCTCCCTCTGTGTTGGTTCCTACTTACTGTTGGCCAATGGTTAAAGTCAACATGATGTAGTGTAAATAGCACTGGCTCTGAAAATCAGAAGACTAGGAGTTCACCTTCCACCTCTGCCGCTTATAATCTGCCAACTGACATTGGGTAAATCAGAACTTCCCAGGGTTCCAGTTTCCTCATTTGTAAATGAGATACTTGAATTATATTGCCTCTGAGATCTGTTCTTCCTGTTGTAGGCCCAGGATCCTCTAAGTAGTTTCAAATCTGTGGCTTCAGCTTTTTCTTTTATAAAATGAAGGAGGTTGGACTAAGGAACCTCCACATAAGATCTCTTTTGAATTGCACACAGATCTTGGGAGTCATAAGATCTGAATTTGAATCCTGGCTCTTCTATTTCCTCTCTGTGTGATGTTGGGCAAGTTACCTGACCTCTCTAAGCTTATGTTCCACACTTGGAAAATAAGAAGACTGAACTAGATGATTTCTAAGGTCTAAAATCCTTTTATTTTATATTTAGTGTTTGCACAGAATTCTTTCTCCCTTTATATGATATAATCCTCCATTAAATTCCTTTGTTGAAGCCTTTCCATGGTGTGAAGGTCGGTTTCAAAGATCATGTCAGTAGAGCGTAAAGTTTTGTCACATTCTGGCGAGGTAAGAAGGCTTTAAATAGAGACTTAACGTTTGTCTCCAGTTAAGCTCAGAAAGGATCAACAGGAGAACATTGGCCAACTACCAGTGGGTGGATTGGGGTTGGATTTTTTGCCACTGAAACTTATGAAGATCATATGGAGATAACATGGCACAAAGGGATTGGATCATGCATCTGAGTCTCAAATCCTGATTCTTTCCCTTACAATCTATGTGACTTTAACCGAGAGAAGTTTGATAAAGTGGATAGACTATTGAACTTGTAGTCAGGAATCTTGCCCAAGAAACTTACCATATGTGTGAGAAAGGTCAATTCATTCATCTCACTTTGAAAAACTATAATAAGTAAATGACAGCTCTCATTTAACTTCTTTGGACTTTAGTTTCCTTGTCTACAAAATAAAAGGGTTTGACTAAATAACTTGAATAACTATGATTTTGTCTTTGTCTAAATCTATGACCTACTAAGCACAGAAGGCACTGTCATCTGCCACACTTTCAGTCATGCTACAAACATACTTTCAAAATCATGGGTCCTTTGAAGCACCCTAATAGTTCTAGTCATCATTCTTATCATCATTATGACATAACCAACACATCAAAAGTCAAAAATTCTGAATCTTTCTCCTTAAGAATTAGAATTCTTTGCTCTTTTCCAACAGTCCCTCCTACCCCTATAACTTTTAGCCCATCCTTCATAGTTGATTTTTCTAGGGCACCAACCACTTGCTTTTATGCTACCTGATCTGTTCAAATCAATGCAATATGCAATATGCCAAACATGGCATAACATGCTGTATGTCTTGTTAGACCCTGAAGATAAAAAGAACAAGGAAAACAACAGAAAAGATAAAGTTCTTGCCCTTAGAGAATTTATACTCAACTAGAGGACAACATTTGGACAGATAACAAGTAGAAACAAACAAAATAAATAGGAAATAATTTTTGGGAAGTACTAAGACTAAGAGAATCAGGAAGGGCTTCTTGTAGGAGGTGGTACTTGAGCCAAGTCTTGAAGGGAGGTAGGGATTCCAAGAGTTGGAGGTGAAGAGGGAGAACATTCCATGCATTGTAGGTCGCCTACCCAAAAGTATAAGGGTAGAACATAGAATATCACATATGGAGAACACAAAGAAGGTCAGTTTGACTATGAACATGGTGTGTGGAGGGAATCATATAAAGTCTGTCTGAGAAGATAGCCCGAATCTGATATAAAAGGGTTTTAAATGTCAAACAGATGAACTTGGCACACTACCTACTGTTGTCTCTTGAGGTTACTGTATTTTCTGCTCTTTGGTGAATTAGGTACAGAGCATGAGCTGAATGAAATAGTTTGGAGAAGATGGCAGTTATATTGCTACTCTTGTGGCTGAAGCACAACTATTTCTTTTTCCTTGCCCCCTAAATGATATGGAATTGAGGGAAAGCAGGAACTTATTCTAGGGCAAGAGCAAGACTCATATACAGCAATTTTCTTTCCCACTCCATCTTGATAAACAGAAGTGTTGGGGGTAACAAAAAACAATCATCTTTTCCCCCTTCCTTTACCTGGTATATAATTAAAAGAAAAAAAAAACAAATCATGGTTTAAAAAAAAAGTTTCTAGATAAGATCCTAGAGATGATATGCCACTGAAAGTTTCAAGGAGGACAATCTTATCTGCACTTTAGGGATATCGATTTGGTAGGCCACGTACCCCAGATTCAGAACCCTTACACCCCACTCCATACTCATGCCTTCCTGTTCCTGTGCAAAAAATAACCTTTATGTTTGATAATCCAAGAACTCTGAGACATGAAGCTATAGATTTTCTTTCTGGAGAAAGAACAACATAACTAACTAGGGGATTAGAGAGGAGAGAACATATCAATAAATGGTATCATAGGTTAGAGGAGAAGATATTTGAAAGAATGGGCTGTGCATTAAGAATCTTTAGATAGAAAAAATAATTTTGACAGAATTTGGATAGATGGTGGGTAGGGGGTGGGGTGGGTGGGTGATTCTAACAGTGTTAAGTATTAATCCTTTGCTTTTCCTTCTGATCTGGTTTCCATCCTACATTTCACAAAGCCTTAAAACCTTAAGGCAGCCTTAAGGTAAACGATCTTAGGATTCCCTATCTTCTCTTCCAGTTTTGCCCTAATTTCTCAAGAGGTAACTATAATGTAGTGGGAAAAGCACTTTATTTATGATCAGAGGAGATAGAAGACTGGACTTTGAATATGGTTTTCCTATTTACCTCTGTGAAATTGGGTCTTCTCTCAGGGGCTAAGTAAAATGAGGAGGCGGGACTGACTATAGGGTCTCGGACAGCTGAAAACGCTATCATCCTAGCTCCCTTTCAAAGAAATAAAACCTTTCTTTCTAAAACCAGAGAAAAGAGGCATAAAAATGCTAATACCTGGAAGAATTAAGACACTGATTTCAGACTAAGTGTAAAGACAACCATATCTTTTATCATTTTAGAAGGGGAAAGGAGCTTGGGAGCAGGAAGAGACTGGGTACCTGAAGCAAAGGCAATGCCTTTGATCAGATCAGAAAGAGAGACACCAAAAACAATCTCTGCTTTACTAGCTGCATGCTTGCATTCATCCGTGCAACAAACAAAAGTTGTCTGCAGAGATCAACACTCTGATCCTGTCCTTATGTACCTGGGCAGGGACTAATATGGGTAGAGCACAGAAATCAGTACCCAGTCACACCATAAGAACATTAAATTAGAGTTTCTCTAAGGTAGTGGTTCTCAACGTTCCTAATGTTGTGACCCTTTAATACTCGTATGTGAGCGTATGTGTTTTCCGATGGTCTTAGGCAACCCCTGTGAAAGGGTCGTTTGACCACCAAAGGGGTCGCAACCCACAGGTTGAGAACGACTGCTCTCAGGGTTCATCTAACTCTAAATGTTTTGATGATAATGATGATGAAAGTCATAGTATCAATGAACACTGAGTGGCCAGGGAAACATAGGGAACACAATGACAGCAGCATCCTTAAGCAAAAAGTGAATTTGCCAAAGTTTGTCATCCCTATCACCATTCCTTTCCTTTTCCTTCTATTTTCCCCAGGAACCTATTCTATGTCCTGTTTTAGTTCTTAGCTGGCAGCTAACTAATCCCTGCCCAGGTCTTAACTGGTAATTACAGTTTTTAGCTAATCCCTGCTAAAGTCTTAAACTAACAATTAAGGTGTTAGCTGATATTAAAGTAAAGCAGTGGTCTACCTATGAACCCAAGATCCAACACTTATTAGACTTGTGATCTTGGTCAAATCACCTTATCTGTTTGACCTCAGTTTCTTCATCCATAAAATAGGGTGTCTACCAGTGTAGCAGAGCTATTGTGAAGATCAAATGAGAATATCCAGGTTGCAGTTTAAAAAACTTTAAAACATTATCCAGAGGATCAGCTTCATTATAATAATTACTACTATGTAGTTTGTTACAGCTAAAGCTTATTTTTATTTTGAAGATGACCTTTGTACAGGAAATGAAAGAATAGATATTACTAAAAGGGAGTTGACACTCAAGATAAGTAAGGACATAGCAAGAGAGAGCCTAGTAGTCCTTGTTAAATCAGGGGACCATCTGAGCCACCTAAGGATGAACTACATCCTCAAGTTTTAAAAGAGAGAACAAGGTGGTAAAGTGCATAGAGTGCTGGGTCTGGGTTCAGGAAGACCTGAATTCAAATCTGACCTCAGATACTAACTGTGTGACCCTGGGCAAGTCATTTAACCCTATTTGTCTCAGTTTGCTCATTTGTAAAATGAGTTGGAGATGGAAATGGCAAACTACTCCATTATCTCTGCCAAGAAAACCCCAAATGGGGTCACAAAGAGTCAGACACAATTGAAAAATGACTGAACCACAACAATATTCTATTTTTTATACTTAAGTTTCTACATCCTTTCTCACTTCTCAAGGTGAACTTTTTGTGCCTTTAAAAGACCCGGGTGCATAAGCATCGATCACAGTTTAGGATGGCTTTAAGTCTGGGAGGCTAGTCACAAAGACATAAAGATCCTAAAATGAATTTGGGCTAGCACAAAAGCTAAGCTAAGAGATCAAGGTCGTTGTCTTCTTACTGACTAACATTCCTAGCATTACTGCCACATGCAAGCACCCAGTTCATACTTCCTGATGAATGTCATAATTATGAACATATGACGGGCAAGAAGTCTCCAGGGCTTTTAGCCACCTTAGACTAGAAAAAACTATGGGCACTATATGCACTATCATCAATGTCTATATATCCTCAATATTACTGGGAAAAGACAGCTTAAATTCTAAAGGCTTATTTATTTTTGGAGAGAAGAGGATGGAGGCGAGGGTTTTTTTGCTCCCATCTAATGAGTTATAAACTCATTGAATGTCACAGTTTGAAAGGACCTTATTTTACAGGTGAGGAAAACGTGGCCTGGAAAGGGAAATGGACTTGAAGAACCAAGAATAGTCTATCTGTCTCTTGTCTCTCATTTTAGTGATATTTCCATCAAACCGCAATTCTGTCCTAATACTTATTCATAATTTAATCAGTAGTGTAAGAATCAAAAAGTAATAAAATCTAGTTTCCTAAATAAAAAAAAATAGAATAATCGCAGAAGCCATTAAAAAAAACTTTCTAACGAACCATTATTTTCTTTTTTCTAAATTTCCTTTCTAGATATAGGGCATTCACTGAAATCAACAAAACTAGTTATCTAAAAATAAACTCCAAATCTTGAATCTGCTTAGGAAAAAATTACCAATGTTGTTATAAAACATGTGCTTACATTTAAACTAAGTAAATAAAAATAAACAGGCAATAAGCTATGATAATGGGGAGATACTTGAAGAATAAATAGACCTACAAAAGCAAAAGTTGCATATTCATGAATCAGCTCATGGGAATATTCTGAAATAAACAGCAATATAATTATTAGAACAGATGAAATTACAGAAGAATATTCAGGATGTCCCTCAAATGCCTTCTATATTCATGTAGGCTGTGTTTTTGAAGAGGGAGGAAGGAAGGAAGGAAGGAAGGAAGGAAGGAAGGAAAGAAGGAAGGAAGGAAGGAAAGAAGGAAGGAAGGAAGGAAAGAAGGAAGGAAGGAAGGAAGGAAGGAAGGAAGGAAGGAAGGAAGGGAGAGAGGAAAGGAGGGAAGGAAGGAAGAGGAAAAGGAAGAGGAATAGAAAGGAACGGAAAGGAAGGGGAAGGGGAAGGGAAAGGGAAAGGAGAAAGGAAAGGGAAGGGAAGGGAAGGGAAGGATGGCTTGGGTTACTCTTGGGAGTCCCTGCTAATAAAGTGATTTTGGGATAGTAGTTGAAGGCTATTTATCCATTTATAGTTGTCTGCCTTTGGGATAGTATCTAAGATACATATTTTATGGGGAATTTTGTCTTAGGTATAAAGGGTAAAGATATTTTCACTTTAAAGACATTATTAGTACTGGCCTATGGCAGCAAGTATTTAAAACAATTCCTTTAAATAGCTGAGTTTTGTGTTTCATTTTCAAATTACTGACTGAACACGTTCAATTTACACTTGTTAATATATTTATTTAAGTACTTTTTACAAGCCTACTATGCCTTTGCAAGATTGAACTCAGAGTGAATTTTAGTTCTCAAATTCACTTTCATACTTAGTCTCTAAAACAGAAAAAAAACATCTGCCAAACACATATTTAGCTCCCCATCTCTGAATTTTTGTGTCTTTGAGGAATGCTTTTCAATAAATGAATTAATATTTTGAAGCAAAAGCTCTTTAAACACGAAAATGACAATACTCACAAATAGCCTGTTAAAATCATTTACCACATCAACGAGTCTCCTATTCAAAGCAGTCTAGAGAAAGATGGCACAGGATATGGGAATTGAGGCTTCAGTTTGGACCTTTTAATTGTGAACAAAAATCCTAGTAACCAGTAAGTGCTATAAAAACAAATATTAATCATTATTCCTGTTATAATTGTTAGGAGGGAAATAAACATTTATTAAGCCCCTACTATGCATCACACATTGTACTTAGGCCTTTACAACAACCCTTGTGCTATTTTTATCTCCATTTTGCAGAAGAGGAAACTGAGGCAGACAGAAGTTATGTGACTTGCCCAGGGTCTTTTTTTGCTTAGGTCTTCTTGGTTACAATCCCAGAGCTTTATACGCTGTGCTACCTGGCGGCCTTTAATTAGTATGAGTGTTACTATCGTATCACTCTTCTTATTTGTATTTCTGGCAAGTCACTTAACCCTTCAGTAACGCAGGCACTTTCAGAGCGGGCCCATATCTATCCTAATAGGAATTTCTTCACCATGTAATTTTCCATACCTATGAAATCACAGACATAAATTCTGAAAATGCATTAATATTAATACTAGTATTACTAACTAGACAAAATTTAAAAAAGACCCTGACAGTAACAAAACCAAAAAACCAAAAACCAAAAAAAAAAAATCCAAACCCCAAACCCCAAAATGAAGTCTACTCAAACAAACTTGACTGGCAGTCAAAAAATGTCTAGACATGTCAAAGTAGTCAAAACAGCTAAACCAGTTTTTATGTACAGTCATTGCATGAAATAAAGGGTTTCTCCCAGTCTGGACTTGCCACTGGCATTTCATGAAGTTGCATTATTTTAGGGATCTTTGTTACTACACACACACACACACACACACACACACACACACACACACACACAATATTATTTTTACTTTTTTTAAAAGCCAAGCAATGACAGCAGAACACAAATGAGGCAATGCTGAGTTTTTCAAACAGATGGCTCAGGATGAAGTCTGATGGGTTCAGTGGGACTATGTAAAACTAATGTCCCTGAGGAAAAAGACTGATGTGACTATAACACAGTAACACAGCTTCTCTCCTCCTCCGCCTGCCCTCCTTCCTCCCTCCCTCCACTCCCCAGCTTCCATCCCATCACATTCCATTCTCATGTTCATACTTCCACTAAGTAAATAGGAGAATGTTTGAAATTCTGGTGAATGCTTTGGAGAGCACTCTCTGAACATGTTGATAGGAAAGCAGAAACAATACATATTATTTTCCCAGACCTCCTTTGACTCCTTATTCCTTCATGAGCTGGGGTTTGCTGGAGCTAATATTCTCTCTAGCCTGTAGCCTCAACAGACAACATTTATGAATGAGTTTTTATTGCTAGAAAAAAAAGAAATACCTCCCTTTTAAACAATCTCTCTGAATTTAGTTAAGCTGGTCTTTGGGATATATAGACCATCACTTGACCCAGATTCTAAGCTTTTCAAATTTTGGAAGGTCTTCTAGACCTTACACTCCTATTTTGTAACTTTAAAAACCCCGGAGTCACATCTATGCCATGGTAGGGATTATGTCAGAGTTTTAATGGATGAATTTTCTTAGACTTAGAAAACAACAAGAATAACTAACATTTATATAGCATTTAAGGTTTACAAAGAAGTTTTAAAATATTGTCTAATTTTATCTTCACAACTATCTTGGATGCTATTATTATCCTCATTTTATAGGTGAGGAAACTGAAACAGAATGGTTAAGTGACTTATCCAGAGTCACACAGTTAGTGTCTGAAAACAAATTTGAACTTATCTTCCTGATTCTAGACCTGGCTTTCTACTCACTTTACTACCTTTCTGCCCAATTTTTTTTAATAATAAAATAAATAATACATGTATTATAGTATATCATAATATAATTATAGGAAATATTTTATACACAAGATAAATATAGTGTAATATCTTATAGTATTTTAAATCAACGATATTGGTGTGGGTTAAATAGTACTCTTGATCCTTCTCCTTGGTTTGTAACCACCCAACTGATACCTTAGAATTGTCAAATTGGCAAAATCCTCAGGAAAACAAAAAGCGGGGTGTGATGGGAAGAGAATAAGACCAAAGGAGTTGGGTCTAGAAAAGATCTTATGTAGACTATCATCCAGTCATCTCATTTTACAGATGACAGAACTCAAGAACTAAAGAAACAAAACATGTTGCCCAGTAAACAAATAGAAAAGTACCAGAGCCAATCATCACAAAGAAGAGGATATCATTCAGAGTGAAGATGTATAAGATGATGGGTGTGGCTCTGACTTCAGAGGCTTTACTTCAACAGCATAGATTTAGAGGTGAAGAAAGACCTTGGAGATCATCTCATCCAGCTCACTCAAATGAAGAATCTGATGCCCAGAGAGGTTTAGTTTTACTGCTGGCCCTCTCATAGCAGGGAGAAGAACAGGAATTAAACCCTAGTCCTTAGATTCTAGATCCATCACTCTTTCCACTGTTCTACATCATCTTTATGTCATGGAGTATCTCTCCTGTTCTTAATACCTGGTCTCATTATCATTGTCTTTATTTCAGAGAGGAGAGTATTAGTAAACTTTTAAAAATGATCAGCTTGAAGACCTTTGACATGTCTATAGTGAAACCAGAGAGACCCCAAATCTTCAGATTATTAGACTCATAAACCACTGAATCACAGAATGTTAGAGAAGGAACCTATAAAATAATACCATTTTTTTTATTGATGAGAAAGTTGGGACCCAGAGGGACAAAAAATTTGTCCAAGACCGAAGTATAAAAGGCAGGAATCAAACTCTGGTCCATTAGCTTGAAACCTAGTGTATTTGCCGCCATCTCTTACTTTATCAAATGCTGCCACTAAAGTTTTATTTTTCTTGCTCTGATCTTTAGATTCCATTTCTTTTCTATAGTTGTAGTCAACTTAAACATTTAACAAAAAGAACAAGTATTATTTTAATAATAAACATTTCTTGCTGCCAAACTTCAAATTTAAGCTTCACACTAATGAATGTCTGCCTTAATGTCACGTACGTGCTTTTAGGAGCTTAGGAATCAAAAAAGATTAGAGTAGGAAACTGGAAAGTGAATTTAGTCAAAGCAATGTCCTGTAAAATAATAATTATAAAAAAGAAAAACAACGATGCAATTAGTTAACAAATGTCTATCATACAAGGTTCTGTGGAAAAGGCAAAAGTGTTAAAATTTTTTATGTTTAACAAATCAAGTTAGAAAAGAGAGATGTATATAAAAAACAGAGCAATAAATAGGATTGTTTTGGTTGGGAAGGAAGAGAACTCTGAAGTTAAGGAGAATTCTTCTTAGAAGCATAAAGACAGCATGCACGTAAAATGCTTGGCTATATGTTTGTAATCACTATACACCAAAGATATGAGAGAAGGAAGGAAGTATGATAGATCCTAAATGGCCCATCTGGGTACAAATCATGCCTTTGACACACACTGACTCATTGTTTGACCAGGGGCAAAGCACTTAACCTCTCAAGGCCCTTGGGAATTCTCTGAGATTATTGAGACTACTGATTTTTGATCTCCTTCTGTATAAGGAGTTTCTATACTCAAGGGACTCCTAATGCCAATGAAACCACAGATCTGGACCAAAACAAAATACAACAAAAATGATATAAATATTTCACCAAAGAGTTGCATGAAGTAGTCCATGTTCTCTTATCTTTAATAAAGTGAGGTAAAAAAATATGGCTTTGTGTTCACCTCATCCCTCTTCATGGCAATGTAGTGTTAGAGTCGAAAGGGAACCTTTAAGAACATCTAGTCATATAGCTGATAACTGTCCCATCTAAACTTTGAACACTATCCTTCATACTCATAACCCAATGTTATTTTTTCATCACTTTGTTTTCCCTTTGCTATCTTTATCATTTTACATTTGCAATATGTTCTGTGCTACATCCAGTCAAAAGTTATGCCACAGGTATCCTCTTTCACCACTAGATGGCACTTGTGCCTGGATTTAAGAGAACACCTGATTTTAAAAGTCATATACTAAGGGTGGGGTGAAGAGGGGAAGATCTTGCTTTCAGGAAAACATGGTACCTGCACCTGAGTGTTGCTACGGGACTTCAGAAGAAAAGAGTGCACCAGGGATGGTCAATGAAGTGCTCTTGGAATAAGTGATACAAAAATTAAGTATCGAAAAATGGGTAGGAATCTGCTAGGGAGAGTGGAGAAGTGAAAACATTCAACATTGGAGTTATTTCTGTGAGTTCCTAGAGCATGACAGTGGAGTCATTGAACTTGGATGGAGAAAAAATGATATGTTTATTGTTACAAACCTCTAAGTAAAATTTAGCTTTACTTTCAGTTTTGAATTTTTACACAAATATTATTCTGAGAAGGGATCCGTGGGCTTCATCAGACTGCCAAAGGAGTCTATCACACATACATAATGCACACATAATTCCTGTCCTGGAGACAAAAGAAAATGATAACCTTAGTATCGCTACGGGCATTTAAGAAAATAGATTAGTTGGGGTTCGGTGGATAATTTACATGGGCAAATAGTGCTGATCCACATTTGCAAGACAGGCAGATACACATGGGCTCAATATTTTTACCTAGGTTTCCCAACTCACACTGGAAGCTACTAGGCATGCATTTTACAAAATGGCCAGTCTATATGGTTGACATAGTCCGTGCCTGGGGAACAGAAGGAACCCAATTGGCTCGTATAGACAGTTAATTCATCAGTAAACACAAAATTATTAAAGACTCATTATATGCCAGGCACTGTGCTAAGAACTTAGAATACCAAAAAAAAGGCAAAAATACACTCCCTACCTTCAAGAAGCTCACATTAGAATGGGAGAGACAACAGGTAAACAGCTGTATATACATGCTACACACATATGGACACATATAGCACAAACACACAATACGCATTGTATGTATTTGATTTACAGACATGCATATACATACATTTACATGTGCATGTGTGTATGTGTTTATTTTATAAGTGGGAGACAATCTCAGAAGGAAGTCCCTAATCATTGTGGCAGAAGGAAAAACGCTTTGCAGAAGGCGGTGGAAAATTTGAGTTGAGTTCCAAAGAAAAGTCAGGAAAGCTAAGAGGAGGAAGAGGTAAGGAAGGCAAGCATTCCAGTCACTGGGGAAAGCCACAGCAAGTGAACGGAGGGTTGTGTGGGAAGAATTGCAAGTAGGCTACAAAATGTGTAGAAGGTAGTGAAGCGTAGGAAGACTATCAAGGTCGGGAAGGTCTAGGTTGTGAAGGGCTTAAATGCCAAACGGGACATTTGATATTTGATCCAGGATGTCATATAGGAGACATATAGCCTCAGCAGGGCCACACTGTACTGCAGAACAGCAGAGCTGAGTCAAGCAAATCAATCAGCCTAAAGAAAGAATATTTGCCACAAATGCCTGGAAGTTGGTTTGTTTTGTTTATGGTTTTGTACTACCTGAACCTAAAAATTTCATAGTTTAATGGTTTGACAAATATATAAATGTGGTCTCTATCCACCACTGTTTTGAAGAAGGATGCTAAAACAGTAAGTCTATTTGGAACACCTAAAAGACTAGTCATGCCATCTTTTTTCAGTGTTCTAATAAGGAAAGTAACATGTAGCTTGCTTCCTGGTTCTAAATTACTTATTGGGATAACTAAGATCCTGTCATCTCTTGAGCTTCTATACCCATATATGTTTCCTCTAGGTCAGTGGTTCTCAACCTTCCTAATGCCCTGAACCTTTAATACTCATATGTGGGGGTATCTGCATGTGGGCGGACCCACCTGGAGACGGATAGAGGAGTAGTGTCTCAGTTCCTAAGACCAGCGGAAATATGTGTTTTCCCATGGTCTCAGGCAACCCCTGTGAAAGGGTCGACAAACCTATTTATGTGGTGGGTTAATTTAACTCAATTAAATATTTATGTAACCCCTACTATGTGCAAGGTCCTGGAAATACAAAGGTGAAATGGCACAGTTCAGGCTTTTAAGAATGATAGGAAGTATGAATAGGTTAAGTATGAATAGTAAGTATAATTGGAAGGACCCAAGAAATCATCAGTACAATCCCTTAATTTTTTTGAATAAACTATTGGTAGAGTTTTTGATTGATGCAACCATCCTGAAAAATGATTTGGAACTGGGCCTCAAAAGTTACTAAACAATGCACACTGACCTTTGACCTACCAGGCTAATACTCCAAAGAGAAGGGAAAATGTCTTATGTGTACAAAAACATATATAGCAATTCTTTTTGTGTTGGAAAAGAACTAGTAATGAAGAGTGTCTAGCAATTGAGGAATGGCTAAAGAAATTATGGTATGTTAATATAATGGAAACTATGTGCTGTAATTATTGAAGAAAGACTGTTTTGAGAGATCTGGGAAGAGTTTCATGAACTGCTGCAGAGAGAAATAAGTAAAACCTGAAGAACAATTTATACTATAACAGATCTTACAAAAATGAACAATTCGGAAATACTCAAGACTGATCAACTAAATAATCAACCTTGATTCCAAAGGACTGATAAAGAGCCACACTTTTCACCTCGTAACAGAGATGATGGACTAATATGAAAAATAAGAAATGAATTTTGGGACATAGCTAATATGGGAATTTTACTGTGCTTATATGATATAGCAATTTCTTTCTCTTTCTTTCTTTCTTCTTTCCTAGTTCCTTCCTTCCTTCTTCCTTCTTTCCTTTCTTCCTTGCTTCTTTCCTTCCTTCCTTCCTCCCTCCCTTCCCTCCTTCCTTCTTTCCTTCTCTCCCTCCTTCCTTCTCTCCTTCCTTCCTTCCTTCCTCCTTCCTTCCTTCCTTCCTGTATGTCTCTGTCTCTCTCTGTGTCTCTTTCTCATTCTCTCTCTCTTATATTTGTATCCTTAGGACTTAGCATAGTACCTGGAATATAACGTACACTCAATAAATATTTATTGACTAAGTTTCTTTCTTTTTTCCCTTTCTTTTCGCTCTTTTACTCAATTAGATGGAGGGAATTAGGAGAAAAATTAAATGCTTGAAAATTAGGAAAATAGCATGATAGACTATTAACAAGGACACACTTATTTTTTTCTAAATAAAGAAATTAAGTCTCTAACAGGCTAACTGACTTGTGCAAGGTCAAATAGACAGTAAGTGGAGGAGACAAGAACTGTACAATTTAATAGGGAGTTTAAGACCATACATTAGTCAGTATGATATAAGACAGAATAAATGGCAAGGGTTTAGAATGGTAATAATCCAACTAGAAACTTGATTAAGTCACTATCTCAGAAGTAATGCACTTGTCAAATATAAGGAAAACTCAGCTTTATATAGAATGGGACTCTGGGTGGTACGAAAGGTCTTTGGAGGTCATTAGTTCATTTAATTAAATTTGTTTGCCAAATCACATTTAATTAACTTGGTGCCTTACATTTTTTCACAATAAATGTCTAAACCACGATTGGAATGGTCCTAACTTCATGAAGCTATAGACACACTAGCCACCCACTTACAGCAGAAAACATATTTTAGAAAGGAAATAGTTGTAAATTTTAACCTTTCAATGGATGACTAAGAATAAGCCTCTCCTACCACCCCCTGGAAAAAGGCTTCCTTAAAAACTTTTGAATAGTATTTTTAAAAATTCTCCTTTTCTGTTTTTAAGTGAATTTTAAACATTTTATATTCAGTCTATTATAATCTGAATGTCTTGCTGAGCTTGTGGCCATCTGATGCCCAAACAGGGTATTAAGGTTGAAAGAAATCTATGAAAAGAAGTCCAAGTTCCACAGAATATAGGAACAAAAAGAGACCTTAGAGATCATCTCAAACCTAACTCCTTCATTTTATAAAGGAGGAAATGGAGGTTCAGCGAGTGAAGGATCTTGACAAAAGTCACAGAACACAAAAGTACCAGAGGCAGTGTGACTCTTGAGTCAGAAGCTCTGGGTTCAAATCTCACCTGACACCACTTCACATATACGACCTTTCAAAAAAATCACTTAATATCCTTGGACCCCTCTGTTTCCTCAGCTATAAAATGGGGGAGTTGGAATGGATGTCTCCTGAAGGTTTGTTCTGTTTCTAGTTCTATGGGTCTGTGCAGGGTTTGAATTTATGCCTTTTAAAGTTTTTCAAACCAATCTTGGTATACTTTCCACTGTGCTATCATCCCCCACCTCAAAACAAGCCTTTGTAAAGTAATCTAAACATGCCCCTCCAGAAATAAGCAGTCAGCTGAAACAGGCAGATGCTATTTTCCTTTTTGTTTTTTTTAACTGTTTAATGGCCAAAACTTAGTTCACAACCACCAAAATTGCGCCTCTTTTTCTCCGATTTTAATTAAATTTCAAATTTCATGGAAAGGAATCTATATTAGATGGGGTTTTATGAGTCATCTGCCATCCCTTTTATAGAGTCAATGGTGATTTCTCAATTAAAAAAAAACTTGATAATTTGCTTTGTAATAGAAAAACATTTATAGAAATGATTTGGAAACCCAGGCAGCTGTAGTAACAAAACCTGATATGAAGGGGAAAAAAAAGAACTTTGGGAAAGTATGAAATGAAGTTCATTGATAGTCAGCATGGTATTTCTATCTCCTTAGTCTTAGAGAGTGTTTTTTGAGGGTAACTGGATAACTCTGGCTACAAATTATAAAATTCCTTCTATACCCAGCTAAATAACACGACTTCTCCTCTTGTAAAAATTATCAACCAGCAGGGATTCCCAGTTGAATATCTAAAGAGTATCTGAGATTCAAAGTCCAGTTAAGTGACCATTCATAGGAAATATTTGCCATTGTAGAAGACTTGCTAATTTAGTAGCCATTATTATTAAAAAGAAAAAATTCTCTTTACTTCTGTCCATCTCCAGAAGCAAGGGGAGAGCTGAGAACCTGATGCATGAGAATAAAGGCTAGCTCACTATCCTTCAGATTCCAACCTGGGGAAAATGTCCATTTCCAGCAGCAGCAGCAGCAGCAGCAGCAGCAGCAGCAGCAGCAGCAGCAGCAGCAGCAGCAGCAGCAGCAGCAGCAGCAGCATCTGTCTCCTTGGTGAGCTCCACAAGGAGGAAAGCTGACAGCTCTGAAGTTGCCTCTGGGTCTGTCATGTAGTTAGGCTGCTGGCTGGGCTGACTTATTCTACTCAATGCCATTTTTTCTCTGACTTACCTTTGATCCCTGGCTTTTTGCATATTGTTATGTGCTCAGGGGAAAAAAGTTCCTGGGTAAATACCTCCTGAGAGTTTTCTTTGCATTTATATAGTAGAGAGAGAGAGACAGAGAGAGACAGAGAGAGAGAGACAGAGACAGAGACAGAGACAGAGACAGAGACAGAGACAGAAAGAGAGAGAGAGAAAGAGAGAGAGAGAGAGAGAGAGAGAGAGAGAGAGAGAGAGAGAGAGAGAGAGAGAGAGAGAGAGAGAGAGAGAGAGAGAGAGAGAAGGAGAGGGAGAGAGGGAGAGAGACAGGGGGAAAAATGATGTGATCCTGGGCAGGAGGTGGAAGCCACATTCCATGGTGCATTATCATAAGATAACCTGCCTCCACAGCTGCAATGGACACAATTGTTACTACAGACTAATTTCTCATGAAGGTCTGAGTCAATTCTGGCAGCTCTTTCCTCAGTGGCTAAGCCCAGAGATTTATATAGACTCAAGGAACCAAAAGATTATGATGTAATGGAAAGATGTCTAGATTTTGGACTCAGGGTTTGGGTTAAAATTCTGTTTTTGTCTTTGACTAATTCCTCTACTACTTGCTACCTGTGTGACGTTGGGCAAGTCACTTAAGCTCTTTTTTTCTTTTTCTTTCTCTTATCTACTAAATGGAAGGTTAGGAATGGATGATCTCTAATTTTATGATTCTGTGGCCTTCTAGGGTCTCTTCTATATGTAAATTCTATGAAAGCCTACTCAGTATGAAGTAAATTCACAAAATCTCACCCAGATCTAGTAAAACAGCACAAAGAACCTCTCTACCATTACATGTACTGGTCAAAATGATGGTCTCATGTTTAAGTCTTGGGCATTCTCTGCCTTGCCAGTGATGGCTGAGTAGATAGACACCTCCTAAAGGATGATATGAGGTATGTTGGAATGCAGTTCTGACCCAAACCAATATTTACCTGTATTTGATCAATTTAAATTCCTCAGTATCTTTAAATAATTCAGTGGATGACATTCTTGCATTTTACTATTAGAAATATAAGAACAAATTACAAATTGTTAGAGCTACAAAGGGTCACTCTGTTCTCTGGTATTGTACTCACTTTTCTCCTTTATAAAAAGAAAAAAGTTGGATTAGTTCAGAAGCTCTTAATCTGAGGTCTTTGAATTTTTTTCCTTGCATTTTATAACTATTTTCAAAATAGGTAGCTTCCTTCCTAATCCTATTTAAAAATATATATTTTTTGTACTTAAAAACATTGTTCTGAGAAGAGGTCTGTAGCCTTCACTAGAATGCCGAGAGGCCCATGAAAGAAAGAAGTTTAAGAACATCAGAAATACGGGATCTTTAAAGTCTCCTCCAGTTCTAAATTTAATGATCCTGCAATCTTGTATTTGAAAATACTCTCCAGCATCTTATCAGAGTAGAGATCCCCATAGCATGCTAAAAAATAATAATGGGAGTATACCTAGGAAAATGGCAGCAAATAAAGGAGAATTTCAGGGACCCCATGGCATAGATAATAGCCTGCCTTGCTTAATTCTGGTCCACATTCCAATGGTAGCCAGTTTCTAGGTTGCACAAATGTATCTTATTAAGACATTCTGGGTGGTTATTGTGGACAGTTTTTTTTCTTTCCTGTGCTTAAGTAGATGATGGAAAACATCAATATTTATTCAGTGCTTAGGGAAATACAAAATTTAGATAAAATCCTCAAAGTTGGAAAGGACTATAGAGGCCACTTAATACAACTAAGCAGGAATGTCCACAACAGTTTTAACAAAAGAGTTGGTGATCCAATTGTTGCCTGAAGATCTCCAGTGTGTGGGAGAACCAAGGGCTTCTGAAGTTTTTAGTCAAGTAGACCTATCAAGTCTCTTCCAGCTCCTAACTTTTTCTGATCATATAATCTTATGATCTTGCTCTCCTCTGTCTTGAAACAACAGGTAAGGGTATAGGAGTACAGAATGAAAATATACAAAATCAGAGTGCTTATCTTCTTCCCAAAGACAAAGGCAGGGAGAGAGAAGGGGATAAGCACAAAGAACTTAGGGCCTCCCAGGGAGGAAAGTCATCTAATGCCTAGTGGCAGTTGTCTCAGACCATTAATTTCCATTTTCATAGCTGAATTATGGAACAAAATGCAATACCTGGTGCATATTTAACTCTACAGACTGAAGCTATATATATATGTATATATATATATATACATATATATATATACACACACACATATATATATATTTGTATTGAGTACTAATCAATGCACTAAGAATATCATCAACCTACACTCAGAAATCTTTTTGCTAGAGCAAGATTTTTGTTGCATCACTTTGTTTGGCACCTGGATTATAACTTTCAGATGGCCTATACTTAGAACATTTTATAAAATAAAACGGGAGGCCCACCCATTTTGAAATGGTACTTCATAAGTTCTAAAAGGGAACTAACTCCTATTTATCAGGTCAAGAGGCTTAGATTTTTGAGCTGACAGGGGTATATTCTTTTCTTTAATGCGCATACATGAATCTCATCATCCCTAATAAGAGTATGCAGTTAGGAAGATGAATATATTCCATCCATGTGGCTGTTTTATCTATGATTTCAATGAAAAATAATAGCATGGATTAATTCATAATTTCCTACTTCTCTTATATTTTCCGCAGGAGGAAACTTGAATTAAAAAAAAAAAGCTTTGATTATTCCTTGGTGATCAAGTCACAAAAACCAGAAGTGCTTCTAAGGGAACCGAATGCTGAGAGTTCTGTTATTATCGTAGGATGCATTAAACAATACACCATGTGTTTCCAGCAGCACATTTATAACTGTACAAATCTTGGAAAGTTTCAGAAATTCTTTTCAGATAAAGTGTGTGCTTTGCCTAAACGGCTTGAGATAAAAATTGTGATGAAGTTAGGAAAGCACTAATTGGATAGGGATGTATATTGTTCATGGAGGCATCATGTCAGGTTTATAAAGATGGCAACTTTGTATACCACTAACATGGGCACTGTCTCAACCCACCTCCTCCCCCCTGCCGAGCAGTTTAGTTTCTGGGGTTTAAGATATAAAAATGTCACATAAAGGCAAGGTCCCAATTGGAGATGCTGTCCATTGCTCAAAATCCTCATGAAGATAGTACATATATAAAAAAAGATTTCCTAAAACATTGTCTCCTTTGTGCAATATAATTAAAAAGATCCCAATTAGAATTTTCTATAAAGGTTTGTTCTGGTGGTAGTGTTTTCTTTTGTTTTCCCCCTTTGTGCAATTTAGGAATAAGAAAGAAATACAATCTCTGGCTTCATTTCTAGTGAATTGCCCTCCATCTTCTCTATCCTATTTCTCTGCTACTCTTTTTCCCTTTGACTGCTTTCCTCCTTGCCTGATGCCTGACCTTTCTCTACTCTGGGTTTTTGCCCTCTCCTGCTCTCTTCCTCTGCCCCTACCTCAGTAGAATGCTTCTCTGTAGAAGCCCCTGCCTGTCTGACTCAATCAATTTATCTGTCTCCTGGTGCCTCCCCTTCAGGCGTGTTTGTTTGTGGTAGTTCCCTGCTCTCTGCTCTCAAATAAACCTCTTGCTGTAGATTTTCCTCTTTCCTCCAAGGTCCCTGACCTCCTAACCTTGTCTTTATCTATACTGCTTCTTGACCAACACTGCCACAGAAGCTGTGTTTCCCAGGGCCTCTCTGCACCTTTCTGAGCTCCTTTTCATATCATCCCTGCCTGCCTGCCACACTCTGATTGGCTTGGGTGAGCCCACTGTCACTCATCGTCCACCTCCCCTTCCTTCCTCCCCCTGCAACAACCCCACATGCACTCCCAGATCCATCACGGCACTTGAAATGAGCTCAAACCTCAGATAATGGGTTTCCATGGTGAAATTTTGTATTCACAACGTTCCAGTTCCAAATTTTCCATAATGTACACTCTTCTCTCCCCTGCTGCCCCCTTTCTCCCTTTTATCCCTAATTAAAAGACATGATTTTTGTATTACATCAGGGAAGATCAGCTGTGAATGGGTTTTGGTGCAAGCAGGCAGGCAGTGGGGCAGACAATCACATTCTTTAGAGAAAGAGTAATAAGCTAAATCGGTATTGCAGTTGAATTTGTGATGCAAACAGACACAATATGTCATCACCAAATTCTCTGACATGCTGAAGGAATGCAAGAAGACCGTGATTTTTGTAACCCAGCACTTTTACATAGTGGACCAAACACATAACCAACCATGACTTCAAAATGCCAAGGATCAGATTTCCTTTTTAAAGCAGGGTTTCTTTTCCGAAGGAATTATTTGGATCTTTTCCTTCTGTGTTCCCTTGCATCACTCCCTCCTCCTACCCCCCAGGGTTCCATTTGCCTGGCTGGAATCTTCACAACTCATTCACAACTCACCGGATCTGTTTTAGCAGAACACATGGCAAATTGTTTATAACCTAATCTGTGTTTGTTATCATCTACCCCAAATGCCCTCATCACATGAATGCCAATGTGAAACCAGCAAGAAAGATAATGTACCCAGGACCTTTATTACAACTTCAGCTTTGGAAGAGAATGGCAAAGAGTGAAGAATGTCATTTCTTAACCCTAGCCTCTCAAATATCATTATCTCTCCTAACATTCAGAACTTCTTGCACATACCTTAAATTACTAGTATGGCTTCTTGATTTTAATGAGCCTTACCCTACCACAGCTTTAAAGTAAAGGCTAGCAGAGGAACAAGGGGAGAAACCATCTCTTATGAACAATTTTGCTTCAGAAAACTTGAAATTGCTGGTGACTATTCCCATGATTAGTGTACATGACTATGCCAGTGTTGACAGGAGATGTTCTAGGTGGGTGGGCAAGTAGGTAGGGGAGAGGTGAGGCAGGTGGGCGTATGTGTGGGGCCTTCACAAAACAAAGAAGAGAATAATGTGTCTAAATTACAGGACTTGGCTGTAAAAACCTTTTGATTTTTATTATCACAGAACTTTGTTTTTCATTTTGAGATTATTCTGCCTTAAGGGTAAAGCATCCTTACAGGTAACATTGAATATGGCCTCATGCATTGAAAGAATAGCAAAGCTGTATGGAGCTGTAGCAGGGTTAACCTCTAAGACACAAGACATGGTATCTTAGAGAAAGAAATGATCTTAAAGATCATCTTCCCAAACACCCTTATTTTACAAGATGATTTCTGGGGGCCAGAGAGGTTTTAGAAGCAGCAAAGCACAGGGGAGAGAGAGAGGTGGATCTGGAATCAAGGATGCTTTGGCAGAGAACCTACTGCAGAAACTTACTAGCTGAGGAATTCTGGACAAGTGAAAAGTTGATAGCCTCAATTTCCTTATCTGTAAAATTCAGATTCAATTCAGCTTAACAACAATAACTAAATTTCAACTATGTGGCAGGCACTGTGCTAGGTGCTAGGCATAACAAGCTATCGCAACAGCCTTTTAGGCGGTTTCTCTGCTTCAAGTCTCCCCTTTCTCCTGCCCATTCTGCACACAGTTGTCAAACTAATCTTCCTAAAGTGTAGGTCTGACAATGTCACCTTTTATTCAACAAAATCCAGCAGCACCGTATCCCCCCCAACGTCAAATACAAAATCATTGGTTTAGCAATCAGAGCCTTCCACCATCTGGCACCCTCCTACCTTTATAGTGTTCTTCCATCTTGTTTACCCCTATCTATTTTGTTAGCCAAGGACACTGACCTTCTTGTTGTACCTTCCACAAGATACTACATCTCTTGACCCCTGGCATTTTAGATGGCTGTCCCTCAGGCCTGGAATGAGTTCTTTCCTTATCTCTACCTCTTGGCTTCCCTGGCTTCCTTCACGTCCCAGCTAAAATCCTACCTTCTGCAAAAAGCTTTTCCTGATCCTCCTTAATGCTAGTGCCTTCTTCTAATTATCCCCAATTTATCCTGTATATAACTTGTCTATGCAGAACCATTTTCATGTTGCCTCCCTCATTACATCTCCAGTTTTTTGTATCTGTAGCTGTCTCTTTTCTTTCTTTGTATCCCCAGTGATTAGCACAATGTCTGGCATATAGCAGGCACTTAATAAATGTCTGTTGACTGACTGACAAAAGGTGATAGTCCCAGCCCTCAAGGAACTTTGTTCTTATCTCACTGGAATGCTGTGAGACACAAGTGAGATCATGAATGTAGAATGCTTATTATATAAATGTCGTGTTGTTAGTACAGACCTAGAACTAGAGTTTGGGTTCCCTTTGTAAAATGTGGATATCCTTAGGGCTTTGAGTAAAGACCCTTGATGTAGCAGCAGTTCTCAACCTGTGAGTTGCGAATCCTTTGGGGGTCAAATGACCCCTTCACAGGAGTCACCTAAGACCATCGGAAAACACATATTTCTGATGGTCTTAGGAACCGAGACACCACTCCTCTATCTGTTTCCAGGTGGGTCCGCCAACATGCAGATACGCCTACATACGAGTATTAAAGGGTCGTGGCATCAGGAAGGTTGAGAACCACTGATGTAGAGAAATAGATCCTGATCCCACTGGCAAAAGTGCTAGAATATCTCATTTAACTAAACACACGATTAGGCAATGGCCACCTACAAACTCTGCCTACAAATGAACAACTTATATTCACCGATATTTTTTCACACTTTCTATGTTTACAATTTAAGATGCAATGGTGGAAATATTGGGTTAAAAAACCCCGTTCTGCTACTTAATAGTTATGTGACCTTGGGCAAATCATGTTATCTTCCTGAAACTGAGGTTCTTTATCTGTCAATTGTGGGGAATACTGGTGATAATCATGCTTATGCTACCTGCTTCCCAGGCTTGTTGTTGAGAAAAGCATTCCATAAGCTTTAAGAGGTAATAAAATGGTGAGGGAATTGTTAATATTGTTTGTCTAAGGAATTTTTGATCATGTTAAAATGTTTCTTTCCAAGGGGTCACAAGTAATGTCTCACATCTTTATCTATATCTCTTATAGGTACCTCAGCGGCAGGTATTATCATGCCCATTTTTATATATAAGGGAAAGTAAACTACTTAATTAATGAAGGTCATGGTCAGTGCAGAGGAAATATTATTGAAGATGGCAATCAGGAGAACTGTCTTTAAAAAAGTAATAGTTCTACTAGTTTTTGGCCATCATCCCTGATCCTTCAGTTCTTATTCTATATGTAATCTGGGTTAGTCTGGGCATGCTCAGTTCTCCTAACTTAAAAGTACCCTTGCAGGGCCTTTGGGAAGCCTCTTCATCCCCTGCTATTTAGATTGGGATGGCTTTTTTTTCATCACCTTCCTACGTCTTTATAACTGTCAAGACTGAGCCATTCGCTTTCGGCTGCACTTGTTTCCCGACATCCTTTCTTCTATACTCTTTTTATTGACTTGTATATGTTGCATCCAGAGGGTGAAGATTCTCAGTTCACTTAAGAAATGGGTGCTATGAACTGAACTGATGAGAGGGGGAAAATTTTCCTTTCTCTGCTCTCCCTCTTTTAACCTGGTTCTAAGAAATGGACCTAGCAGTGTCCATTTCTCTTCCATATTGTTTGTGCTCCTTAGTTTCACGTGATGGCCATGAACCTCATAAGATTTGGAGTTCAAGCCATTGTGACCTTGGAGCCAGGATTGTGGGAAGGATGTTGTAGCCAGCCAGCTGAACACGGAGGCCCTAAGAAATCAGGGTGCCTGGGACTTGAACCTGAGGGGAAGTTTTTCATTGAAACTGGGACTGTTTTCTATGGGAACCAAGCTAAGCTATGAACCTAATTTTCTATGCCCTCCCTAGAGACTGAGGTATTGTACAGGAGGTGTGTGTGTGTGGGGGGGGTGGGGACACAAAAAGATTATGACTTTCACATGTTGGGTAAATTTATGTATTTGTGATTATACCGTCTGAAGTAAATGTTTCAATAAAAAAGCTAATCTGTCTGTTACTGTCTAATAGAATAGGGATACAGAGGATTCCAGTACAATTGGGGCAACTACATTGGTGGTAGATGGAACCGATGGTAGAAAATCAAGACCTCCAATTTCAGTTCTGCTAAGAATACCAGAGAACCACACAGGAGGAGTGAAATCTCACTTACCTGGCCTTCAAGGTAGTGAGGGCAAAGGTAGCCAGTATTACATATAAAGAGATTGCTCTAGTCCAGTGGTTCTCAACCTTCCTAATGCCACGACCCTTTAACACAGTTCCTCATGTTGTGGTGACCCCCAGCCACAAAATTATTTTAGTTGCTACTTCATAACTGTAATTTTGCTACTGTTATGAATCATAATGTAAATATCTGATAAGTAGGATGTATTTTCATTGTTACAAATTGAACAAAACCCACAGGTTGAGAACCGCTGCTCTAGTCCAAAAGTGTCAAACTCAAATGGAAACTAAACCATTAAACCATACATAAAAATCCCTCCAGGCCACATACTGATTTAGAAAACCACGTATTAATATTATCTATATTCTATTCTATTTTTATTTCTTTTAAAAAAAGTTTTCCAAATACATTTTAATCTGTTTTGCTGCCCTTGAGAATGTTGACTGAAGTGCTGCGCATGGACTGCATGTTTGATCCCTCTGGTTTAGACAACTCAGTCTACCCTTGGGGAGTGTCTGTGATTCTGTGAAGAGCTGTCAACTATGCATTAACATAATGAAAAACTATAATCCAATTAAGATGGACTATTATGAGAACTACAAAGAAATCTGAGAAATTTTCATGAAATAATACAAAGTTAAAAAAAAAAGCAGAATCTAAAGAATGGCCTCCATACTTACCTAAAATCATTATGAGGAAAAGTGAATGAGAATTAATGGACAAAGAATCATGTTGGGGGGGCAGAGCCAAGACGGCAGCGTAGCAGCAGCAACATATTGCAGCTGTCACATAGCCACCCCAAAATACCCATAAAATATGACTCTAAACTAATCCTAGAACTCCAAAACGCACACAAACATACCTTCCACTAAAGTCAGCTCGGCTACGAGGAACCATATCAACACCGCGAACCAAAACCAGCCTGGCCTGAAGCCCTGGATGAGCCCCGGGGGCAGCTGGATGGGAGGAGCGGAGGAGCCTCAGATTAGCGGCAGCTGTGAGCAGCATTCAGAACTAGGTCAGTGGGAACTGCGAAATTGGGAGAGAAAAGCGTCCGGCCTAAACACCTCCAGGGTGGGAAAGCGAAAGGCAGAGGTTTTGCACCCGCCTCTGTGTTGCAGCTTCTGTGCCCACGGCCTGCAGACAGCAGGGGGACGAAGCAATTGTTCAGAGGCCAGTGCTCTCACATTGAGTGGCCTGGATCCGGATCGCGGTCTTGGGCTTTTGGTCCTGGAGTCTTCATTATCCAGTGAGCCAGAAGTAAGTAGGAAAGGGACCCAGCACCTTCCTGAGAGCTACGGCAGCTGGGAGGACCCCAGTGATTTGGGACAGAGCTTTTCCTTCTGGAAGCAGAGCCCCACAGAGATTAAAAAAAAATCATGGATTGACCAACCATGAGTATGAATAAGCATAATAAGCAAAGTAAGAACAGTAACCAAACCCTAGATTCCTTCTTTGGGGAAAAGAAGGATCATGGCAAAGAAAGGGAGGAAGAGAGTTTAGCCAGAGCTCCCCCACCAGGGGCCTCCAATAAACATGAAGATTGCCTTAAAGCTAGAGATGAGCTGAAGAAGGAGTTTGAAAACCAAATCAGAGAAGTGGAAGAAAAATTGGGAAGAGAAATAAGAATGTTGCAAGAAAATCATGAAAAGAGAGTCAGCAACATGACTGAAGAAATCAACACCCTAAAAAATAGATT